>OW679195.1:75523999-75809317 GCA_940337035.1 Agriotes lineatus | reverse complement strand
CAATTGTGATGGGAGACTTCAACGCAAAAGTAGAAAATACCAAAGTTGAAGGATGCACTGGAAGCTTTGGTGTAGGAGAGCGAAGTGAGAGAAGAGATTGTTTGATACAGTTTTGCCAAGATAAAGACCTAGCGATTGCAAATACGCTCTTTAAACTCTCAGCTCGTAGACTGTACACATGGAAGTCAGCAACTGATGAACCAGAAAAATTTATAAGAATCGGTATAAAAATGCTATCATACCAACAAAAACGCATTCTGGTGCAGATCATCATTCTGCCTAAAATACACCAAACGATCCAACAAAGGATAGATAAACAAATAAAAGGCAGTAATGTACAAAAGGGCGAATTTAATGTTTATGAAAAATGGGATCGGATACAAAAAGTGTTGCCAACTGTAGCCAAAAAACAACTAATAAGTAAAAGAACAAGCGTAATGTAGAACTCTATAAGAAGTTATATAAGTTAATGCAAATGAAAATTAAAGTAGCAAGGAAAGCATATTTCCAAGGTATTTGTAGAAATAGAGTTGTTAGAGAGACAATTGCCACATGCATAAAAAGAGCGAGATACAAGAAGAATAAAAACTCCAGCAATGTGATCAAGGATGCTGATGGGTATATTTTGGTTGATGTTAAGAAGTTTGAGAGATGGAGAACTTACGTCCAAGCACTCTTCAATGACGAAGAGCAACAAGTAATATTTTAGAAGTAGACAATGAACATTTAACAATAGAAAACCTGAAACCAAGTAAAGCTCACGGTCGCAATCAAATACCTACAGCGCTCATCAAACTTTTTGACGATGAAGTAATTGATATTCTCTTAGACCTGTTTTACACTATCTATAATACTGGTATAATCCCATACAATGGTTATCATCTACATTTGTATTAATCCCCAAGAAAGACTATCGAACAACTGCGCTTATGAGTCACACATTCATACTGTTCTTAAACATCATTCATAAGAGAATTTATACAAAATTAAAAGAAAGTATAAGCAATACCCAGTTTGGATTCTGGTCAGGCCTTGGAACACGAGAGACTCTTTTTGAAGACAAACGTCCTTGGTTAGCGTTATATGGACGTGATTCAGAATGTATTCGCCCGCTTTATTGACTTCGAAAAGGAGTTCCATACGGTGAAACACGGCAAACTGCAACAACTCCTCCTTATTAAGAACATTGACTTAAGGGATGTGAGAATAATTAGTAACTTGTACTGCTAACAGTAGGAAGCGAACTACAGAAATTGAGATACGGCGTGGAGTAAGACAGGGGTGTTGTTTATCTCCACCTTTGTTTAACGTCTCCAGCGAGGTCATCTTCAATGAAGCCATGGATGAAGAATCAGCGGCAATGCTCGTAAATGGTGAGACTGTCAACAATATGAAATACGCAGATGACACAATCCTGCTAACAAACAACTGTATAGATTTACAACACTAGCTTGGAAAATACATGATCGCTGTAATGGTTATGGATTGAAAATCAATTTTAATAAGACTAAATGAATAATAATAAAGTCTCCACAAAACCAAATAGATTTAAAAATTGAAAACACCATTATAGAAAGAATACAGATCTACAAATACCTCGAAATTTGGATGGAACAAACAGGATATTGACACAACTTGGGGATTGTAGCTCTGTTTAGCATTATGAGAGGCAGTTGTGTCATGGTGGTAAAGGATCGGTTAATAAATAAGAACATAGTAGAAAAACAATAATTATAATTAGGAAATAATCAAGAAATACAAATACATTACTTACTCAGGTAATACATTAATGGTGCAGTTTACTACCATCGACCTGTCTTAAGACGACTACTCGACTGACTCAATACTAACTCAAGACTGACTAACACTGAATCCTGGATTGAAGACTTCAGAGTACTTATACTAAAAAGATGACCACGCCTGTCGTCAATAACAGAGAAACATCCTGTTAGATGTTGATCCCTTAGTGATCCAAACAATACATTGGTTACTTATTATTGTTACACACAGTATTAGCAACATAACCACAATGACAAATAATATTAATGACTATTGCATTTGACCAATGATCGCACTCGCTTTTTGAACTTTCAACCAATCAAAAATGGCTTGTGTCGATAATTATTGTTATATCTTACTAATGAGTAAGGTGGAGTTGTTATATAACAACTTATTGGTAATACTCCATCTTACTCATTAAAATGATGATTCGTTAGTTTTTTTTATCGATTCAAGCAATAGTCACCCAAAATATATTGCGTGCATAGTTCCTTGCTTCGATAATGCTGACCAGATTGCACTCACGCTGGATTGTTTAGAAAATACGCCCTCCAGCTTCGCTGTCGTGCGGTCGTGCAACCTGACCAGCATTATCGGCAAGTCACTATGCACTTAATACATTACTGTTGATAAACATAAGTAACAAATATTGCAATTATTCCAGAGAGTGCAACCACAAGATCGTCACGAAAGTGATAATATCAAACATTTGAAATAAGAACTATAATAGAAATAACCAGATCTTCTTTTGTAAAACTTCGTTGTTACGTGTTTTCCATCTTGCTTTATGGAATAGAAGCTTGGATGCCGAAGAAAAACATTTAGATAAGCTACAAGCGTTCGAAATATGATGTTACAGAATTAACACAGAATGTGGCGTATAGCTTGGATCGATAAGATCACCAATAGAGACATTCTGGGGAGGATGAATAAAGAATATAAAATTGTATACACCAAATAAAAAATAGAAATCCGTATAGCAATGATGATATCCAACTACCAATAGGAGCAGAACCATAAGAAGAAGAAGAAGGGGCAGAAGAGGATTTTATTGGTAGAATTTTGTAACCTTGGATGAAATGTGGATTCATCACTTGAACTCTGAGAGTAAACAAAAAGCCATGCAATAAAAACACAACCCTTCTCTAACACCAAAGAAACTCAATGTTCAACCATCGACGGGCAAAACGATGACCACGCTTTTATGGAACTGAGAAAGAATTTTGTTTATAGATTACCTTCCTCATAACACTAAAATAAAAAGAGTTTATTCCAGAAAACGTTTGAGAAAATTGCAGGACCATATCAAAGATAACCGCCCTGAAACAAGAGAAATTAATTTGCTTTTGCAGGCACAAGGCTGAAGTTTTTAAAGATTCGTAGAGATTTAAACTTCCAAGAGATAAACCACTCGCCCTACGGTCCAGATCTGGCCCCCAGCCACTATTTCCTGTTTAGGCATTTTAAAAAGGCTACGTCAACAAGATTTTATAATGAAGAGCTGGAGCTAGAAGTAGATATGTTGTTGTAAGTCTCTAAATAGAAATTTAAGGCTTATTTCAAAATGTACAAAGAGAGTATTGCGCTTGGAGATGATCATATTGAAAAATAAATAGAGATAATATTATTATTCCACACCCTTCTTAGTCAAATACCGTATTGACCAAACAGCTCTCATAACAATGTAATATTTTAGTAATATTTACTGGTCTTTTCCCTTTCAGTACGTTCGACATCATGTGGTTATTTCTAACAAGAACTTATTATTTGCTACACGGGAAATTTTTTGTACACACAAGAATTGTCTCGTAGTGTAGCAAATTTTGCCAGCTAGTTCCTGAGCAGGAATGGGGGGTTGTCCGGAAGAGCCACTGGTTCGAGACGGTCCAAACCAGAAAACCTACAAGTGTGCATGTAAGTTCGTAAACCACTTAGCTGTTTCATAAAAATAATAAAAGATAGAAAACACCATAGCTTCAAATAACCTAATTATTTATTTACAGTATGTACACGTACAAACTCTGCAACATACTCGAAGTAGGCAAAACAAATCTGTGATAGAATATTTGTTTGTAATTGGAATAGTAGATTTCATTTAGTTTTACTTATATACTGTACAAGGTTTTAATGTTAATAAATTTGAAGTGAAAAACAAAATTCTATGATTTTAACTCGCAATTCGCTCGAGTACACGTATCTCAACTATAAAGATATAGTGACTTAAAAATCAAGTAGCGATAGCGATAAACGGGAGTTTTCATCAAATCGCTTCAAAGATCAATTATTTTATATATTCGCGACCTAATCGAAAGGTACCATTGCGCCTAGGGTGTTTTAACACTTAACTGTGTATTTTCAGCGCTAAAAGGAGTTATTTTTAGTGTTTAATTTCCCGGAGATCCTCGCAAAATTAAATTAAGTTTTAAAGCGTTGAGGCACTTGAACGCGACCAAAATGCTAGTAGACAGGATAGTCAATCAAGGGAATATTAAATTCTTATAAATTAAAGATAAACTATTCCGCATAAATAAATGCACAACGTGGGCATCACAGCGACGCATTTCTTAATTTTTCGGCACAATCGGTTAGGAATATCACCTGCATAAAATTTCATAGCGACAGCACGAACGGTATTTTTAGTTTGAGCGATGAGATGGCTAAATCGCTAACAGATACCATGGCAGGGCACAGCGGCGTCGTCAGAGCAGCTATACAGGGCAGCTATACTCGGGGATTCTGTCAAACAAATTTGCAGCCTCATGTGCGACAGGCTTTTCTCCATCAATTGCACTGGGAAGAGACCTTGTGGTCCAAACTTTGAAAGAGCAGCCAAACGAATTGAGGGACTCAGGACTGCGTGGGGGTTGGTTCTCCAGGTGCTTTAGCAAGCGACATCAATGCCACAGGGGGAGCACATGCAGAATTGAGCCCGAATAAGACGCAAACGGAAAAGGAGACCTAAAATCGCACAATTTCGAATTCGCTGTTCAGACGGAACTACAAAAAAACATAACATAGCTAGTGGGTGGCCTCAGGTGAGTAATCTTGCATAAATAAATTATTATCCTAATTTAACCGCCTTCATTCTAGCAATATCACACAGAATTTCTTGCGGGTGAACGGACGATTTACATAATGATTCTGGAATCGTAGATCTGTATGGAGCAAAATTCCAGAAAAATCAGCTACATCACCCACAAACCATCACACCAGAAATCAGAGGCATAAAATGGCGCGCCGTAAATCATACTCACAATCTATTTTGAAAATTTTATAATCCCCTAAAATGCAAGGTTTTTCAAAAACATCCCAATGAGAAATAAGTATGCAACCAAATATACACTTAGAACTGTAGGTCACTCGAAACATTTTCTCAGCTGCAGCTGAATGTATTTACGCGAAAAATATACGTAACAATTCTTGACTGCATCTAAATGATAAATTACACGTAACAAACTTCAACATCTTTCATGTAAATAAAAAACCATTATTAATTCACTTCACCACTGATGTCTAAATGACACCGTTAATAGCCACTGTGAATTCTGTCAAAGTTCCCTCCCGCTTAGAAGATTTTTGTTCAATATATTGATTACATTCAATACACCAGTCACATAGTATAGAAATGTTAAAAATGCAATTGTGAAATTCAAAACAACAACCACTTCAACGGAGTTTCTGTTTTCGTTTCGTTTAACTGCCCCCCTCCATCAACTGAATATTCGGCTTTATAGATTTCCGCTCTGTAGTTCTATCTGGTATCACTTAACTTTTTCATAAATATGTTATAGAGTTTTATTCAGTTAACATGGCTCACAGCTCAGGTATTTTCCCTTGATAAAAATATTTATTTTTTAGACCCAAGATGCAGGCTGAACATCTTAAAAGGATAGGAATGTGCGATCGATGGGCACCGCATTTGCGAAAGAAATTCCGTGTAAAGCACTTTATAGATTTTTTAAGGTTTCTAACTTTTCATAAGAAAAATATTGATTAAAATGCACATTAATAACTTCCAATATATTGCCAAATTCCCTAACACCTAACACAAGATTGAGTCTGAGATATACGCCTTTTTCTCTATAGGAGGTCAGCGACGTGTTTAGGGCAGTGTCGGACTGGCCCACCGGGCAACCGGGCAAATGCCCGGTAGGAAAATTCAGTTTGGAGGCCAAAATGTCGAGACTATGGTGACTGTGACTGAACCAATCACGACACTAATAGTGATGACAACGAAAATCACAAAGGGTGCTTGTGCGGGTTGTATGAATTGTTGCTTTAAATTTTTTTCACAAATATAATTTATTTATTTATTTTATTTATTTATTTCGTACTCAGCCAACAGCCGTTAGGCCAATTATAGGCGTCGCTGTACATTTTATGGGGAGTTCCAACCCCACTAACGACTGTCATGATGTTATGACATCCGGGACCAAATATTTCCGTGGCAGCCGTACCACCGAGGCGCCGAGTGAAGCAACCGTGGAACTCCCATCCAAGTTCCAACCAGAGAGAGCGTTGCTTAACTCTACTGATCGTACGTGGACGCTTGTTCAAGCTACACCACCCGGGACCACGCCATTACATACAGTGTGGAAATAAAGTAGATAACGGATAAATTCATTAACTTCGTTTCATATTCATTTTTATGAAAAAAATGTCGAGGGGGTGTAGCGATTTTGACCATAGGGAATATTTTCAGCTGATTTGCAGTTTCTTATGTAATTTGTTTTTCATGATATGACGTCATCGACTTTTTTTTAAATAATAGCCTATATTTTATATTTTGATTTGAGTCGTAGTACTTTTTATGTTGTTTTGAATGATATAAAATTTCCAATATATTCCATTTGAAAAAATCGAGAAAATATTAAAAACCAATAAAATGAGCAAAATAAATCTAGTTACCGGTGGATAAAACGAAAAAAGATTATTACATGTCAGAATTATAGTAATTTATTATACAAGACGATAAAGTTAAATTTTATCCACGAGTGAATCGTTTAACGTCGAGACGAAGTCGATACGTTAATGATTTAAGAGTGGATAGAAATAACTTTATCGTCGTGTATAATACAATATTTTTTTCTATAGCAAGAACTTTAACAATTCCAAAAGAAAATAAGGACAGTCAATCACATTTCAAAATGTCAGTAGCTAGATTGGGTTGCTACGATAATACGAAGCTGTCATATTTAATTTAAACAAAGTTAGAAAATTAAATTACTTTATCTATCCTTGATGTTAAAGTGCTACTTTATCTACCCTTGCTGTTAAAGTAAAACTTGACTTTTTGTTTTGAGCTGATAAAAGCACACTTTAACATGTGCTATAGAAAAAAACAATTTGTAAATGTTATAACAAAATAAGTGTCCATTGCATTTTCTAAATTAGAATTTACCTTTAGCAAACTATTTTATTAATAAAAATCTGGTGTGATACACGCACACAACTTCCTTTTACAGTGATCTTATAATTAGCCAAAAATTTGATTTTAAATTTTTAAGCATTTGTCAAAAATTTTCAAAAACTACAAATTCTATAAAAACGGTACAAAATAGAGCGTTAGGTGAAGAGACAAATTTTCTCTAGAATTTTAAGCTGCAATTCAAAAATGTAATAATATACCGGGTGTTCTATTTAAAATAGGAGTTAATAAAGAAAATAGAAAAAGAAACAAAAGAAACTCATTTTACAAGTATTGAACTGGAAAATCACCTATCTCACTTCAATACACATTAAAAATGTAATAAAAATCGTGAAGTTTGAAAAAAAATCGTTAGAGCCGTTTTTAAAAAAATCGAAAAAAAATGAAAAATTACAAGAGTAAACATCTACTTCCGGTTATGCGTATTTCTTCAAAAGCTTGCTGTCACATCTACATAGTACACAAAACCTAGATATGAAGTTTCAACGCCATACCTTATTTGGTTTTTGAGATATTCTGTTCACAGACAGACAGACAAACACACATACAAACAGACAGACCCACAGACACACAGACAGACCAATGAAAAAAATGTTTTTTGGGTTCAGGGGACTCTAAAACGTGAAGATCTGTTGAAAACTCAATTCGAATTTTTGGGGCGAAACCAATACTTCCTTTATTGTAAAAGGAAGTAAAAATGGTACAATTAAGCGAGACACAGAGAATTGAATTTTTACTTCCATTTACTATAAAGGAAGTATTGGATTCACCCCAAAAATTCGAAATTTAGTTTTCAACAGATCTTCACGTTTTAGAGTCCCCTGATCCCAAAAAACATATTTTTTTTTCATTGGTCTGTCTGTCTGTGTGTCTGTCTGTCTGTCTGTCTGTCTGTGTGTGTGTCTGTCCTGTGAACAGAATATCTCAAAAACGAAAAGAGGTATGGCGTTGAAACTTCATATATAAGTTTTGTGTACTATGTAGATCAGACAGCAAGCTTTTGAAGAAAAACGCATAACCGGAAGTAGGTGTTTTACTCTTGTGATTTTTCAGTTTTTTTTCGATTTTTTCAAAAACGGCTCTAACGATTTTTTTTAAACTTTACATTTTTACTACATTTTTAATGTGTATTGATGTGAAATAGGTGATATTTCCAGTTGAATACTTCTAAAGTGGGTTTCTTTTGTTTTTTTTTTCTATTTTTTTTTATTAACTCCTATTTTAAATAAAACACCCGGTATATTATTACATTTTTGAATTCGCCTTGAAATTCTAGAGAAAATTTGTCTCTTCAACTAACGCTCTATTTTGTACCGTTTTTGTAGTATTTGCAATTTTTTTAAATTTTTTACAAATGGCTAAAAATTAAAAATGAAATTTTTTACTAATTATAAGAACACTGTAAAAGGAAGTTGTGTGAGTGTATCACACCAGATTTTTTACTTCCTTTTACTATAAAGGAAGTATTGGATTCACCCCAAAAATACGAAATTGAGTTTTTAACGGATCTTCACGTTTTAGAGTCCCCTGATCCCAAAAAAACATATTTTTTTTCATTCGTCTGTCTGTCTGTGTGTGTGTCTGTGTGTCTGTGAACAGAATATCTCAAAAACGGAAAGAGGTATGGCGTTGAAACTTCATATATAAGCTTTTGTACTATGCAGATGCGACAGCAAGCTTTTTGAATAAAATCGCATAACCGGAAGTAGGTGTTTACTCTTGTGATTTTTCAGTTTTTTTCGATTTTTTCAAAAACGGGTGTAACGATTTTTTTCAAACTTTACATTTTTATTACATTTTTAATGTGCATTGACGTGAGATAGGTGATTTTCCAGCTGAATACTTCTAAAGTGGGTTTCTTTTGTTTTTTTTCTATTTTTTTTATTAACTTCTATTTTAAATAGAACACCCGGTATATTATTACATTTTTGAATTCTCCTTAAAATTTTAGAGAAAATTTGTCTCTTCAACTAACGCTCTATTTTGTACCGTTTTTGTAGAATTCGTAATTTTTGAAAATTTTTGACAAATGCTTAAAAAGTAAAAATCAAATTTTTCACTAATTATAAGAACACTATAAAAGGAAGTTGTGTGAGTGTATCACACTAGATTTTTATTATTTATTATTGTATTTTTCAAGTGCTTTCTTAAATTTCAATAAAAACGAATGTGCCGTCAATGAATTTCCGTCAAACGTAGGTAACTAGATTTATTTTGGTCATTTCATAGGTTTTTAATATTTAAACGATTCTCTGTCAGATGTAACATATTGAAAATCAATAATAAAAAATTTGGTGTGATACACGCACACAACTTCCTTTTACAGTGATCTTATAATTGGGCAAAAATTTGATTTTAAATTTTTAAACAATTGTAAAATTTTTTAAAAAATTACAAATTCTACAAAAACGGTGCAAAATAGAGCGTTAGGTGAAGAGACAAATTTTCTCTAGAATTCTAAGCTGAATTCAAAAATGTAATAATATACCGGGTATTCCGTTTAAAATAGGAGTTAATTAAAAAAATGGAAAAAAAGACAAAAGAAACCCATTTTAGAAGTAATTAACTGGAAAATCACCTATCTCACATCAATACACATTAAAAATGTAATAAAAATTAGAATTTTGAAAAAAATCGTTAGAGCAGTTTTTGAAAAAATCGAAAAAACTGAAAAATCACAAGAGTAAACACCTACTTCCGGTTATGCGATTTTCTTCGAAAGCTTGCTGTCGCATCTACATAGTACACAAAACTTATATATGAAATTTCAACCCCATACCTCTTTTCGTTTTTGAGATATTCTGTTCACAGACAGACAGACAGACACACAGACAGACACACACACACAGACAGACACACACACACAGACAGACAGACAGACCAATGGAAAAAAATATGTTTTTTGGGTTCAGGGGACTCTGAAACGTGAAGATCTGTTGAAAACTCAATTTCGAATTTTTGGGGTGAATCCAATACTTCCTTTATTGTAAAAGGAAGTAAAAATACACGGTGTCATTAAAAAAAGTCGATGACGTCATAACTTTAAAACAAATGGCGTAGAAACATAAAGGAGTTTGTAGTGTATGTTCTATTATTAAAATCGCCATACCCCTTCAAGATTTTTTCATAAAAATTAATATTAACAAAGTTAATGAACTTATCCGTTACTGTATTTCCACACTGTATAGCAATTTGTACTAGCCTACAAATACTTACTGACATTATCATGCACCCAAGTAGCCTGTGAACGCGTATTTTCTAAAGTGCTAAGGGCTTTCTTATCACAAAAAAGGTTAGAATGTTTTCTAATTTTGAATGTGGAGTGTGATCTACTCTAAAGCTTGAATTTCGACGAAATCATGACTAGTTCGTAAATAGATAGTCTCTTTAAAATCAAAATTATTGATGTGATTCATATTGTTAAGTATAATTATTATAATGGAATAGAGTGTAAAAGTTTCAATAAGGTCAAACTTTGTGTGATCATAATTATCTATATTTTTTCGTTATAATTTTTCCAAACTAAAAGTTTATAAATCACAATAGATAAAGAATATTTTTTCGTTATTTGTTTGAATTTCAAAGTTTATAAGAATAGAATAATTACCTACCTCCTACCTATTTCATTTTTTTGTTACCTTGTTTCATGTTTAAATTTTTAAATTATTAGAATAAATATTTTTTTACTACCGACCGGAAAACATGCGGGTTCTGGAGAATTTGTTCGCCAGAAAGTAACGTTTTGCCGGTCAAGATCGGAATACGGGCATCAGGGACCGGTAATAGTATATTACAGCCCGAGATGGGAGGTGTTTCATTACTGTCGAGACTAAGGAAACTTCCTGTCGAGGTTTGTATACTATTTTATTCGCAACCGCTTTATTCTAAACAATAATTGGAAAAATTATTATATTATGATACGACAGGTTGCGACGCGCATGAATGGATCAACAAGATTCCCAGTGTCCCTACCTACTCAGCGGTCGGGAATGTACTTCCCGCACTCACTTCCCGCTGGAAGTAGCGGGCTGAAATGTACGACTTTCCCCACTCAAATGAGGTCAGGAATGTTAACATTACATATATGGTTGCGAATAAAAGCTTTTGCTTCTTCGTTACTAGGGAAACAAGTTTGTGTTATTGTTTGGATACGTCAAATAATAGATACTAATGTCATATTTTTTTTAGTTTGCGAAAGTGAATTCGCAAGTTTAAAAGTATGGACTCGGATGTCGTAAAAAAACAGTGTTATACGATACACGACCGGAAAGTGTTTTGCAGGTCTCCTCAAGCTTCCAGGGCGATCCGCAGGCGAGCCCTGTAATCTACTTGGCTCGACCTGCAAAACAATGCATTCCGGTCTTGTAACGTAAATTAATATGTATTTCCATTCCTCCATCGTTTTCTTTATGGTAGTTATTGATTTTGTTGTACTTTCACCTGCCATTACTGGTGAGAAGGGTGCGTTTTGGGTATTCGAGCTCCCTACAATCATAAAAATTTCGCTTGCGGCAGGGATTTGCCCTCCCCCCTCCGGACTCCCCTTTAGCCAGGATGCTATGCCTCCTCTCCCCTTCCTCTTATTTTTACATGTGGAGGCCACATGCATTTTTTGCCCGGTAGGCCAAATTTTGCCAGTCCGACGCTGGTTTAGGGCATCTTCCGGATTGAAGTATAGTATCCGTAAATCATCACTGAACTTACTTCTCAGTGTTATTTTTTATTGAGCAGAGCGACACGCATGCAAACAAGACAACAGTTCGTCCATAACTAACTTTTATTTCAAACCGGAAATAATACATAGTTTACATAGTTTTTACAGATGGCGCTTGTTTTGATGTAAAGCAACACCCCCACTACATCAAAACTTACAAATTTCTTTTAAACCTAAATTACCCATAAGTTTATTGTGTTTGGTTACATTTAAACCTTTTGTTAGAATATCGGCATTCATTTCATCTGTCGGCAAATGCATCAGCTTTACATTTTTGTTTGCTACTGCTTCTCGTATAAAATGATGCCGTGTGTCGATATGCTTTGAGCGCCTATGATACACAGGATTAACAGCCAGCTTTTGTGCACTCATATTGTCGTTAAATAGTGTAATACAATTTAGCTTTCCTGTCAGTTCACATATTAAATTTCTAAAATATATGGCCTCTTTTGCAGCTTCAGATATTGCCATGTATTCTGCCTCTGTACTTGATAAAGCCACTGTTTTTTGCTTACGGCTCTCCCATGATATGGCACTTCCAGATAATTTGAAAATAAAACCCGTATAAGATTTTCGATCGTTTTTATCGTTTGCCCAATCGGCATCTACAAAACCTTCCAAATCTCCATCCGATTTTTCAAATACTAATTTATAACTTTTTGTGCCTTGCAAGTACTTTAGCACCCTTTTCGCACATATCCAGTGGGATTCCGTGTAGCAGTTATTAAATTGGCTTAAGAAACTTACCGAGTAAGCTATATCTGGCCTAGTTAGTACTGCTAGATACATCAAACTACCTACTAATTGTTGGTAAGGTATATTATCCCTACAAGTTTCTACCTGCATATTAAATTCGACATTAGTTTCTAAAGGCGTAGACACAGATTTACAATTTGACATGTTAAATCGTTTTAATATTTGGTTTATATAATTTTCTTGATCTAAAGTTATTACGCCTTTTTCCCAATTTCTGCTAATTTTCATTCCTAGACACTGCTTAGCTTTAGTGGAAGCGTGCTGGGCCCATAACCTATTGAGCAGAGCGACACGCATGCAAACACGACAACAGTTCGTCCATAACTAACTTTTATTTCAAACCGGAAATAATACATAGTTTACATAGTTTTTACAGATGGCGCTTGTTTTGATGTAAAGCAACATTTTTAGCCTGCCTATCTTCCTAGTACCTGGTACAGTTAGTTTGTGATCTTCTTTGAATATGTTGTTCTTATGTTATATTAGATAAGTATGGTGAAATTGTCCTCTAGACAAAAGTCCACGAGGTGTACACCTTTTTCACCACCATACTTCGATGCTTCTCCATAAATTTTCTAATGTGATCGTTATTCGGCGTGTTACCGACTGTCGCATTAAAAATCCCCAATGTGATAACAACTTCTCAGTTTTGGAATCTTACTTAGGGTATCTGTTAGGTTAACGTAGAAGCCATATATTTCATCATCTTTTTTTTCCAATACTTTTATTTCCTTTGCGGGTCCATGTGTGAGCCCAGCAAATGCTCGACTTTCAGGCGGCCGGCCCAGGTTCGATTCCCAACGACTGTAGGAAGATTTTAAAAATCATACGCTCTCCGACTACCAAGCTAACACCTGTGGTAGTCGTTAACCCCTAACAGGGAATATCTTCCTCCATTTCGACGGGCAAAGCTAACCACCTATTCGGCTTACGAGCAAAGAGGGCAAATGTGTGTGTATCTAAGTTTATATCTACTTTTCCTTAAATTGTTTCTGTTTTACGGAAATCCACGCAAGTCCTTGATTTTATGAATAAGTGACAACACTGAAGATGAAAACAAATTGCACGTCCGCAGCCGGCCGTATTTCCCAACTCACGAAAATCTTAGCACAGGTTCAAGAGCCTTGTTTAAATTTTAAGGGGGCGCTAATTCAGGTTCAAGCACCCCTTAGCCCTCCTAACTACGCCTATGAGGACTGCGGAAGAGAGGGCAGGAGCAAGCAAAAACTCTCGCGGAGGTAATTAGAAAAATGTAATTATTGTTCCAAGTTGTGCAGAAGTTTCTTTCGCTTCATAATTGATCGTCTTATTAAAGATGAGTTAGCTCGGGCTTTGTCTAGGGGTTGCCATTGACAACGGGCACTCCGCTGTTTGCTCATTGCAAGAACTCATATCCTAATTGGGTTATACCTTTCATGTGCGTCACCGTCGTCTTAAATTACAGGTCGTATAAGGTAGCGTGGGGTATTTGTTTTCCGACCTAGAATTTTCCTCGGATAATTTCGGTGACTCCCCCAGTTCGTTAAATGCGCGCAATGAACTAAACAATAACGGAATAATCAGATTTTGTCGAAAAGCACGAGGGCTTTGGTAAAACAACAGCAGTAGCGGAAGTCGCTTAATCCTGGCAAATAATACGATTTTCCATTGATATAATCCTAATACACACAAATTGGCGAGAGCAGACGGTATTATATAGACTACGAGGTACTAATGAACACATTTTTGCTGTTTTTGTCCACCTTCTTCCGTGTCGCTAAAAACAATATACTTCAATCTTGATGTCTCACTATTATAGCTCTAATCACTTACTTGAGACCAGAAATAATGTTTGGTTCAAGTAATTGTATTTTTAACAGTTGCTAAATCAAGCATTGATTTTGTCCCGTTATTGAATCTAAAATATATTGATGGTGTAGCTATATCGCATACATATAGCTCTAGGTACAATTTTGGGTGAATTGGATTAAGTAAGTAGAAAGCTACATTCGTAGTAATAATCCAATGTGCACACGTGATAGCTATTTACCCAAATTAAAACTAGTGGGGCCATCTACAGTTTGTTGGCAGTACGTCAAATTCAGCAGATTCATGCGCACTTGTCAATTTGCTTTACCACGTCTGTGATTTATAAATTTATTGAACAGAACGATTTAAGCACAGATTTAACACATCCGTGATTCTGAATTATGTTTTTGTTTGTCCTCAGAATTTTGCATATGAACATACTTATGATAAATTTGTAGTAAACAGTAATTAAATATTCGTAGCATCAAAAAGTTGCATTGTCATTGTTGACCTAAACCTAAACCGAATATAAATATCAGTGAGGCATAGTACTCTCGTTCTCTTATTTTTACGTCTTGGTGAGTTCGAACATATTTCATGTTATTTTGCAGAACCTTGCATCATTGAAGGAAAAAGAGGCTCAGGAGCGGTTCAACTTGTCCCTTGCAGTTCTAGAGATTCAGAATCAAAATAATAAAAACAGCTTAACTTTTACCTCATATATCGAGTCAAATTTGACCAGTGATTCCGAGTATACGCAGCTCCAGGATAGAACTGAGCTTTGGAGATAGCCAAATATCTAGAGAAACTTCTGACAGACCAGCAGCGAAAGCAGTGATTCTGAGCGATACGCAGAATGCAGTGAGCCTTACTCATCTTCCCATTCAAAGCTGAGCTCTGCTAGTTTCTGAAAGAACAAATTAGAATATGAAGCGGAGAAAAACGGTTGACTATACTTCGTGGAAAAGATCGGTAGTGAAGAAGAAAACACTCCTTAGAATGAAATATGTAAATAGAAGAGAAGTTCCAAAAAAGAAGCATTTGCCTGAAAACTGCGCTAGATGTTGATAGAAGTGGAGTCAAACATTTTCTGATAAATAAAAGAGGATACATAGGGCTGAAGTTTTTCTTCTTATATCAAATCAAAATGAAGAAATATACTCCAGCAGTGAAGGCAGTAATTCCGAGCAATACACAAATTCCAGCGAGTCTTACATTTAAATTCAAAACTGAGCTCTGGCGATGAATAAATACCTGAGAAATTTCTGGCAGATCAAATGAGAAGGAAATGTGGTGGAAAACGGTTTATAATAATTCATAGAAAATACTAAACTGAAAAAGAAAAACTCAGGGGAATAAAGTGCAAGAAAAGTTTCAGCAAAACATTTTCCTGCAAATTGCAACAAATGTAGTCAGCCTTTTTCCGATGCACAAAGAGGATGAATAGGGCTGAACCTCGTATGTTCTTTTTTGTTTTTTATTCTCCTGCTTATTTTTTCCGCTCCATTTATTTTCATCTAAAAATTTCCGACCCAGGACCATTTCAGCTGGCCTAGTATATATTGTTGTGGTTCTATATTTTTATTTTTTATTTTATTTAAATTTAATATTGTTCTCAGGGTTTTATCAAAATTGATTCGAAATCTTACCTTTCTGTCACATTTTGAGCATGCACTTATTGTAATAACAATTGTTCGACTCTTAATCTCTGGGTTACTGTTGAATTTAATTAGGACATACACAATAAAATTTATAATACTTTAAATTGGGGCAATTGTATTTATTAATAGCTATTTATGCAACAAGTGCTAAAAGTTGATGTTTATAACACTTTTAGCAGGAGTTTCCATACAATATTTTTTGTACGACCTTAAATTTGCTGTTATTAATCCATAAATGTTGATTTAACAAAGGTTTGCATTTATGACAGTTATAATTTATGTCGTAATAAATAGATGGCCTTGACGCGCAGGTGAATGTTTGTGGAGCCAGTACTGTCAAAGTCAATTATCAAAGGTAATTTTAGTACTACACATCTGACTTTATTCATTACATAACGCTTTAATTATTTGAAAAATACGTTACCCCTAACGCAAGAAGTAACTAGAATAACTTTACAACCTCACTTCCAGTTTGAAATTGTAGTTTGATAACCTCACTTCACTTTATAACACGTGCTAAAAGTAAACAGCTGATCTCATTTTAAACACGCTAAATTATAAAACGTCACTTTTAGTGAAAAAAGCTAGCGCTAAAAGGCCTACTTTTAGTGGTGGTCATAGAAAATAGCTATTTATGCAACAAGTGCTAAAAGTTGAGGATTATGCACGAGACACGAAAATTATGAAACGAAGCCCGAAGGCTGAGTTTCATAACATGTCTAGTGCATAAACCACTTTTAGCACGAGTTGCATACAATATTTTTTTACGGCCTTAAATTTACTGTTATTAATCCATAAATGTCGATTTAACACTGGTTTGCATCTACGACAGTTATAATTTATGTCATAATAAAGAGATTGCCTTGACGAGCAGGTGAATGTTTGTGGAGCCAGTGCTGTCAAAATCAGTTATCAAAAGTAATTTCACTTTATACCACACATGCGCGAAAAGTAAACAGCTGCTCTATTTAAACACGCTAAATTATAAAACGTCATTTTTAGTGAAACAAGCTATTGCTAAAAGGCCTATTTTTAGTAGTGGTTGTTGAAAATAGCTATTTGTGCAACAAGTGCTAAAAGTCGACGTTTATGCACGAGACATGAAAATTATGAAACGAAGCCGAAGGCTGAGTTTCATAACATGTCTCGTGCATAAACGACTTTTAGCACGCGTTGCATAGAAGATTTTATCTACGAGTTAATTTTACTGTTATAAATCCATAAATATCGATTTAACAAAGGTTTTCTTCGACACTTATAATTTATGTCATAATAAACAGTAGGCCATGCTTCGCGGGCGAATGTTTGCGAAGCCAGTACTGTCAAGGTCAGTTACACAGCTACACATGTGACTGTATTCATTGCATAATACTTTAATTATTTCAAAAACACTTTACCTGTAACGCAAGAAGTAACTGGAACAACTTTACAACTTCACTTCCAGTTCGAAATTGTAGTTTTATAACCTCACTTCACTTTTAACCACTGCCTCCTACACTTACAAGCCATGCTGTTAGATTTGGCAACATTGCATCTCTGGTAGTTGGTGGTCCTAAATTACAATTCTCGCATTTGAAATAATTTTGCTTTAAAGAGCACAGTTTTACTCTTTATCAAATTTTACTCTGTAATTAACTAAAGATAGCTTCTGTAATGGTGACATTTATTTACATAGTCAAGTAATACAAACATGTAACAGTATATTTATAAAAATAAAACAACTTAACCTATGTAACATATGTATAAAAGAACATTTCTGTAATTATTTTAAAGTTTGTAACTTTCTATACACCACTGCTGATTGAGAGTACAACGTATACGCAAAAATATGGTGCTACAGCTGTAAATAATCTTATTTGAACATAATAAACTTATCTGCTCGGAGTGCTTGGTAACATCTAAATTTGTGTGACGCAAATGGTTCCATAAACTTCAAAAACTGCTGGTGTCATCACTTAAAAACACTTTCACTGTTTGTGCATGTCTTTTCAATATTTGTCTTCTTCTACATTTAAGATTTGTCCTTTCTTGAGGCGCTTTCGTCGACAATATGTTGGTAAATTTGGAAATACGCTTAGGACAGCTTTGTCAGCTAATTGAGGGTAATGCATCACCAGTTCTGCATTTCCTCACTCTCATTTCTAACGTTTTCAAAAAGTATTTTCCATTAAAATGCATTTCACACACGACAGAACTTTTTGTTAGAGTCCAACGTTCTCGTGCTGTTGCACGAAACCATGCTTTCTTTCGGATCTCGTTCATTTGAAAAGAAAATGTTGTTAGCGTTTGCATACGATGTTCTTTTAAAGTACTGTTGTGGTTGGTACACAGCGTCTTCGTGGCATTCTAAATATAAAATTAAAAGTTACAAGAAATGCCCTAAAAATGAGGTTAGGTTGTTACTTACCTCAGTGAAATACTTAATAAACCCCATGAACTCTAGCAGCAATTTTACTTGTACTTATCACGAACAGTACAGTAATATAAATAAATGTATTTCGTCAAACTTAGATCAGTCCAACATATTAATATTTAATCACATGCCACATTTCAACAGACATTTTTATAAATAAACAGTACAAAAATTGGTCTACGATCAGCGTTGCCAAATCTCCAACAGCATGGCTTGTAAGTGTATGAGGCAGTGAATGAACACTTCTCATACTGAAGCCAACATTTCAGAAAATTCTTACTTTGTCTATTTACATGTAAAACAGTGTCCAAATGTCTCACTTTTTCATTTAAAGTTGCAATACGAAGATGTCCTCGACGAGCCATATCATTAGTCAATTTTTTTCCTATTCGAAATTTTCTGTTTTATTAAACCCCTGCTATGTGAGAATAACTATAGTCACTATCTACAGCTTTCATTCTCACATGGATTTCGTGTAGTTGGCGTCCTTTAGTACAGTCAGACCTCGCCGTTCGCGGCTTTGCGGATAGCTGATTTGATTTTACGCGGGGCACCTTTGTGCTCCCTTTACTTTGCCGTTCGTGGATATTTGCTTTGCCGTTCGCGGATAGAATTACCAACGTTAACTGTTTCAACTTTCACGCACTAACGGCTAGTCTTATGAAGGCCACTAATCTGACGTTAACTTTAATTCACTGTTGAAATAAACAAAAGTGCATAAAAATTTGTTTACTAATGAATACTCGTAATATGTCATAAGCGCCAACGTTTTGATGAGCTTTTGTTTATTTTAACAGCGATTTAAAGTTAATGTCAGCTAAGTGGCCTTCATAAGACCGGCCGTAAGTAAATAAAGCAAACGTATGCGGTTTATGTCATGAACACCTAAATAACACTATTTATCACGAACTTGTAAACACACTTATCGAGCCTATTTCTTTGAATCACTTATTACCAAATTGGACCAGAAATAAATTGTAAAATTATAACTTGAATAAACAAATGGACATTCGAGCTCTAGATGGAATTTTACTTTATATACGCACGTTTATGTATTTTTGAATTTTTTGAAGTTGCATAGTATAAATAAATCTAGTTTATGGAACCTAACCTCATTTATATCGTTTATGTGTTTACTTGCGCATCGCAGTTTTGCGCTTCGCGGCATTCTTCTGGAACGAAACCCCCGCGAACGACGATGTCTGACTAATAATAATAATGTACTTTATTTAGCATATAATTGCTACATTTACGTTTAACTCTATTCTAATATTTACATCTTTATAATACAAAACATAAAAAAATTAAAAATTCAGCACAGTATCTAGCTAATTTTCACTTCGATACTTCTCCCTTAATCTAATTTTGAATATCCTTATGTCACCTACGTTACGAATATTATCATCTAGTTCATTATACCTAATAAATCCCTTCACAAACACAGTATTGTAACCCACTCCCTTAATTGCAGTTTTGACATAAGTTATTTTTTCCTCGGGTGTCATATCCATACATGTCCTTGCAGTACAATAGATATCTATCAAAATAAGATGGCATACAGCCCAAATGTATCTTATGTATAAAAACTAATGTCTAGTATTCCAGCAGCTGTCTTACATTCATCCAATCCAAACACTCTAACATATCACATATTCTGGTATATCTGTTACAGTTCAATATCATTCTCATACCTCTATTTTGCAGTTTTTTAAGTCTCTCTATTCCACTATTATTACTCACATACAGCACTGTACCGCAACAATAGAACATCGGCAAAATCAATGTATTATATAACATATATCGTTGATATCTTGTCAACACATTTTTTAGTCTATATATCACACCTAACCTCTTCCCTATCTTCCTAGATATTGCAATGGCATGATGTAATAATATAATATGATTATTTTAATTGTAATTACTACAGACTAGGGATGGGCGCGTGACGTGAAAACAGTCGTGTCACGTCGTGTCACGGCGTGTCACGTCGTGAACGTGACTAATATTTGAAAATCGTGACGTGAACGTGAGTGAAAATTTCCAAGGCGTGATTCACGTTTCACGTTAATTTCACGTTAAATATTTAGTAACGAATAAAAAACTGCAGGGTGCAGCAACTTTTAAATTCATTAAATCACAAATTGTGGCAAACAAGTTACATTGTGTGGCTTTTTTTTGGACCCTAATTATAAATCCTTAAAGTTCATACTTTCACATAAAAGATAAGATTGTAATGCAATTAAAACTATAGATGATAATGATGAAATACATAGCAAACGACTCAAAACTGGTACATCAGCATCAGATTCTTATCTTTCTACACTTAGAGATAGCTCTGAGTGCTCTGACGATGACACATGTAATTAGGATGATGTCGAAACAAAACTAAATTAGTATGTTAAATTAAAATTCGGAAATGTAGATGACATTTTAGGATTTTGGAAAAACAGTGTAAATACGCCACTGTTAAAAAAACTTGAGAAATTTTAAACATACCGGCAAGTTTCGTTACAAGCGAAAGAGTATTTTCGACAGCTGGGCGAATTTTAGAAGAGCGCAGAATTCGACGTAACGCTGAAAATGTTGATTACATATTATTTTTAAATGAACATTTTAATATGTAGATGTGTAGATGAACTTAGTATTCAAATAAAAGTAATGGTTTGTTTTTTATACTCGGCTAACGCTGAAAATGTTAATTACGCTTTATTATTAAACCAAAAATTTATTGTGTAGATGTGTAGATGATATTTTTAAACCAATTTATTATGTACTTGTGTAGATGAACTTATTATTCTAATAAAAGTAATGTTTTTCTTGTATACTCGCCTTAACGCTGAAGATGTGTATCCTTGTACGTAAAAGTACTTTCAAACCTACGAATTAAAAGTGTTTAGCAACATATACCTTCTGTACTCATACCAATAAGGGAAACGTCAATTCCAATGACAGCTTTTAGTATTAAAAGTAATGTCTTTGAAGACAGCTGCAAGAAATATATTTGCGAGAAATCAGTATTTATCCCTTGTCGAAATTATTGTAGTAAATTTTCATTTTTTTCTTTTTATGTCAACTATTCTGATTGCAACATATCACGTAAATTATGTCAGGTGCAAAACATATTTTTAGTTCTCTTTAGGGTTTTTTCATTGGTTTTAAATTTGAACATTCTGTTCTATCTGAATTTAAATTTTGAAATAAAAGCTGCGTGTCACGTCGTGAGTGGCGTGTCACGCCGTGAACGTGAGTGAACGTGAGCGTGAACGTGCGTGAACGTGACTGTTTAAAGCAAGCGTGAAACGTGCGTGACGTGAGCGAAAATTCACTCACGCGCCCATCTCTACTACAGACTACCTGCAAACTTATTTTTATTTAAGTCAAATTTTAGACTGACTAAAAATAATTCTGTTTTGACTGGGTTCGTTAATTACTTGCAAATAAAACAGTATTATGCCCTTTATTGTACTTCATTCATCTGCAATATTACAGAAAGCAAGCTCGATAGGCAGAAAACTCATTCCTCAGAGTTGGGTTCCCGGTACGTTAATATTAAAATTTATGTGATACGTCAATGGGCTGTGAATTTAGTTCGATTGCGCAATAGCTACTTTGCTACGCTGTCAAAGTTCTACACAAATCGGTTTATTTTGTTGCGGTCCGCGTTGTGATTTAATTTAACAAAAGGGGTTTTATGAGCATTCGATAAGGTAACTTGTGAATTCTCGCACCTTTGACAGCATTAATCTATCTTTTGTTTTCAGGCAAAACCGATCTTTGATTGTTAAAAGACTCTAACATGCAATTGTTTTCCCTAACCTCAAATTTGGATTTTATGCTATTACTGGATAATTGCTTTCGATAGATGCTGTAATATGTCTGGATCTCTCTTCAGTAAGACGTACTCTTGTTCTAATTGTAACTTTCCGGTTTCTAACGCCGATACTATGATTGAAATCTAACCTAAGTTTTCTGCAGCGTTGCGGTAGCTCGTTCGGACGGCGGCTCCTGATGGTATCTGCCTGAAACTGGAAACCTGGGATGCTGTGACTGTTGTGGAGGCCTCCTACACGCTGGGCTGATATGCTGCCGGTGAAATCTCGGGCTCAGGAACTCAATTCTGCCCGTGACTGAAGATCGTAATCTGGTCTCGGCCGAAGTCCTCGGAAGTTGGTAACGAAGAAAATTATTTTTTGTGAGGGAAATCGCTACCCACACTTTCACTGGTGCACTGGTAAATTGGCTACACAATGGTGTACTTTTTATTATTGTAAATTAAATATTTCTATATTAAAACTGCATTTAAATGAGAGACCAAAAACTGTGTGTTAAGAATTAATTTTTATTCGATTGTTTCTGTCTGATAGTCGTTATTAACAAATGACTATCTAGATTTTCAAAACGGATGTAGACCAAGTTCAATACAATAACTTTCTTAACTAATATTACTTATAACTAAAATGATTTACAAAATGTCTATTTCTAAAATATTATCTTTTCAATTTGGTTTTTACTGTCTCATAAAGTCACTAACACTTTGTATTATTTAGATTGTCTTTCTCACTCGCGTAATTACACTGATTGTTTTTTAAATAGTTCACTTCCTTCACCAATTTTGTTTTACATCCTGCTGTGTCCTTTTCCTCGTATTTTCATCAACTGTCTACTTTTCACATATTTTCAAATATTGCTGTCTAATATTACAATTGCCATGTTCTGCCTAGTTTATGCTCTTTGCAACGTATTATATTATAATTCTGCTTCCTTTACTTTTATTTAAGATTGCTCATAAACATTTCCTATTTAATTATTCTGACATCTAAGCACATATTATAAACCTTTCTGTGACAGTTCTATTTATTTGGTTCGGCTTTAATTTTGCACAAACCTCTCATTTTTGACTAATTTAAAATTATCGACTCCAATCTATGAAAAAGAGCTCTGCCCTTTGCCTTCTCTACTCAAATCGTTTTATTACTACCGGCATTTCTTCGCAAATGTACTTACGGATTGAAATTTATACGCTAAATCTTGCAGTTGCATTAACTACCCCAACTCTGTGCTTTCTGACTTGCTTTTTATTTGTTTGTGCTGCAAGCAGAGTTAAGTAGCGGGCTCAATACCACCTCAATATATACTCGATATGATCGTTGAAACTAAGTTTATAATCCACCATCACTCCCAGATACTTCAGCACTTCTACAAACTGTACATTTATGTCCTCAATTTTATCAAATCGTTGATTGTCCACCACATGTCTGTAATCGCCTCCACTACTGACACACATAGCTTTTGTTTTACTAACATTCAATTTCAGTTTATTCATAGCAAACCACTCACTCAAAGTCTCCATTTCCTCATTGACAGTGTCAATTAGCTCATCCACATTGTTACGTTCCAAATAAATAATAGTATCGTCTGCAAAACAATGCTATTTACACTTTTTCAAGTGCTTTCCCATATCGTTTATGTAAAGAGTGAACAATAAAGGCCCCAAAACACTTCCCTGCGGAACTCCCATCTTGACCTCCCGCGCTGTAGATTCTCGACTATCTGACCTTTTTTTTTACGATTCTCAAGATAGTTCCTAATCCATTCTATGCAGTTTCTTCCTATTCCGTAAGCCGATAGTTTATCAATTAACCTTCCTCTATCTACCGTCTCGAATGCTCTTTTCAAGTCCAGAAACACCACCACCACCAATTACACCCTGCAATTACACACTGCAAGGCAGTTTCACAACTGTACTTTTCTCTAAATCCAGATTGAAATCTTGATAAGGCATTATTTTCTCTGACATATTTTTCTATCTGTCCATAAATTACTTTCTCTAAAATCTTTTCAACAGCTGGCAGTGTATTCACAGGTCTGAACTCCTCACAAAGTGTTGTTTTGGCCACCTTCCGTATTGGTATCACCGATACCTTTAATTCTTTCGGCACTTTACATTCTTCTCAGTAATTTTTGATAAATGCGACTGTTATCGCATCTGGACTGCTCTTATTGGGTAAATTAAATACAATTTTTGTCAGTTCTTCCTCTTCTATCATCTAAAATCATCCAATCTACAACTCCTGAAAACTAGCACAAAGTAATTTAATTGAAACGTCACCAATAAATCATTATTTTAACGGCGTTTGTTATCCCTTGAAATAAAGCACCTTTTAGGAGCTTAAATTTGTTTTTATGTTCACACAAGAATATTTCAAAAACATTTGAATTTACAGGTATTAAACAACATGTCAAAAGAGATTATTAAAAGGGCTTTTCATAAATTTAAAAATATACAAGGCGTTCCATTTGGAAAAAATATGTATCACATTAATCCTCAGATCCATCATTTTACACTTGAAAGGTAGTGCAGGAAAACCATTATTTTTTTGGTAATGTTTTCCTTCATTTCTTACAGCAGCCATCTGATATACAGCATTTTTTTGCATAAAATCGTTAATATCTGCAAAACAATTGACATTAGACTCATACAAAATACCCAAATATAGGGTATTTCATTTAAAAAAAGTACGTTTGATTCGCCCCACTTCCTTGAGCCACCCTGTATAATCGAAACTACAACTTTTATGTACACAATATTTATGTAACTCTCATAGTTTTAGAAATTATTTTCCACCCCCGCATTGTTGCCAGGCCCTGTATTTAGTGCTAATGTGTATTAATATTTTAATGTAATAAATGCAATAATGTAAATCTAATAAAAAAGTTTTATTCGAGTTTACAGATCAACTTGGCTGAAGCATGTTAAATATCAGAGCTAATACTACAATGTACCATGATTCACTTATAACTAACGGATTAAATAAGTTACAGATCAACCGGTTGTATGGCAGTGTTGTACTTAAAAAAATTTACAACTACAACTAAAACTAAGTACAAGATTAATATAAAAAACTCTAAAAATACCAATATAACATTTTAAAATTTAATTTAGGCCCCGCACATATCACAATTGCCAGGATTCTGAAGTGAGCACATCAAAGCTGCCTCTGCTAATGCTTCCACATCCTCTCCATTCTTGCTCTTCTCCACCCCATTAGTAACTTTGGCATCCCCATTGACTTCAGCAACAGGCTTAGTAATATTGCCGACTAGCAATTTGGTTTTATCTACAGTAAATTGTGTGGGGTTAGACGCAGGCTTAGTGCGAAGGTAATACATTCCCGTTTTCAAACCCTTATGCCAGCCATAAAAGTGCATGGAGGTGATGTTGGCATAATTGGGCTTGGCGATGTGTATATTAAGAGACTGACTCTGATCTATAAATGCCCCCCTGTCAGCAGCCATGTTGATTATTGTTTTCTGCTTGATCTCCCAGACAGTCTTGTAAATCGCCTTGATTTTGTCAGGAATTCCGGGGATGTTTTGAATGGAGCCATAGTTGGCAATAATTTGATTCTTCATTATGTCATCCCACAGTCCCAATTCGGACAAATCATTAATCAAGTGTTGATTAACAATGAAAAACTCGCCACTGAGCACTCGGCGGGTGTAAATGTTTGAAGTGTACGGCTCTACGGACTCATTATTGCCTAAAATTTGAGCAGTAGAAGCAGTAGGCATCGGAGCTAGGAGAAGCGAATTCCTCACACCGTGCTTAGCAATTTTTGCTTTTAAAGCAGCCCAATCCCAGAGGCCTGTGGGGGTTTTATCCCACATATCGTACTGCAGTATTCCCTTACTGACGGGGCTGCCGGCATATGTTGAATAAGGCCCGTCCACCTCAGCTATTTCGCAGCTAGCCTCCAGGGCACCATAATAAATAGTTTCGAAGATCTGCTGATTCAACAAAGCAGCCTCCTCGCTTTCGAACGGCATGCGCAACAAAATAAATGCGTCTGCAAGTCCCTGCACGCCGATTCCAATGGGCCTGTGCCTCATGTTCGAATTTTTAGCTTCAGGCACGGGGTAGTAGTTAACATCAATAATCTTATTCAAATTCTTCGTTACAACCTTAGTAACAGCCTTTAAATTGGCAAAATTGTAGGATTTACGATCGGGTGTTACAAACGCATTCACCGCAATGGACGCCAAGTTGCATACAGCGATCTCATCAGGAGCCGTGTACTCAATAATTTCAGTGCAAAGATTGCTGCTTCTGATCGTGCCCAAATTCTGCTGATTGCTTTTGCGGTTACATGCGTCTTTGTACAGCATGTAGGGAGTCCCTGTTTCCACCTGAGACGTCACGATTGCTCTCCACAGCTCCTGGGCACGAACCTGCCGCACAAACTTGCCTTCGCGCTCGTACTTTTCGTACAGCTTCTCGAACTCCTCGCCCCAGCAGTCGGGTAGACCCTGGCACTGATGGGGGCACATGAGCGACCACATCCCGTCAGCTTCCACGCGTTTCATGAACAAGTCAGGCACCCACAAGGCATAGAATAGCTCACGGGCACGCAGTTCCTCCTTTCCCGTGTTTTTCTTCAGGTTTAAGAATTCGAATATGTCGGCGTGCCATGGCTCAAGGTACATGGCGAAAGCCCCTGGTCGCTTGTTGCCCCCTTGGTCGACGTAGCGGGCGACGTTGTTGAACACTCTCAGGAGGGGGACCAATCCGTTCGAAACTCCATTTGTGCCTGCGATGTATGTATCTAAAGAAAAATAAATTTGTAGTTATCCATAATCAGACAGATTTTGCTCAAATTTTATACTAGAAGACTTGACAATTACATCATTTAAATATCTTTTCCAGATCCAGGACTTAACTGTAAAAAATATGAGATTTTTAATGCACCACTCTACAGAAAACCCTAGAAGCCATCGAATAGTTTTATTCAAAAAATCTTTAGTTATAAGAAGAGAGATGTCTTGAGAATTATACATTTATGTATATAATAACACTTAAGAAAATAAAGTTCTAGAGTTAACCATAACTATCCATGCGGTTTAATTATAATTTTTACCTTACCTTTAGCCCTGATGTTGTGGATGTTCACTCCTATGCCACCAGCACACTTGGAGATAAAGGCGCACTGACTGATGCACTTGAAAATGCCCTCAATGCTGTCTTCAGGCATCATCAGGAGGAAGCAGGAGGAGAGCTGGGGCCGTGGCGTTGCTGCAGAGAATAGGGTGGGGCTGGCATGAGTGAAGTACCTTTCGGACATGTAGTTGTAGGTTTCGATGGCCGAGTCGATGTCTTCACCGTGGATGCCCACAGCTGTTCGCATCAGCATGTGCTGCGGGCGCTCGACGATTTTCTTATTGATTTTTAACAGGTAGGAGCGTTCCAGGGTTTTGAAACCGAAGTAGTTGTAGGAAAAGTCACGGTCATAGATTATGACAGAGTTCAGGCGGTCGGCGTTTTTCATGATTATGTCGTGGTGCTCCTTGGAAATCATCGGGGTTGGCAAGCCGGTCTTGTCGTTGACCATGTTGTATAGGTCGTCGACGACTTCTGCAATGGTTTATGAGGTGTAATATTAAAGAGCAAGTAAAAAATAATACAGACTACATACTAAAGTACGTTTTTTTCCTATAAAAATTCTCAAGGTCAAGATAAACATTTCCAAGGTCCAGTTAACAAAGTTTCTAGGTCAAGCTAAAAATGTTCAAGGTCAAGCTAAACATCAAACTCAAGATAAAAATTTTCAAACCTTAGATAAACATTTTCAAAATCAAGTTAAAAAAGTTTCTAGGTCAAGATAACAAAAATTTCAAGGTAAGCTGAAAATGTTCAAGATCAAGCTAAAAATTTCAAGTCAAGCTAAAAATTTCAAGGTCAAGCTAAAAATTTCAAGCTCAAGCTAAAAATTTCAAGCTCAAGCTAAAAATTTCAAGATCAAGCTAAAAATGTTCAAGATCAAGCTAAAAAATTTCAAGATCAAGCTAAAAATTTCAAGGTCAAGATAAACATCAAACTCAAGATAAAAATTTTCAAACTCAAGATAAACATTTTCAAGGTCAAGTTAAAAAGTTTCTAGGTCAAGATAACAAAAAATTCAAGGTAAGCTAAAAATTTCAAGGTCAAGCTAAAAATTTCAAGCTCAAGCTAAAAATTTCAAGATCAAGCTAAAAATGTTCCAAGATCAAGCTAAAAAATTTCAAGGTCAAGCTAAAAAATTTCAAGATTAAGCTAAAAATTTCAAGTCAAGCTAAACATCAAACTCAAGATAAAAATTTTCAAACTCAAGATAAACATTTTCAAGGTCAAGTTAAAAAAGTTCCTAGGTCAAGATAACAAAAATTTCAAGGTAAGCTGAAAATGTTCAAGATCAAAGTAAAAAATTTCAAATCAAGCTAAAAATTTCAAGGGCAAGCTAAAAAATTTTAAGCTCAAGCTAAAAATTTCAAGCTCAAGCTAAAAATTTCAAGATCAAGCTAAAAATTTCAAGGTCAAGCTAAAAATTTCAAGATAAAGCTAAAAATTTCAAGGTCAAGCTAAAAATTTCAAGATCAAGCTAGAAATTTCAAGGTCAAGAAATCATCAACGTCAAGCTAAAAATTTTCAAACTCAAGATAAACATTTTCAAGGTCAAGTTAAACATTTTCAAGGTCAAGCTAAAAATTTCAAGATCAAACTAAAAATGTCAAGGTCAAGCTAAACATTATCAAGGTCAAGCTAAAATTTTCAAGGAACTTAAACATTTTCAAAGTCAAGTTAAACATTTTCAAGCTCAAGATAAACATTTTCAAGGTCAAGTTACACATTTCAAGATCAGAATAAAAATATCAAGATCAAGCCAAAAATGTCAAGGTCAAGCTAAACATTATCAAGGTCAAGATACAAATTTTCAAGGACAAGCTAAACGTTTTCGAGATCAAGTTAAACATTTTCAAGCTCAAGATAAACGTTTTCAAGGTCAAGCTAAACATTTCAAGATCAAGATAAACATCAAGGTCAAGCTAAAACTTTTTCAGCTCAAGATAAAAAAGTTTGCACTCATTGCGTACAAACCACGTTTTCGCGTACACTATTGAATCACGGAAACGCCTTCTTTACGGTCATTCTACTACTTTGACACACACGTGCGTGATTTACGCACCGTTTTTTCTCAGGCTAATTGATAATTCCATAATAAAATAATTACTATAATATTAAAGATATATAAAGAAAATGTAATTTACTGCCATTTTTACTTCAAAATATTTAAAATTACCTCAAAAAAATATTAAATTAAGATCTGACAATTAATACCTACAGCGCCATTTGACAGAAATGTTTGCTACGCATCGCCGATGTTCGTAGAGTGTCGATGTCGCTACACCCTGCATTTCTAGCTGTTATTAAATAGCACCGAGGTACGTCGACGAATTTTGCCACTGGTAAAGTAACTTTTTATTTTGTAGTAAACGTAAAATGATTATATCTATTGCAACGAACGCATATAAATCAATCAATTTAAAAGTTTTGTTAGAACTGACAACTACTTAGCTAGATACCTACTTTACCGACATAATAAATGTCAAACTATTTCTTTTACGAAGAATATCGAAATAAATTCATATTAAAATATGATTTACTTTTAGCAGTTGTGCAAAAAATAGCATACATGTCTAGTGCGGGAACAAGTAATGGGAACTTGTAGCGCATGCGAATCTCGTGCGCTTCTTGTTCCCGCACGTATCATGTAAAATACTATTTTCGTATACTGGGATACAAAACGGAATAATACATTTTTAGCCTCGTGACATGAAAATAACACATTCACGCGCAGTTGACGTCCACCGTAACTACGATTTTACAGTTAGTCAGTGCTTTGTCGCACCGCGGTGCGGTAAAATGACTAGAAAATGTTTAGCTTTCAGAGACCCTTAAACAAAAAGTTGCTTTGTAGTTATAACGGGTGTTATCAGAAACGCTAGTTACATATTTTATCGTTCATTTGCGTTTAGGAGCAATAACGAAAATTGATATTTACGACTTTGAATTTTGACGTTTCAAAGTGTCAACTACAACATTTACTGATGTCAGCTTGCTTGATGGCTTGATATTCGAAAGCGATGTCATGAATTTATAGAAAATATTAAAAAAATATATGTCGGCGAAAAAATTTAATACAGTACTCGGTGCGTTAAGCACTTTACAGCGCTCGCTTCGGGTGGTGCTTCAAAATTAAAACCTCGCGCTGTAAAATGCGACCTACCGCACTTGTAATGTAAATTACTATTATTATCTCATCTGAATTTGGCGTAAAATGTATTAATTAGAAAGGTACATTTTGCCGTATTGTACGGCAAAGTAAAATTCGTAGGGCAACGTACTACTTTGCCGTACGAATACCGCAAAGTGTAACTTTCTAATTAATAAATTGTACGGAAAAGCAGCTTTTTCAGTACTAGTGTACGAAAAATAATTTTTGTCAATACATTTAATTAGGTTAATCCATGTTTTTTCAATTTTATTCAAAGTTAATGCGTATGGGTATTTCAAAGGGATAATCATACACACTAGCACAGTATTAGTGTCATACTTTAGGGTACCGTTTATAGTTCATTCAAATTCAAGATGGAGCAAAATCCGCAACCCAAGTTACATATATCCTCAGTTAGTTGATTACTAATTTTAGTTTATTAAAATGTAGATCATGGGATGTACGTAGTATAATATAGAGGTTTATATCAAATTAGTTGTGAGTTTTTATCCCATCGACGCCCCTGGATGAGTTTACTAAATTATATTAATTTTAAGTATTGTAGTATGCAAACCCGTCTGTTTTAATTTTTTCCTTTTGCGGTGTGATATCGCTAGTTTCATGTAACATCAATTTCTGATTCAGTGTCCCTACTTATGCAGGCTGATATCTTCTGGTAGCAGTGTAGATACGATCTATGAGATTATTCCATAGTTCATTAGGTGGTACGTTATCAAGTGCGTGAATAGAGTTATTCTTAAAAGGTTTCTCAGTTGGCTATGGGTTTTATAGTCATCCTTTGAGTTTTAATTATATCGTAGCTTCTAAAAGCTGATGGCCTGAGACACAGTCCGCGGAAGATAACATTCTGTAGTTTTTTTAAACCCTCACGACCGCGACCCTTGGATCAGTAGTCAAACTAATTAACTACCTACTTAGCCACCGTACTCGGCTTTATTTATCTGGTGTTTTTGTAATCTAAAAACTAAGTAAGCTAATTTGCATTTGTTTCTTAAAATATTGACCAGTACAAAATTACATAATTTTACCAAATTTAGATCGATTAATTTAAACCCTCTGTACTATATTATTTATTTTCCATATTATCTCCTCATATATTTTACTCTGTTAACTTACCTTTTCTATTTGTCTTTTAAACAGAAATACCAAAAAACCTTGCTAAAGCACTAGAAAAGCATGCTGTTTCACATTTCAAAAATGCATTTTGCTATTTTAACACATCTATTTTTGTCAACTATTAATTTTTGAAATAACTTCAATTTCAAGTTAAAGTTACAACACTGAAATTGACATTGTGTTTTTTTTTCGGAAAAAAATTAAAGTGATAGCTACAGTTTTCCATCATTAGAAACGATATAGACAACTACGGAATAAGTTGAAAGTAAAGTATAAGATGAAATCAAACTTTAGTAGCTTTTCTGCCAATTAAAAGTAGTAATAGGTACTTTGGTACTTATTATAATCCATTCCCTCATTTTTTGTATGATCTTTGGGCATACATTTGTATATTGCACATGGATTTTATTTTGTTGTATAACCTGTATAACCTCCAACAAATTTACTGTAATTTGACAGAACAGAATATTGTTGCCAGATGGACTGCTTATTTTGAAAGTATATACGGAAATGAGTTAAAATCTTGTCTTGTAAGACCTTGCATGTACTTAATTCAAAATGTCTTCAATTACGCAATTACTGAAACTTTTACTGATAAATTCTTAGTCTTACATACAGTCTGTTCTACAAAAAAGGCCCCGCCTTCTAGCTACTTTATTATTTATTTTAGACCTAATAAACCTGATAGCAAATCAAATGGCACATAAAAACCTACATTTTAACACTATCAAAAAAATTTTATCGTCAATTGTTTCAGAGTGGTGACGTCACATGCAATTTTTTTAAATGACACTGTATATATTTTTTACATTTTCTGCTAGAGGTTTTTTTTTCTCTTTTCAACAATATAAATATTTTATGCCCTTACATAAGAAAATTTTCGAGAAAAATTAAAAAACTTTTTTATCGGTGGGAGACCACGATACAAAACTATAAACAAAAGTGTAACTCAGAAAAACAAAACAATATTTATTTACAAAAGGGAACACAAAAAACTAACCATTTATAACAAATGTTCGATATGTAAACCATTATTGACAATACAAATTTGACATTGTCTATTAACACTTCTTACGGCGTTTATAAGCATATCTTGAGGAATGCTTTGGCAAGCATTTCTAATCCTTACTCTGAGATCATCAATATTTTCTAGTGGTGTAACGAAAACAAGGTCTTTAAGGTGTCCCCACAAAAAGAAATCAAGGGGAGTTAAGTCTGGGCCACTGAATTGGTCCATTTGTGCCAATCCAATTCTGTCCAAAATTTTCGTTTAGGAAATTAGTATTTATAAGAGAATTATGGACAGACGCACCATCTTGTTGAAAAATGAAGTTATTAAATTCTGCAAGAGGCAATTGTTCCAAATATTCCTGTAATTGGTTTCGTAGAAACTGGTTGTATCTAACTGAATTTAGAGTTCCGTCAATATAGTAAGGTCCTAACAACCTTCCGTTTAAAATCCCACACCATACATTAACGCTAAATCTTCTTTGAAAGCAATTTTCTCTAATATTTCTGGGATTTTCTGTACTCCAATAATAGTGATGATTTCTATTAAATAAGCCGTTATTGGAAAATGTGCATTCGTCAGACCATAATATTTTTCTGTAAAAATTAGGATCCTCTTGCTGTCTGTTTCAGTGTTGGGTAGTAACTAAGTAAAAGTAACTCGTTACTGGTAACTAGTTACTTTTCAGTAACTTAATAGTAACTTAATTACTTTTGTGTTTTCAGTAATTGTAACTATAACGCGTTACAATTATTTAGTAACTTAAGTAACTGAATATGACAAGTTACATTTTCATGCTACAAATGTAAAATATTTTAAAATGTTCGATTTTTAATGCGTAGTATTTAAGAAATTATACCTGAAGCTGAAGAATTTGTAGAAATTGCGAATGGTTCAGTATGAAAATGCTAATACCGACCACAGGTCTTGTACTTAGTCGATAATAAATAATATTTGACGGATCCTATTTGAGTGGTGACAGCTATTTCCAGTAATCTTTAATCCTTTAACAACTAGAAGCTCTCTGAGCAGGAATGTGGATTACTGGATCCCAAAAACATCGTTGAACTAGCGCGTCTAAGCTCTAAGCCTGTTCCTTCCCCCACCTTCTGCTGTTTAAACATTACTATAATAATTCTGTGTTGTAGTTGCTATTTGCACTTCATGTAGTAAATTTGTTACAAGTTTCAATAAGTGTTTGTTTAACAAAATGAATAGCACTTTAATGGAGGTTGATGATTTTGAAGACGTGCGGTTAGCGAGCAATAAAATACCTTGGCCTGGGTATGAAGAATTTTTCGAATTTAAAGCTTATAAAGATCCTCTGAAAAAAAATATTACGGTAATGTGTAAATTGTGTCTACCGCAAACAAAACTTTTGTCCTGTGCCGTTACATCATCGTCAAATATACGTAAACATGTTAAGGTAAGCGGCAATGCATTTTGTTTAATATGCAGTGTTTTTTTCCACGGATTCTTCTAGATTATTACAATTTAGTTGGGTAATCAGTATAAAAAAGCTATGGTAAAAACACACAAGTAAACACAACCACTACATACATTTTTTTGTTTGGATTTTTATTTGGTGGCTTTTCCACTGAGTTTTTTCATGGCTTTTTTCAATGGATTCGTTCCTGTTTTTTTATCCTTGGCTTTTTGACAAGGCTTTTATTATCCTAGTATGACTTTATTTGCATTTTTCGAAAAAGTTTTGGGAATGTTATCTACATTCTTTCCTACTAATAAAGTCTCGCTTTTTACCGTAATTCATGTTAAATTGAATTAATTTTAAGTTTGTTATCATTGTATAAAATTGTAGTGGGCAATTCACTGGGCTTAGCCGGTTTTTGTCACAAAGAAACGAAAATAAATAAATAAATATCATTCCCAGTGTTTTACAGTTGCATTTGTTGTAGATCAATCATTCTTCTTATTTAAAGAAAATTGATGCAGCGATCTCTGCTTGCAAGAAAAAACGAATTGAAGTCTGTGATAACAAACAGCAAACGCTTGAAAGTTGTATTAACCGCCAGGGCAGCATATCGCAGCTAAAATTAAATCAGATCACGGAGCGTTTAATTGTTGAAGCTATTTTGCCATTTTCATTTATTGAAGGACAGCCTTGGAGAAATTTTACAAACACAGCATTTCCAACAAACCATATTATGACGAGGAAAACTCTCACGGCTAAAGTGCAGCAATCCTTCTACAATCTAAAGGAAAAATTAATAGCTGCATTAGACAAAACCAAATCTTGTTGCTGTAACAGCAGACCTGTGGAAAATGTATAACAGGCAAGTATTAAACAAAAATACCTTTCGTGTTACTTCAACATTCTGATTGTTTTTAGAAGTTTTCTGGGAATGACTGTGCATTGGATAGAAAATACGACCCTACACAGAAAATCTGCTGTGATTGCCTGTCGTCGCTTAAGAGGTTGCGTTAGATACAACATTTTAGCACAGAATATGGAGGAAATATTTCAAGAATATAACATCCAACATAAAATCTGTAAGGTTATCACTGACAACGGGTCGAATTTTGTGAAAGCTTTCAGGTATGTAGTTCAGTATTCAGTAGTCGTAGTTCAGATTATGACAATTAAAATATATTCCGTTTTGGGGTGTGCTTACAATTTCTAATTTTTTAAGATTATTTGGTGACAAAGAAGAAGAAGAGGATGAAGATAATGAAGACGTGACAGAAGCTGTAGAAATAACAGAACTACTTCAGAATGGAGAAATGGAAATTGATAACCATTATTTATTGCCACCTCATCATAGATGTGCTGCCCACACATTGAATTTATTAGCGACAAAAGATGCCCTAGTAGCAGAAAAGGACATTATTTATAAAAGAGCTTCTCGAGCAGCATTTGCAAAATGTCAAGCATTGTGGAATAATAGTATATTATTATATGAGCGATTATGACAGCCATTATTCACGAAGATGACATTTGCGCCACAACCCGAAGGCGCGTAGCGCAAGTCATCTGAGTGAATAATGGCCATAATTGCGAATATAATACGATATTTTATCTACTCCTATGCAACAGGAGCCTTGTGTTCATATTTCAGAATTATGACATTTGTGACAGCTGTTAACTTCAAAAGTCATTTAATAATAAGAATGAATTTTGTGATTGGCTACAACCTATTGAATAATGAAACTAGAATTTTCTGATTGGTTGCAATTTGCAAACTATTGAATAATGAAAATAGAATTTTATGATTGGCTGCAAACCGTGAATTATGAATCATAATTCATGGCCATTGTGCAGTGGGAGTAGATAAACAGTCATACTCTGGACCTGCTGCAGATGAAATAAAGAAGTGTTTGGGTATCCATTTAACCACGCCTAATGCCACAAGATGGAATTCCACTTTCGATGCTGTTAAATTAATTTGATTTCAAAAAACGTTAATAGTTTTAACGATGCTTGTGATCTTGTCAAAATTTCACGGTTGTCAGCGCAAGATATTAAGTTTATAGCGGAATATTGTGAGGTTTGTCAAATATTTCTTGTTTATTTACAATTGTTTTTTATAAATAATTAATTTTAGATTATGGAACCAGTAGCTAATGCCCTAGACATACTGCAAGGCGAAAACAATATGTACATGGCCTACTTACAACCAACCATAGAAGAAATATACCGGAAAATGCAATTACTGAAAACAAAGAATTTTACTTTTTGCGGATCATTGATTAAAGCTATCACCGATGGCTTAAATAAAAGGTATTTATTTAATAGGAATGCATTAACAAAAATATTGACTGTTGCCAATTTTTATTTTAGATTCACAGAAATTCGCAACAATTCTGACTACACTCTGGCGGCGGTTACTCATCCTTGGTTTAAATTTGAGTGGATATGTGATGCAGAAAAGACACGAAACGCTGTTACATTATTGGAAAATGAAGTAAAAAATCGTGCTTCTACTTCATCAGTTTGTCCACTTCCCACTCCACAAAATAATGATGGAGACAAAGGAGAACACAATTTTTTTCCTTCAAAACAGTAAAGCGGTCCAAAAATATGGACGAAACTGAAATATATATGAAGTGCAATTCATCTAATTTAACAGCTTTAGACAAATTTTCAACAATTAGGGAAATATTTATTAGATATAATACTGCCCTCCCTTCCAGTGCTCCAGTAGAACGATTGTTCAGCACTGCAAAAGACGTTCTCCATTTCAAACGTACAAAATTAAGTGATACAAATTTTGAAATGCAGTTATTATTAAAAACCAATAAATTTTATACATAAGACAGAAATGTAGAAATAGGAATCTAATTTACTAATAAACAATTGTTTATAAATATGTGTTTCTGTTGATATTAAGTTGATAGTAATTGCATGTAGATTAGTAGCCTCTCATAAAAAAAAGTAACTTAAAAAATAACGAGTTCCTTTATGGTAACTTAGTAACTTATTCAAGTTACTTTTATAATTCTGTAACTTAGTAACTTACTCAGTTACTTTTTTGCCGAGTAACTGATTAACTTACTTAGTTACTTTTCTAGAGTAACTTACCCAACACTGGTCTGTTTACAAAGTAATTACAAAATTCAATTTGACGTGGAGGGTCATTTGCTTCTAAATTATGCACTAAATGTACCTTATATGCTCTAAAATAATGTTTTTTTTAAATGTGATGTACTGTACTACATGACACCTGAAGATTATGTGCAATTTCTCGTGTTGAAGTATTTGCATCTTGCTCTACATTTAACAAAATATCCAACTCCAAATTTTCATCTCGTACTTGGCGGTCTCTCTTTATTTTCTTTAGGGAACCCGTATTCCTTAATGTTTCTTCTAATTTACTAAATTTTCACCGGGACGGAGCCTGTCTATCGGGATACCGAGTTTGATAAATACGTAAAGCTTCCGCTCTATTTTTCCTGCATTCAAAGAATACTTGCAACATGTCAACCATTTCATTGTTAGTAAACCTGGCATATTTTGATTTGAATATTAAAGCGCAAGAGTATAATACAAGAAAACACTTTAGATTATTCTGAAATCTGACAGTTAAAGCGTTTTTCTACTATTTGTTTTGTTTTTCTGAGTTACGCTTTTGTTTATAGTTTTGTATCATGGCCTCCCACTGTGAAAAAGTTTTTGTAATTTTTCACGAAAATTTTCTTATGCAAGTGCATGAAATATTTATATTGTTGAAAAGAGAAAAAAACCTCTACCAGAAAATGTAAAAAAATATATACAGTGTCATTTAAAAAAATTGCATGTGACGTCACCACTCTGAAACAATTGAAGATAAAAAAATTTTTGATTGTGTTAAAATGTAGGTTTTTATGTGTCATTTGATTTGATATAAGGTTTATTGGTCTAAAATAAATAATAAAGTTGCTAGAAGGCGGGGCGGGGCCCTTTTTGTAGAACAGACTGTATATTGCAGGCCCAACCCATTTTGATTGTTTTTAATACGTGTGTCAGTTTGACAAATCAGTTCACACCTTGAATGAAAACGACCATGGAAACTACCTAATTAAAATTCAATATAACAAGTTGGTGGCACTCTAAATCTAAGTCAAATTCGAGGTTAGCAGGTTAGGTTTTGCGTCAGTCTTATCAAAACTGACGCAAACCTAACCTGATAACCTCTAATTTGACATAGACTTACAGTACCACCAACATATTATTATAATGAAGTGTCAAATTAATTTGTCATAAAAATGGCTTCTCGCTTCGGTAAAAATTATTAATTTATTTAAGAACTCATCTTCCCGAATTCACCGCCGTCAGTGATAAATCTTTATAATTTTGACAAATAATATCCCTCAAGTGCGTTACCTTTAAGAAATAACCCTCGGCTTCGCCTCGGGTTATTTCTAGGCAACGCACTTTCGGGTTGTTACTTATCAAAATTATTGCGGGTGATTATCACTGCCCTTGGTTAATTACAGCTGAATATTACTAAAGTTCTATTTTCTGTTCTCCTTAAATATGGCACTTTGCATTTGAAGATACATTGTCATGTTTTGTAACCTACATGCATTTGATAACCATAACCTCAAATGTAAACCTCGTTTAAACACAATAAAGTAATTTTACAAAGCTAAATTGGGAAAAATGTCATGGCTAACCTTCGTGTAAACGAGATGTGAACATAGTATACCTTTGATAAATAAAATATTAACAACAGAATGCAATAATTTAAACCTTCGTTTTGACGTTTACACTTTGACCAACATCGGGGCATAATTAAAAGACACGAAATTATAATGATGTATTGTTGTCAAGACCTGCAGAACGTAAAAATGCAGTTGATAACGAAGAAATTACCTACCAGTCAAAGCAAAAGTTGACAGTTCATCATTCTTTATTCATCAAGTTATATATTTTTCATCTGCTGCAACTGTCACCAATTTTATTAGCTGTCATTGTGAACAAACAGGTTCAATAGTTTTACATAAGCTTCGAACCACATAAGGAAATTACATGTACGAGATGATGGCACATGTTGCTGTGAGGAATAGCCGAATTTCCTCGTCTTGCTATCAATACCTACAACTTAACGGAACTCAACCACAAATTTCCCTACTGTAAATGTACGTATTCTATCTACTAAACCCTTATAGCAAAACAGCTAAATTTAATGCCATATTTAGCATTATTCCAATCTTATTTTTGATAAAAGTCTCATTTTAAACGTTGTGTCATTACTTACACACACATCGTAACAATAAATATTATAATTAATTATAAGGCTAGTTATAAAAAAAAATGCTCAACAAATTTGCATTCCAAAAAGCTTCAGCAAGTCAACTCATATTAATTAAATGTTCTGTTATTTTTATACTAGATGAACTGAAATGAACCCAGAAAAACTGCAGTAATTAAGCAATTACAGAAATGGTCTACAATTGTGTTTGCATTTGTTTCCCCTTGTTAGCACAGGAGAACATTAATGTACGTAGCCGGGATAGTAGCTCAGTAGTAAGCATCATGGCTACTGATCGCAGAGTCGCGTGCGCAATTCCCGGTCCCGGTCAGGTTTTTAAAAAATAAAAGAGTGTGGATGAAAGTCATCATTCGGAAGTGATGTAAAGCCGTGGGTTCCATAACCATGCAGTACTTGGAACTAAGTAATAATCATAACTACATCCGTGATTGGTCAAAACAAAGACATCATTGCAACCATCTGAAAATTAAATATATTTTCAAAATTGTCATTGACATTCGGTGTGAATCCTAAAAATATAAAAGGAAAATCGATAAATAGTGGATAAAAAAACGTTTATTTAAATTATATAGGTCGAAATTATTGTAAAACACGAGCAGTCACACAAACTTATACTTTCATAGTGTAAAACTGAGTTTTAGAAACCCTAGAAATGAGAGACTGGCCAACTAGCGGAAGTAACTATATTCCCCTAGCGAAATGTTGGCAGCCGTGTCCCCAAAATGGCGAATGTGTCAACTGTGTTTTGCATGATTTGAGGATTTCAATCAATGTACGTGAGTGTTATATAACTACTAAATGCTGATAATTTGTATTTGTAGCAACTGTAAGTAATGTACTTCCCGAAGAATGTGAAATTGAAATGTTGAAAATAATGTTGGAAGAGACACAAAGAAAAGTGACTTTAGCAAAGGAAGAGTGTGAAGAGCAGTTAAAATTGGCAAAAAGATTGTACATAAAACTGAACAATCAAATATAAAGTTAAGTAGGAACTACAGAGTGTTAAATGACATGAACCAAAACTTGTTAGGGATTCAAAATCGTTTGACGTTCGTGATGAAGAAAATATTGCAGAAACACTCGGCCACCGTGATGATGATTTGGTGATCAACAAATTTTCAATCTGCAGCATTTATCAAGTGATAAAAATTGTGTACGAGTCCTTGCAAAGTGATCTTCCTACTTGGGACTCTCTCGAAGAATTTCAAAAAAGATTGTTGGTCGTTCAAAACAATGTTGTTAAGGACTCGGCTGAAATAGGTGTTAATTGTCATAGAAGAGTTTAACAGCGTTTTAACTAAGAAGGATGATCAAAAACAGTTTCTGTTACAAGTAGTAAAGGACTACCGTAAGAAACGTCCAGGCAGTACCAAAAAGAAGCTTTTATCCAACGTCTACATTTTATTTTTTGAAGTTATTGTGAACCCACAGATTCTTTATATTGTTTCCCTTTTTAATACCAATGTATTCCGTATCTTTGTTGTATACTTTAATAAATTTATGAACATGTAATAGTTATTTAAGCGTCAAGGGAAGTAAGTAACTTTTCGAGAACGAGTTTGCCAGCCCGAGCGAGCGAGGGCTGGCCAAGTTCGAGACTGGTTGTAGTTAGTTACTTCCCGAGCATGCTTATAATATTTTTCTCCATGTCCAACAAAAATTTGAATAATTTTCCCTTAATAATTCCACGTTAATTGATAGAAAAATAATCTATTACAAACAAAGCAAATAGTCACCTAGTGTTGAGTTGCTTAGTAACAATTGTTTTTCAGTTGTTTCCGTCAATATAAACAATCACTTGTACTTGCGTTTCTTTTCACTTACTTCCCTTGGGGAGTAGGTTTTACCTTACTTCCCTAATGTCATGACAACCAGTAAACAAACAGTAAAATCAGCTTACCTGCAATGGATATGTCAAAGTAAGTGTAACTTCCTAGATGAGCATGGAAAAAAAATGTATTCAAGTTTTTCTGATTTTGTTCAATACATTTTTGTGAATTTTGGTTAGTTAAACTCCTTTTGACAAATATTTTGTTGAAACAATGACATTTACTTGGTAAATAAACACAGATTTTGTTTTAAAAAGTTGCGCTTTTTGTTAACTGTTTGTACGAAATGTAAATTTTCATTTCACTACTTACAAAGTATCTTTGTGGAATATACAAATTTGTTGCGTCCGTACGAATTTTGTCTGTTTAACTTTGCAAGCGTGATGTCTCAATTTATAAAAAAAATCATGTAAATCTACCAAATTATGTCTGTCAAATTTCGACCATTTGATAATATGTATATCAAAATTCACTTTTCCGTGACATAATTGCGATATAAAAGTTATAAATATAAAAAAATATAAGAATTACTAATAAACTGTGTTTCCTTTAGACATGTAAAATTTAAGTTTGAAATTGGCGCCATATTTGAGGGCAGACCATTGGCGCCGCCTCAACCAATCAGGCCAGCGACGGCCAATGGCCAGTCTCTCATTTCTAGGGTCTTTACTGAGTTTTAGAGTCCCTGCATATACAAGAGTTGGGATATGTAGGGTGACTTGTTTTGGATCCACAAACCATGGAGTACCTGATTTTTGCCGATTTTAAACTTTATGCATGCTTCTTTCAACTAAACAAATGAAACATATCTTTGTTACATCACATGGCCCTTGATTTGTGGATCCAATGTCTTAACTCTTACATATAGGAACTCGACTGAGTTTTACAGTGGCTTGATAGAGACAGTGGGGACAATAGGCACAATTTGCCTCAAAATGGCTTTAATAAATTGAACGTTTTTGAATGATCATGGTTATACAACGTATGAATAATATGTTGGTGGCACTGTAAGTCTATGTCAAATTCGAGTTATCAGGTTAGGTTTTGCGTCAGTTTTGACACAAATTGACGCAAAACCTAACCTGCTAACCTCAAATTTGATATAAATAAACAAAAGCATCAACAAATTTTGCCTCTTAATGGCGGCCGATACCACGTGATTCGAGCGACCAATAAAAAAAATACACTCTATTGTCGCCACTGTCTCATATAAAGTCACTGTACTGAGTTTCAGAGCCAGTGTATATATCTACTGGCTCTGCTGGGTTTCAGAGCCAGTAGATATAGAGAGTACCGCCATTCTTTGATCCGTGAAAATGCCGCCATCGCCGCCATTTTTGTTCCCATCAGCAATGACTGATTGAGTTATGTCTAAATTTTTACTTGAAATTGGCAAGACTGTAAGTCTATGTCAAATTCGAGGTTATCAGGTTATGTTTTCCATCAGTTTGTGTCAAATAACAAACAAAGCCTAACCTACTAACCTCGAATTTGACATAGACTTACAGTCTTGCCAATTTTAAGTAAAATTTCGGATTGCCAATAAATGTCACGTTGACGGAATTGTGTTACAAAACCTCAAAGTGACGCATATGACAAAGGAACAAACATGGCGGACGTGGCGGTACTCTCTATATCTACTGGCTCTGCTGGGTTTTAGAGATCCTGTATATAGTTTTCTAAGAGTTGCGCAAACAGCCTGATTTGACATACATTTTTGATCCAAATTAGATATTTGACATATATCGAATAAAGAGGTTATGGTAACCAACCTTGCTAATTTGCCTTTGATGGGAGAGTTTTCAGAGTATTGATCATTCTTCGGATCTCTAGAACTGACTATTAGGAATTTAGTCAAGATTTAGGGTTGCATGTGTGAAACTATCGGTCGTAACATGTTACAAAATATGTAAAAACGGCACTTTTATCACACATGCCTTGCAAAAAGTGATCCAAACCAATCAAAATGTGTCCCGTTGTTTGCCCAACTCTTAGTAACCTATATACAGGGACTCTACTGGGTTTTACAGTCCCTTTATATACAACAGTCTGGCCATATGAAATGTCACTTATGACATAAGACAGAATATGGCCGCCTCCAGTGGCGGGTCCAAAGCAGTGGCGGGGTTGGTGTTGGAAAATAGTTTAATTAAATAAATGCTTAGTATAAGTAAATATATGACTAAATAGTAAAACAAACAATGTCGTATCAATGAGATATTATAAATTTTATTTACAGTTAGTGCTCACATAAATAATAATAAATCTACACAACTTAAAGTGATCCCAAAACTAATAAAACAGTGAGTATACAGTCTAATACGCTTAAAATTACTTTTCATAACTTCCCACTTAATTTATATAGCCTACATTGTGCCTTGCCACAGAAGTACAACTAAATTTGCTTCGTTGTGTATTTTGCTTTTTCGTTTTCGTTTCAGCTATTCTTAAACAAACACCGATAACTTTGGATATAATAAACTTTTCTAATTGATTAAAAGTTGCAATATGCTTTACCTCAACAATATGCATTTTATTTATATAAATTGCTTTTACATTTAGATTCTATTCTGACCTTTAATGTTATTCTAATATGCTCGATTAACCTGTTTGACCACAAGCCCCACTTTTTTATTTATAGGGAAGCTTTTCATCTTAATACCATGTTCAGACCTATTTTTGCATTCAAATGCGCAGGACTCCATACCTAAAATTTAAACGTCTATAAAATCAGTTTTTGACGGCTAATGTTATGGGTATTTTCAATAGCTGTAGGCTCCGAAGCAGACAATGAGAAAGTAAATAACGTTAGAACAGCATTATCCTTAAGTCTTTGTTGCCATCAACTCGTGCTTTTTCACACATACAATCTGCAAAATGCTTTTCACAAATTCTTCAATTTTCTCTATTAATTTTTTTGCCCATAAGTTTCGTCTGTCCCTATTCCTAAGGAAAGTTTCCGTTAGCACACATTTTTCAGATTTGCTCTTGCATCCGACTGCCCAGCAATACCTCATATCTGAAGAAAATTTTTGAAATTGATAAATTTCTTTAAACCTTGTCAGCTTACCGTTAATAAATTATAGTTCTAGTTGTTTCTAACAATTATGATCAGTTTTTAACTCTGTACTCGCATTTTGAACGATTTTTGTTGATTGAATGTCAACTTATTTTATTTGAATAAATGGGACTTTGACATTTTTTAAATTTAAATCTTATTGTCAAAATGACGCAAGACATAAAATGGCGGCACCAATGGGAATCGTGACCATATATGGCCAGACTGTTAACGTTAGTGTATATAAAGCGACTGTACTGGGTTTTACAGTGCCTTTATATAGACAGTGGCGACAATACAACTAAGCCACACCCCCGCCGCCATATTTATGCAAATTTCTAACGGGTGTTTATTTAAATCCGTGATCAGAGTCGACTGTGATACGTGTTTTACGTTTGGCAGTACTGAAAACATTTGATATTTGCAGGTTAAGATTTGCGTCAGTTTGTGTCAAAACTGACGCAAAACCGAACCTGCTAACCTCGAATTTGACATAGACTGACAATACACTTCAGTACTGCCAAAAGTATAACACGAATCACAGGTGATTTAGCATAAACATGGCGGCTAAAACCACGTGATCTAGGGAGCCAATCAAAAATAGGACACCCCATTGTCGCCACTGTCTATATAAAGGCACTGTACTGGGTTTTACAGTGCCTTGATAGAGACAGTGGCGACAATAGGCACAATTTGCCACAAAATGGCGGCCAATGGCCTACTAACTTTAATAAATTGAACGTTTTTGAATGGTCATGGTTACACAGCGTATAAATAATATGTTGGTGGCACTGTAGGTCTATGTTAAATTCGAGGTTATCAGGTTAGGTTTTTCGTCAGTTTTGACACAAACTGACGCAAAATCTAACCTGCTAGCCTCGAATTTGACATAAACTGACGCAAAACCTAACCTGCTAACCTCGATTTGGTATAAACAAACAAAAGCATCAACAAATTTTGCCTCTTAATGGCGGTCGATTCGAGCGACCAATAAAAAAGTCACACTCTATTGTCGCCACTGTGTTATATAAAGTCACTGTACTGGGTTTTACAGTCCCTTTATATACAACAGTCTGGCCATATGAAATGTCACCTATGACATAAGACAGAATATGGCCGCCTTCAGTGGCGGGTCAAAAGCAGTGGCGGGGTTAGTGTTGGAAAATAGTTTAATTAAATAAATGCTTAGTATAAGTAAATATATGACTAAATAGTAAAACAAACAATGTCGTATCAATTAGATATTATAAATTTTATTTACAGTTTGTGCTCACATAAATAATAGCAAATCTACAGAACTTACAGTGATCCCAAAACTAATAAAACAGTGAGTATACAGTCTAATACGCTTAAAATTACTTTTCATAACTTCCCACTTAATTTATATAGCCTACATTGTGCATTGCCACAGAAGTACAACTGTATTTGCTTCGTTGTGTATTTTGCGTTTTCGTTTCAGCTATTCTTAAACAAACACCGATAACTTTGGAGATAATAAACATTTCTAATCGATTAAAAGTTGCAATATGTTTTACATCAACAATATGCATTTTATTTATATAAAATGCTTTTACATTTAGATTCTATTCTGACCTTTTATGTTATTCTAATATGCTCGATAAACCTGTTTGACCACAAGCCCCGCTTTTTTATTTCTAGGAAAGCTTTTCATCTTAATACCATGTTCAGACCTATTTTTGCATTCAAATGCACACGACTCCATACCTAAAACTTAAACGTCGATAAAATCAGTTTTTCGAACGGAAATATTTTAAAATTTTACCAGCTGTTTATAAAGACATTGGTATTTTCAATGGCTGTAGGCTCCGAAGCAGACGATGAGAAAGTAAATAATGTTAGAACAACATTATCCTTACGTCTTTATTGTCACCAACTCGTGCTTTTTCACACATACAATCTGCAAAATGCTTTTCACAAATTCTTGAATTTCCATTCGGGTACCAATTTTCTCTAATAATTTTATTGTCCATAAGTCTCGTCTGTCCCTATTCCTAAGGAAATTTTCCGTTGCACACATTTTTCAGATTTGCTTTTGCATCCGACTGCACAGCAATCTGAAGAAAAATTTTGAAATTGATAAATTTCTTTAAACCTTGTCAGCTTACCGTCAATAAATTATAGTTCTAGTTGTTTCTAAAAATTATGATTAGTTTTTAACTATGTACTGGCATTTTAAACGATTTTTCTTGATTGAATGTCAACTTATTCTATTTGAATAACTGTGACTTTGACACTTTTGCAATTTAAATCTTATTGTCAAAATGACGCAAGACATAAAATGGCGGCACCAATGAGAATCGTGACCATGTATGGCCAGACTGTTAACGTTAGTGTATATAAAGCGACTGTAAAACCCAGTACAGTCACTTTATATACAACAGTCTGGCCATATGAAATGTCACTTATGGCATAAGACAGAATATGGCCGCCTTCAGTGGCGGGTCAAAAGCAGTGGCGGGGTTAGTGTTGGAAAATAGTTTAATTAAATAAATGCTTAGTATAAGTAAATATATGACTAAATAGTAAAACAATGTCGTATCAATGAGATATTATAAACTTTATTTACAGTTAGTGTTCACATAAATAATAGCAAATCTACAGAACTTACAGTGATCCAAAAACTAATAAAACAGTGAGTATACAGTCTAATAAGCTTAAAATTACTTTTCATAACTTCCCACTTAATTTGTATAGCCTACATTGTGCATTGCCACAGAACTACAACTGTATTTGCTTCGTTGTGTATTTTGCTTTTTCGTTTTGATTACAGCTATTCTTAAACGAACACCGATAACTTTGGATATAATAAACTTTTCTAATTGAGTAAAAGTTGCAATACGTTTTACATCAACAATATGCATTTTATTTATATAAAATGCTTTTACATTTAGATTCTATTCTGACCTTTTATGTTATTCTAATATGCTCGATTAACCTGTTTGCCCACAAGCCCCGCATTTTGATTTCTAGTGAAGCTTTTCATCTTAATACCATGTTCATACCTATTTTTGCATTCAAATGCACAAGACTCCATACCTAAAATTAAAACTTCGATAAAATCAGTTTTTCGAACGGATAATGTTATTTTAAAATTTTACCAGTTGTTTATAAAGACATTGGTATTTTTCAATGGCTGTAGGCTCCGAAGCAGACGATGAGAAGGTAAATAATGTTAGAACAGCATTATCGTTACGTCTTTTTTGTCACCAACTCGTGCTTTTTCACACATACAATCTGCAAAATGCTTTTCACAAATTCTTGAATTTCCATTCGGGTACCAATTTTCTCTATTAATTTTTTTGTCCATAAGTCCCGTGTGTCCCTATTCCTAAGGAAAGTTTCCGTTGCACACATTTTTCAGATTTGCTTTTGAATCCGACTGCACAGCAATACCTCATATCTGAAGAAAATTTTTAAAATTGATATATTTCTTTAAACCTTGTCAGCTTACCGTTAATAAATTATAGTTCTAGTTGTTTTTAAATATTATGATCAGTTTTTAACTATGTACTCGCATTTCAAACGATTTTTCTTGATTGAATGTCAACTTATTTTATTTGAATAAATGTGACTTTGACATTTGTGAAATTTAAATCTTATTGTCAAAATGACGCAAGACATAAAATGGCGGCACCAATGAGAATCGTGACCATATATGGCCAGACTGTTAACGTTAGTGTATATAAAGCGACTGTACTGGGTTTGAGTTCAGAGCGCCATCTACTGCATTCTTATTTGAAATTTAGTATAGGGTTGGAACACCTTAATCTCGGCAAAATTCTAAGCAGGACTTTGACCATATGACCAAAGCAGTCGGTGTCTAAGGTACCTGGTACTCCGCATGCCTAGACCTTGTTCATAACCAATAAACAAAACAAAAAAATTAATGTACGTATTTTCTCCATACTCACATGAAGTCAGGGAAAAGAACCCTGGACGAACTGTATGTACTATTTATCTAATGGGCATTCCTAATTTATGAATGCAACTATACTGTATTGAGGATTGATTTGGATGAAGGTTGGCCATGAGTTGATTTGCTTAGGTTTACAGTATTGAGGTATTAATTGCTTAGTTTTTTTAGCCCTGCTAGTTTTGCCAAAACGAAAAATCAAGTCAATGTCAAGTCAATGGCTGCATAGATGAGGCCTTGTTACCTATACTTAATTTCAAGTAAGAATGCAGTAGAAGGCGCTCTAAACTCAAACTCAGTTTTACACCAGAAAAATATAAGTTGGTTTGACTGCTCGTGTTTTACAATAATGTTGTCCTATATAATTCAAATAAACATTATAGGTCAGCCTATTTTGTGCACTATTTATCGATTTTTCCTTTTACAGTGTTAGGATTCATACCCAATGTCAAATCGACAATTTTTAAAAAATATTTGATTTTCAGATGGTTGTAATCATGGTGCATAGAATACAAGGTGTAACGTTCCGCAGAGTGGATTCATTGTGGGCCCACGTCAAATTCAAGCAATAAAAAATGGGCCCACAAAAAGCACGATTTGTAGTACTGAAGTGTATTGTTGAAGAAGCTGTCGATGTCAAATTCGAGGTTAGGTTTTTCGTCAGTTGGTGTCAGACTGACGAAAAACCTAACCTGCTAACCTCGAATTTGACATTGACTGACAGTGCCAGCAACAATATACGATCGCGGCCATAGTTACACCATAATCGCGGCCATGATGGATTTCCTGAGTAGGCCCATTGGGGATTGGTTGACATCTCCCCTCTAATTTCTGAATGACTGCGCATCTCCGGGAACGTTTCACCTTGTATTCTTTACGCCATGGTTGTAATAATAACTTTGTTTTGACCAATCACTGCCATAGTTATGATTACTACTTAGTTCCAAGTACTGCATGCTTATTTGAAAATTAGTATAATTGTAATGTATAACATTCTGAATTCATCAAGTGTTTTAACAATGTAATCATATACTTATAGTCGTGATTCATAACCTCAAAATCAATATACTACAACCTCTGGTTGGGTTCACACAGAGACAAACCCAGTTTACTTACACAGAACTATCAAATTTCCATGGTCAAGCTTTATCCAAATCCGTCGTGAATGAAATATGTTTATAGTTTTTAAAATAATAGCTACTTAAGTAACAAAGAATGTAAGGACCTATTAACATTTGAGGTAGGCAAGCACAAGCCAAGGCGAAGCCGCGCCTTGTTGCCTGCCGAAAATGTTAATAGGCGATACATTCCGAGTTATCTTATTATATTTTTCCTGCTGCTTATCGAAATTTTCCTAGATTCTTTAAAAAATCGTTTGGTTTGTCACCTGTCACCAGGATTAATTTTCGTGAGTCGTGTTACCTGTGAGTGTCACATAAACACACGTTTAAGTCTGCATCTTGCGTTGTTAATAATAATATTAAGTTCTGTTGTCAAGGGCAAGCAGCAAACAAATATAATCGCCGACTTACACGTTGTGTTACTAAGGCTGTATCACTGACTTACATGATCGACAGCGGGAAAATTTATATACATGAATTCATAAATCAGGAACTGATTTCAGTGGGTACTTGATAATAAAGATTCTGGGACCCCCGCTATTTATCAATTTAGAGTACCTGAAAGTGTATACATTCAGTGTTATGGCTATGTTGCTAAAATGCTGCTGGAGCTTTACAGTAATTTGAATTCTACGAAGACACTTCAAATCAACATACCAACAAATAAGGGAATATATTACTTAATAAAATACAGTACTAATATCAAAAGTCCATACTAATAGGTAAAGCATAAAGTACTTGTGACCACCCCGTTTCACTATAAGTATCGGCTAACTTCCAATCAAGATTCTTTAAGTAATCATTTCCGAAATTAAGTCCACCCTCCCAAGTACTTTGGCTTTGCATTATCCAACACGCCTCCAAGATATTTCCTTGTTTTCTCGCCAGTTTCAAAGCTCGTTTAAGGTAGACTTTTACGTCTCCTTTTTTCAGTTTTATTCTTTTGTAATAAGCAGTATAGTGTAAATAGCGCGGCATGAAAAGTTTCCATTTCTTTGCTGCGACTTCACACTGCTTCAGATGTAGCTCTATTCTTTTCTCTTCCAAATGCAGAAACGTTTTCTTCATTCCTGTGTTCCATACAAACGCAATTAACAAACTTTCGGTGTACCTCAGCAAATTTCCTACAGATGCTGCCGTAGAAAATTCGGATTTCTCCAGACGAATCATAGTCTTCCATTTCAAAGCATCAGGCCACCTGTTATTTCGAAGATGGTAAATATGAAGAAGCATGATCATTTTATTTTCACTGTTACTGTACGTAGATTTATTGATTTGCTTTTCAAAGTGTTTTTCAGCAAACTCCTCGCATACTTCAATTGGTTCCAATAAAAAGCTAGTTTCCAAATTAAGTTCAACGCAAAAAGCATAATAATCAAGTAAAATCACCTCATCTATTGTCTTACCTATATTGTATAATAACTTCATTATACAAACTGCATTTTCTACGTTACGAACCAACAGCAAAGCGCTGGCCATGACAGGTATAATATCTGCCTGAATATAAGAAGCTTGAATAGTTATGGTTAGATCTACTGCTCGACATCCTATTCGGATAGCCTTTTTGATATATCCATGCATAAACCTAATTTGAAAAATCACGGCTATTAGTTTGCATATAGCGTACAATTCTATTATAATGTTTCCAGTGTAACTCCTGAGTATATCACGGCTAATGCATCGTTCTAAGCGCTCACAGGTGTGATAATCTCCACAGAAGTTATATAACTCAATTGCCGTTGAGTAAACATCACAAAGAATAGATATGTTAACATTGGAATAATGCAACACGCGCAAACTCTTCTCAGATGCCTTTCTTGCTAGCGCCCAATGACCCTCGGCGGCAAAGATGTTACTTGCCAAATTCATGCATATTCCAAAGTCGGTATGCAACATCGTACACGATCCACTTTTCAGTATTTTAGGGAAGGTGCCCTTGTAGAAGAAGGATGGGCGATTCATGAGTAGGTGCGGTAACTTATATTTTAAAGATATCATTGGAATATTATACTGCCTTAGGCTTATTACAAGATGTACCTTAGCTGTCTCAAGTTCGCCTAACCTTAAGTTGGCTTCTGCCAATAGCATGTGAATTTTTCCTATGTGCAGTCTTCTAAACGACTCATTAATTATGGAACTTTGATTTTTAGCATCCGTCATGCACAACTCGCTGCTCTCCGTTAAAACAGGGATAGCGTCACGATACTCTTGCAAAGTGACAAGAACCACCCCATACTGCATCAGATAAAATATCCGTTTTCCTATATGGCCAGCTCGTTCACTATGATATATTAAATCTGCATAAACCCTTGTCAAAATTTCCAAACAAAAGCAAGTAGTGGGATCCCAAATTTTTCTCTTAAACTTTGGCGTTACTTTCTTCTCTCGTGGCTGTAATTCACAAGAACTAACACTGTCGCCGGAAGTCTTTCTGTTCCTACCAACTTTTTCTCTTATAATATCTTTTATATTTGTAGGATGATACGAACTGTAATCCAGTTCTGGCGGAGGGGCTTGTCTGTAGTTTGTGTGAGGGTTCATACTAAACTGCAACACCTGTTTGAAGGATCTCAAGTTGATGATAGCAACCGAATCGTCTCTCAAGCAATTTGGGCAAGAATTATTTTGATTTTCCAACACATCTGTAATCCTTGCATGTAATTCCTTCTTTTGATTTGCTGGTAATAGTTCGTAAGCTACTGTTCTCAAATTCTTATTTTTAAAATGCAAAAGTTTACAATACGCGTAACGAGGTAATTCTGTGCTTTTGCGTCTGGTAGTATTAAGTAGATCTTCGCCTTCTATGTAGCAGCGACAACACAATTTTTTAGTAAGTAGCCCTCCTGAACTAACATACCTCGTGCCACAGTCCAGAACTTCTTCTTCGTATAGTTTCATAATAGCAGTTGCGAATATTTGCTCATTGGGATACTTAAGCATAACGAATAACAGCGACCTGGAGAAAATATCGCCGAGGACGGCGCCTGTTTTTATAACTAGCTGTTGGTACGGTGCAAAGGAATCGAACAAATCCAATGATATCGCCGCTAGCGTCAATTCTTCGGATTGGTCCTTGAATTTATCTAGCAAATGGGCAACTGACAACAGTTTCTTCGTTATCTCTCCTTCTGTTTCTTTAACTAAATATTTAAACTGAATCAAGCGGGAATCTGGAAATGTGTACATGTCGTTTGCTAAATCCTCTTTAGCCACGAATTTTATTTCTAGACAGCCATTGTTAACCAATCGCAAGAGACAACACTGTACCCAGCCAGGGCGACACTCACAGGTATTATTTAGTAAAGACACTAACTTTTTAGGGACACCTCTGACATTGAGTAGTTGGCAAGCTAATGCAGGAATATATTGGGAATCAATAGGACCCATGTCCACCATTTTTATGTGTTCACTAAGTGACAATTTCCATTGTATATTCCAAGTATCCTCCTCAAAATGTCCAGCACAAATTAGCCTGACAGGTTTGTACTTTATAACAGACTCCAGCACTTCCAGACTTCTCCCGTCAATGTGTTGCATGTTATCTATAAAAAACACGGTAATGCCAGTCTTACTATAATTACAAATTGTTTTAAACACATCTATTATCTTATTTTTTTTAGTTAATCCGCCCATTTTGGGCTTCTGCAGCATTTCATTTAAATCCCAAAGATCTGCAGGAAGTGATCGTATGTTAAACTTTTTTCCCGACTTTAGGTTCGCTTTAGCATCATAAAGTTGTCTATACAAAACGGAAACGCAAAAGTAGGGTCGAAGAAAACTTGCGCCCAAAGTAACCGAACTAACGGCGTGTCCCTCTATTTCGCATTGTTTTACAGCAGCTTGAAGCACTTTCGATTTTCCAATTTTTTGTTTCCCGTAAAAACATATGCCCGAATAATCGTTTACTTTTTCTGGGCTGTTAATAACATCGTGTATGAAATTAAGTTCGTCTTCTCGGCCCAGGACCGGCGTGGTATGTCCTTCAAACGAAGCCATTTCTTCGAAATCCTCGTTGTACTCAAATATGTGGCCCGCATCTTCGATTCCTTTCAATTTTTTCGCAGTTTGAATTTGAAAATAATAAGAAGACAGCTTGGAGTGTTTGTACGTTTTATAATCGCATGTAACTTTATCTTCAAATGCGCACATCATCCTTGCTGCTTTGTTAACAGACCCACCTATTACTGTATATTCTCTTCTAAAAGGATGCCCGACCACCCCACAGTACACTAAACCATTGGTAACCCCGACAGAAACGCTTTTCACTCCTTCGAGCCTAGCAACTGCCTTCCGTATTTTGTACCCAGAAATTAAAGCGTTTTGACTTTCCAACTCATGCTTTATTCCACGAAGGCCAAACAGCACAAGCATCATCGCGTCCTTGTCAAACAAAGATACTTTGTTCACAACGCCCAAAAGTTTACACACAATTCTGCATACAATCTGATAAGCGCTATTCACCATCACAACAAGTTTTGGCTCATAATACGTCTTTGGAACAATGTTAATAAATTGTATGGTTATTTCTCTCATTTCGGTTAGGTATTCCAAAGGTTGCTTTTCTTCTATCTGCTCTTGAACAGGTTTAATTATGAAAGGGTTCATATCTGACGCAAACCAACTCTTCGTAGCAATTTTTAGAACACTCCTTTGGGGAAGGGATCGAATAAAACGCTCCGTGATCTTGCTGTCGATCAAGGTATCCTCAAATGTTTTCTTCGCATGAAGGGTATTTCGATGATTAATATGCTTCTCGCACAGTTTAAGAACCATTATGTGTTTCTGGTCATAATCGTCCTTCCTTGCTTTTTCATTTGGTTTGTACAAACAACGCCACACCTGAAATATACAAAGGTCTCAGTTTCAATTCAAATATTACATTAGCGTAGAATTAATTATGGCTACTTTTAAGAGTGCCTTGGGGCGCCATTGTTAACCTGTGAGCATACCTGTTCCAATTTTGGTAAAAATTATGTAATATTCAGGGTCTTTCTTAAGTCTACCGTGTGGCTTTTGAAGGTATATTGTAACATAAAAAAAAGTTTAAAACTCCTCTAAGGTTTTTGCCTCAAATTCGCAGTTTTCTAGCAAAACAACAGTTGTAAAGCACTGAATTTTTAGTAAAACAGCATGTGTTCAAAAGCGAACACTAATACACGCCTTGAAACTAGCTAACCTGCTTTTATACGATAATGCCATAAACGTTCAGCAAATATAACTTTATAAAATCACGTTAACTACTTTTAAAGCTTTTGTTGCATGCCTGCCTTAAACAAAGTGTTTTACTAACAATTCAGCGGCTTTTAAAACTTTTCCTTGAAATTTTAATGCTTTTATGTTACAGTATACACAGTTATGTCGACGTCACTGTCGCAAACTAAAGACAGTATTGGAACACCATCCAAGATTCTAGACGTGATGAAAAGTCACCATATTCTAGGGATGCTATCCGATATCATGCTACCCAAATTTAACTTTGATACGCCGTTTAAGATCCTTTTCCCTAGAAGAGACGAATGGGAACTGAATGAACCGTATTTATCAGCTGCTGACTTAATTTGTACACGGATGACCCAAAAACACAAGAGGGTATTGGAGCTGGTGTGTACAGCAAGGTAGAAATAACAAAGAACCTTGATTAATACACAAAGGTTGTCCAGGCCGAAGTACACGCCATTGAACTGCGTGTACGGGAGATGCTAAACCGTCCCTGTATAAACACAGGTATCAAAATAATGTCAGACAGCCAGGCAGCTTTAATATTTATATATTAAGGGCATAATCAATGCATTATAGCACGAGAGAATGTTTAAAGCGCAACGTGAAGAGCTTTAAATTTCCCCAGGGCTATAATCGTGATTAGACACGTGGTACATACAATGGTTCTGGTTCTCAAAATGAACAACTCGTAATCGTTGTCCTGGCGCGGTGAACTTTTGGTGTGCTATGATTACTATGCAGATTCTTGATGTTGCTATACTACATTGTTGGTGCTTGTCATACTGTTTAACAACTTTATAGGCCCTAGAACCATAAAAGCAATTTTTTGTCCGCTATCGGGAGCTAATAAATAAGATTATGGTTGCAAAATGAAATAAAACCTCTTATAGAACTGATTCGAAGGTAGTGTGGAGCTGCCTAACCGCTCTAATTCAGCTTGGACGATGCAACAGAGTAACTCTTTTCTGGGTGCCCGGACATTCTGGCATAGAAGGTAACGAAAGGGCCGACCTTCTTGCCAAAAAGGAACTGAAACAGATTTTGTAGGATCTCGAAATCCCTTGCCCAGAATGTCATTTCGAGCTAAACTGCTATGTTGGCTTGGAATTGAAGTGAAACATCATTCGAAGGCAATTCTCCATGCCCCTTCAAAACGGAAAACGGCCTTTTTCCTGGAATTGAGCAGACTGTACCGGACACTGTCAACTGAGACAACATCTAAACTCCATTAGTATTACAGAAAACGAGGATTATCGCTTCTGCCAACTAGAAGTGGAATCAGCAAAACACATTTTATGTACCATTACGATCATCCAAAGGTGCACGCATTTTTTTTTTGTAACTTTGCCTTTTAATCATAGGTGTTACAAACTTTTTCAAATGTCACTGTCATCACTTTATTTTTAAATGATTTTAAAAAAGAACGCCACTGACAATAGCCAGTTATAATGTATGAAAAAAAAATTAAAAATTGCCTTAGTAACGAAAAACCGTGCACCTTTGGATGATCGCAACTGTACCTGCGACGGACTGAAAAGACTTCAATGCTTCCAATTTGGCGACGGACCATTACAGTCCGCGGACTACGAACAAGTCTGGCATGGTGAAATCATCGACTTCGTCAAAAGAACGGATTTACTAAGTGAATTATATCTATCTAGGAGCGACTCACAATAGACCTATAAGGCTCGATCCACACTACCGGGCTGATCTCGGTTCGATCTCGCTCCGCTCAAATATTTATACATTGTTAGCAATGGGCACATTCACACTATAGGTAACCCTCAAGCTCAGGTCGCGCCCATTGCTAACAGTTTATAAAAAATTGAGCGGAGCGAGATCGAACTGAGAGCAGCCCGATAGTGTGGATCGAGCCTAAATGTCGTAGGGAAAAGACGCAATTGTCCCACTCGTATTAAACCTAACCTACAATGTACCTCCAGAAGCCACACGGTATATCAATTACTGCAAGAAAAATTAAGTCAAATACAAATGTTACCTATGTAAAAATAAAATACAGGTACGTCATCTATTTTTCATACCTCATCTAATTTTACCAAAAGTGCAATAACAACAATCATCCGTCCATCTGCAGTTTGCTATTCATCATTAATCAAGCATAACATAATTATCATATGAAACACTTTTGCTTAACCATAAAAAATTAAATACATTTGTAAACTACTGTAAACTTTAATTTAGTGTAATTAGAGTATAATAAAATTTACAATTCATTCGTTTAATGGCGTTCTAACCAAACTAACTACAATAAAGGCATTATCTAAAGCAATAAGCCTATATGATTTCCTCTAGAGATTTCTAAAGAAATCTCCTTAAAACAGCATCTGAGCAGAAAATATATTACCGTTTGAACGTTTTTATAAGAAACGACCCCAAGGTGAAACGTGACCTTACGGTACTATAAAATTACTTTTTTGTATTCCGAGAGGAAAACAAAAGGGCGTTACGTGATTTTCTGCTAAGTATTGGGATTTTGAACATAACTACGTGCTATTTAGTGGATCTGATGGCCTACTAATCGAATTATTTTAAACGACCACAAATCGTGCTTATTTTCCACCGAAAAATATGCGACAGCCTCGTAAAAGTTCAAAGTAACGCTAGCAATTTAATAAGATTACAAGACACTTTTATCAGTTACTAAAGTTATATAAATCAATAACTAAACACGTGCTCATCCGATTAAAAATACTAAAACTGGAATACAATTATTAGAAAATTTTTTTTTTGCTGTGAACAACCTAACATAATTGTCTAATTCTTATATTCGAAATAGGAATTATTCAAATAATTCTAGTTTTAAGTTTATGCTATTAAATTGTATATTTTTTATTCATTCATCAGAATGTGTGTGGGCGAAAATATAGTATGATCAAAAATTAAGCTCATCTAGTATGGCTATGGAATTGTTCCTAATTTATGAATGAAACTACAACTCACTTAAAAATCAAATGTCAAGTTTGACATTTAAGTGTAAACATAGTTGCATTCATAAATTAGAAAAAATTCCATAGCCATACTAGATGAGATTAATTATTGATCATACTTTATTAAAATTACAGTTATAAAACAAAACTTATTGGTGGTGGTAGTAAAATTGATGAAAGTAGTAGATTATGAGTAGTTCACACATTACATTTTATTTAGTGTCGCCATGAAGAGTCGCCTCATATAATCCTTTAAGAAAATCTACAAGGCATTTCGGTACAACCGTTCGCATAAAAACGGAACGCATTACTGCAATCTCGCTTCACCTCTAGAATTTCAACTTATTTTTTTAAATCAGAAGTTAAGCTAAATGATAGCTCATTTGAGAGGGCTTGCAATTCTCTAGGCAACTATACATGATGTCTCAAACAGAATGGGACATCCATTCGTTATAGATTCCTTAGGCTATAATAAATAAACCAAACCTAATGTACCTTAGTACAATGTCCCTCCAGTAAGAAGTCATAGGGCATTAAAGTTGATTCTTTTATTTCCTCTTGTGTTAATTTCTCCAAATCTAAAGATATCGATCTCAACTTTGGTACCCATACTTACTATTATGTAGTGCACTAATGGACAAATTTTCGTAAACTCGACTTGACTGTAAGAGCCTATTTTTTTTTTTTTTTTTTTTTTTTATAATCAGATACATAACTATTTACAATCTGCTGCAAAGCAATAAGTAAATATTTTACATATGCGTGGGTTTAGGTGGAAGTTGACGTTCATTAACGTCACTTCTGCTGTAACTTAATGTCAGAGTACTAGTACTAAAACCGGAAGGGTAAGTCCAAGGTGTATTGTCTTTTAAGTCTGCGGATGTGTTCACTGCTATCTAGTAGGTTTAATGCTAAATGGTTGGGGTGTAGTTCTAGTTTGTTGATGTATCTTTCACTGCTTTTAACTATTTCACTTTTCACTGAACTTATTTTTAGATCACTGTAAATGTCGGCATTGGTTATGTAGTATGGTGCATTGGTGATGGTTCTGAGTGTTTTTGACTGAAATCTTTCAATTATCGAGATATTGGAGGATGAAGCAGTTCCCCATATTTGGATACCATACATCCACACGGGCTTAAAGATGACCTTGTATATTAACAGCTTGTTGTCGAGAGAAAGTTTCGAGTTTCTACCCAGTAGCCAGTAATGCTTGCTGAATTTTAGATTTAGTTGTTGTCTTTTCTTCCATAAGTGCGTTTTCCAGGTGAGGCCCTTGTCGAGATGTATTCCCAGATATTTAGCCGAATCGGCCTGCGGGATTTGCTGTCCATTGAGCATTATTGGCGGACATATACCACGTCTTTTAGTGAATGTGACGTGCACAGATTTCACTTCGTTTATTTTGATGCGCCACTTCTTAAACCAATCGTAAACAGTATTGAGCCTGTTCTGCAGTTTTGCTGATGCTCTAATTGGGTCATCGTCGGTAGCTAGCAGCGCAGTATCATCCGCGAACGTGGCGGTTGTAGTAGTTTCACAAGTCGGTAGGTCAGCTGTGTAGAGGAGGTATAAGAGCGGCCCCAGGACACTACCCTGGGGCACACCAGAATTTATGGACATAAGATTAGTGAGTTCATCTTCGTATTTAACTTGGAATAACCTATCGTGTAAATAGGATTTTAGAATGCGATAGTAGTTATCCGGTAGCCATCTCTTTAGTTTATAGTGCAGACCCTTATGCCAAACTTTATCGAACGCTTGACTAACGTCGATAAATACTGCACTACAGTACTTTTTTGCTTCAAAGGATGCATTTATAATATCTACCACGCGATGGACCTGCTCTACGGTTGAATGCTCGGCCCTAAATCCGAACTGGTGATCCGGTATAAGGTGTTTATCTTCTACTATGGGCATTAATCTTTTGAGCAATAGTCTTTCAAACAGCTTAGAGGTAACAGGTAGCAAACTTATAGGCCTGTAGGACTCTGCAATGTTTGGGGGTTTACCGGGTTTTGGAATTAAGATTATTTTCGCAACTTTCCACTGTGCAGGAAAGTGTCCAGTTCGTAGTATGGTGTTAAATATAAGTGTTAACAACTTAAGTCCTTTATTCGGTAGCTCTTTTAGAATACGCCCTGTTATAAGTTCATATCCAGGAGATTTCTTTACTGGCAATTTAGCTATGGCTGTTTTTACTTCCTTCATTTTGAAGTTTTTAATTGGTAGCGTAAGTTGTAACGGGGCCTCTAGATAGCGTTCTATTTCGTCTTCGTCTATTCCAGGGGTGCCAGGTTCAGGTTCAAACACTTTTTTGAGGTGATTTGCGAAAACTTCAGCTTTCTCGGCATCACTTTTAGCCCATGATCCATCTGCTTTACGGAGTGGCGGCACTGGCTTCTGAGGCTGTTTAAGCCTTTTCGTGGCTTTCCATAAGGAATAGTCGCTTTGTTCTGTTGCAGTTAGTTCCTCTAGATACTTTTGAAAGGAGTCATTCCTATAGTCTTGCAGAAGCTTTTTGAGTTCTCTGGTGCAATTGTTTAGTCTTCGCTTTTCTTCAGGATACCGTCTATTGTGCCATTCTCTTCTCAACCTTCTTTTTTCCCTTATCTTATTAGTAATTTCACCAGGATATCCTCGTTTGATTGGGTGGGGTGGGTTAGAGGGAGTGGATTCCCAGGCAGCATTCTGCACTAAGGTTTGAAATTTTTCTATTGCTTGTTCAATGTCTTCAGCCGTTTTTAACGGAACGCTATCAGTTATATTTCTGTCCACTATCTCTCTGAAATAGTCCCAGTCCGTTCTGCAATTGTGTAGTTGTGGCGGACTATTTCTGGCAATTATATTTGCACTTATGGTTAGGAGTACAGGGGAGTGATCAGATGAGAGGTCTTGCAGATCTTCAACTTTTAGGTGTGCTTGACTAATTCCTTTGGTGACGAAGAAATCTAGGCAATCAGGGATTTTTGTCAGGTCGGTTGGCCAATAGGTTGGTTTGCCGGTAGATGCAAAATCTAGGTTTTTAGTTTGGATACTGTTTTCTAGAGCTCTGCCCCTTGGGGTATGTAATCTCGATCCCCATAGTGGACTTTTGGCATTGTAATCTCCACCAGAAATAAATCTTACACCTAATGTGTGGAAGTACTCATCAAATCCTTCTTTGTTCGCTCTATAGCGCGGGGGACAATACGCTGCTGATATTGCTATAGGTCCATGCCAGTCTTCCACTATTACAGTTGTGGCCTGTAGAAAATCTCTGCTAAATTTATCTAGCTCGTAGTGCTTTATTTCTTGCCTGATAATTATTGCAGTTCCTCCTCTGGCTCTTCCGTTTGGGTGCTTTGTGTCGTATGTTATATAACCAGATATTTTAAAGTAGGTTCTCTCAGTAAAATGAGCCTCTGAGATAAGTAGTACGTCTATTTGGTTAGTTTTAATAAAGGCTTCTACTTCTTGACGATGATTTGTCAAGCCATTTGCGTTCCAAGTCACTATCCTATATTGAGCCATTTTTGGGATCAATTTGTTGTCTAAGAGTATTGATTTCAGCAGATAGGGTATCTATAGTTTTACGCATTTCTCGTGCTTCTCTCAGTAGATCCATAATTACATTATTTTGATTTGTAATTGTTGTCTGCATAAATTGTATTGCTTGTCTTAAGTGGTCTGCGTCTGAGTTTATTTGTGTTCTAGCTATTTGTGCATATGTGTTGCCAGACGTGCCGTTACCAGAGTGGGGTTCAGTATTTATTGCTGTGCTATGTTGCTGCATGTTACTATTTTGTCTCAATGGTGGGAAAGCTGTTGGTGTTATTGTGAAGTTAGGCATTGTACGGGGTTGCATTACTGGCTTAGGTTGCGTATTAGGGTAACGTCTGTTCAGTATTTCCGTGTAGACCTGGCAGCCTTTGAAGTTAGCTGGATGGTTGCCTTTACAGAGAGCGCACTTATTTTCAGTTGGGTTTTTAGATTTACATTCTCTAGTATCGTGATTGGCCCCACAATTTACGCATCTGAATGGTCGTGTGCAGAAGTTACGTGTATGGCCATAGCATTGGCATCTCTTGCACTGCACTAGAGTATTTTTCTTGTGGGGTGACTCAACTTGTATTTTTGCATTTAGCAGGTATTGTATGTCGAAGATGTCTTTATTATTGTCTTTAGGTTCGAGTTCTATAAAGAATAGATTTTTAGGCTCTTGTGTCTGTTTGTTTTTGTATGTTGTTATGCTACGTGGCGTGTGACCTTTTGCTGTAAGTGCTGCTTGGAGTTCAGCAGTGTTAGTTGTGTGATGGAGGTTCCTAATTACTATTTTGTAGCTTCTTTCATCTTTTAAGCTAAAAGTGTGACGCGCTACGTTGTTTTGGTCAAGTATGATTTTTATCTTTTTGTAGTTTTCAACGGAGTAAATCTGTAATTTGATTTTGCTGCCGTTCATAATTTGATAGTGATAATCTTTTTTAGTGATTGTGCTGTCGATAATCTTTAATAAAGGTGCTAAGTCTATAACATGATGTATTATGAAAGGCGGTGGTCTTTCTGATCGTATTTCCGTACTTGAATTTTTATCACTACTTGTCTCTTTAGCCTTATTTGTGTTGGTAGCTAATGCTTCATATCTATTGCGTGTTTGAATGATTTTTAGTTTGGTTCGTCTTTCAGTGTCTTCAGGACTTGTGTGTTGGCTTCGCTTTTTACTTGGACGAATTTCCTGAAAATCATTTATTTTAATAACTTCAGCTGTTTCTTCTTCTTGTGATTTTTGTTGATATTTTCCCTTGTCATGCGTTATTTTATCTACATCCATAGATTGTAATGTTGACGAAGATGATGGCTGGTTGTAAGAGTGTCCGCTTGTTGGAATAACATCTCCAGGTGCCAATGTATTTTGTAAATAATGTGTACTGGCAAAGTCTAGTGTTTGCATGTTATTAAAAGTGCTTACCGGCTGTGTGAATGTTGGAGCTTGGGTATAGTTGTAGATCGGTTGGGATGAGGCTAGGTGTGGTCCATTCAGGTTGTAATGCATAGGCTGTTGTTGCATAGATTGTAATTGAGGCTGGATGAGTTGCCATTGCATTGGATTAACACCATTTGGAAAATTTTGTGTTTGTTGATCATAGCCGGGAACGTAGGTTTGTGAGTTCTGTAGATATGATCCACCACTGTTTGATTGCATTATTGGTTTTATTTTACGTACGTTTGGAGTAAATTATTTAAAGGTAAACACTCACTGATACTAGAAAGATTATAACAATAACCCGCAGGTCACGCGCTAATCGCGTTGCACTTGATATCTAGAGTCGCACACTGGTATGTGTTTACGCTTCAAGACTCAAACGCGGAATGAGAGCCTATTTTGAAAATATTTCTTAGCTCTACCTTTGTTATCTGTAGCATTTTTTTCTTTTTGGTTATTATCCGGAAGTGCATCAAAAAGCATAAAAATAAGGTACTCTTAGTTCATAAGCGTGAAAGCAACCGTTTACCTTACAATTCGTCTCAAAGTTTTGGGTTGTCATTAAAACGTGCAATTATCAAGTAGGCATGATCACAAAAACAATGGGTAGTAATCGTAATCTAGTAAACAACAATAATAAATCAATTAAAGACGTTAGTGACATAGAAATTTTTTCCACGCCCTGCTGAATTGTGTGACAAATGTCACTTTATACCGCCTGGGCATTTTTTTGAAATCCATTGTTGTTTTAATTTCTGAGAAAATGCCATTTTTGGCCGTTTGGCGCCACATACCCACGATGACATTTAAATGACAACGGCTGTCAAGACTAATTCGTGTTTAGAAATGATTTTTTAAATACAGTATCAGTAGGATAAGGACCTGTCGTTTTGAATCTAATATAAATATGAATGGTGTAATCTATTTAGTGTCGTGTAAGTATCTTAGAGATCTATAGTTTTAATTTTTTTTCTTGAGACAGATGTGGAACTCCAAGAATTCGTAGTTGAAGACGGATTTATATTTTCAGGCAGGTATTTTTTGGATAGCTCACACATTTGCTCTAAAATAGCACATGATATGCAGATATTCGTATTTCTTACAAATTTGGAAGATGCTCTAGGTGGTAATAGTAATGAAGTATTTTATTCTGTGTGTTATTGCACGGTTGTAAGTTTATGCCTAATTTATTTTTAAAAAATTAAAATTAAACATTTAAAAGTTATTGGTTTTATTAGTTATCTATCTGTAAATGTAGTAATTAAAAATGTACTAAAGGAAGTGCAATGTGATTTTATAGTTTTCGCCCAGAAGAAGTTACTCGGAAACACCTTTCTTGAAAGCTACAACTAACAATTCTTTCCCGTTGTTTATGGATACCTATTTAAATAAAAATAGAAAATAGAACGCGCTAAAAAGGTACGTTGTTTGAAGCACCAGTACGATAATTTAAATTTAGCTTTCAGACGATTTCCTTTGTAAAACTTAGTTGGAGGTAACTTCATGATAAGATCTTCCCCAATTGGTATATTTGCACGTTGTAGAACCGCATTCTATTTTAACAATACCAAACGAAATCATAAGCAATAATAACGAATAAATTAATCAACAAATTATACTGTGAACGTAAATAATGTAAATAAGAAAATACACGAAAAAACTAGCAGGAAACTGATCAAAAAACACAATAGAAAACCAAAATAAAAAATTCACGGGAGGGTTATATTATTGTGGTAAAATTTTAAGAAACGTCGTAAAATTTAATGAAATATTTGCATTGTAGTCAACGTAGTAACTGATGTTGCATTGCAAATTTGAAATTCCCGCTCGTGGGTATACAGCGCTCTGCGGAGAATCGCGAAACTTCACATATGCCCAGGCCGTATACAGTGACGTTTGTCAAACAATTCAGCAGGTCGTGATTCTTTCTTTTACGTTTATGAAAATGTCGCGCTATACGAACATTTCAGCACTGTACATTTCATTATATCGCTGTATTTTCGTAAAAGAAAAAATTTCTATGTCACCAACGTCATTAATTGATTTATCGTTGTTGTTTACTAGATTACGATCACTACCCATTGTTTTGGTGATCATAGCTACACTCGATAATTGCACGTTTTAATGACAACCCAAGCTTTGAGAGGAGTTTTAAATTAAACAGTTGCTTTCATGCTAATAAACCTTATTTTTACGTGTTTTAAGTTCCCTTCAAATAATAACCTAGAATTTCAAAAATGTTGTAGCTAATAAGTATTAAGTGAATTTTTCGTACTACAGCAATTAAGTACAAATTCCGATTGCTGCAATGCAGAAATGCAGAAAAATGCTGAAAACGCTTGCTCAGCGGGGAATGTCAACTTTCTGTTGTCAAATGGCAGAAAAATCGACTTCCGATGTCAGTCATCGAAAAAATAGTATACAGAGCATTCGCTAAAGAATGGGCCAAACTTTAGATATAGTTAATTTCGACAAAAATAAGCTGATTTAACCCAACTTACCTTAGTCCAAAAGTTAGTACTAATGGAGCTACAGGGTGTCAAAGTTGAAAAAAATAACTCACATTTTTTTAATATCTTTCGATCACTTCCAGCTAATATCACGAAATTTCGTATCCTGGGGTTTTTTGGCATGAGAAATTCAAATTGATCAACGATTCAATTGTATATTCTAGAGGGCGCCACAAACGACGATTAGGACACTGTTAAACCGCTGCAACTTTTTTGTGCCACGGTGTATGTCATTTTCGACTGGAAAAATCTTTTTCCCTATCTTTTCTGCTTAAAAAAGGTATATCTTATTGAACTTGCTAGAAGTAACGGTTTCCCAGAAAAACACATCTATCTTTGTTATTATCGACTTTGGTACTAGGGTAAGCTGAAGTAAATCAACTTATTATGGTCTAACTATTACGCTGACTTTACTTTAGGATAATTTACATTCATGATCAGCTTTGGATGCGTTTTCATGGTAAACCGTTGCTTCTAGCGAGTTCAATAAGATATACCTTTTTTAAGCAAAAAGGATAGGGAAAATGATTTTTTCAGTCGAAAATGACATACACCGTGGCACAAAAAAGTTGCAGCGGTTTAATAGTGTCCTAATGGTCGCTTGTGACGCCCTCTAGAGGATACAACCGAATCGTTGATAAATTTGAATTTTTCATGCCAAAAAAACCCCGGATACGAAATTTCGTGAAATTAGCTGGAAGTGATCGAAAGATATTAAAAAAAAATGTGGTTTATTTTTTTCAACTTTGACACCCTGTAGCTCCGCTAGTACTAACTTTTGGACTAAGGTAAGTTGGGTTAAATCAGCTTATTTTTGTCGAAATTAACTATACTTGAATTTTGGCCCATTCTTTACCGAACACCCTGTATTGTAATAAAAGTGTAGCAAGAATGGCATTGGAAAACGCATGTGAAAGATGGAACAGGAGTGCTAACAAGTGTTCCATTGACGTACGTTTTTCAATGGCCTCTCTATATAGTCCAAGAGCCAGCAACGGGTTTGCTTACAGTATTTTTAACAAGCGTATAATATAACTGTTATGGAAGGTTCCTTTGAATATACTGAGAAGGAAATCCAAAGTCTGGCAAGCCTGCGGTGGTGGTTTTGCCCCCCTTGCGTCCTTAAAGGATGGAAAAAAATAATAAGAAAAAAGTACAAACAGATCAATAAAAAAACCAATTAGAGCAGGCTGTGATATGTGTTATACGTTTAGCAGTACTGAAGTGTATTGTCAGTCTATGTCAAATTCGAGATTAGTAGGTTAGGTTTTGTTTGTTGTTTGCAAAGACTGACGTAAAACTTAACCTGCAAATATCGAATTTGACATAGACTGACAATACACTTCAGTACTGCCAAACGTATAACACATATCACAGCCTGCCCTAATTGGTTTTTTTATTGATCTGTCTGTATAATAACAAGTCTGGCTCTTTGTTATGTTAAAGGTAATCATATCTTATGTAAGTAAAAAGATTAACTGACGCTTTCGCGGGTGGTAGGTTTACCCCAGATTCACATAAAGTTGCATAATAAACTTAACCATTTACTGTAAAATATTGAGAGATCCAAAAAAACTGATCCTCAGCGGGCTGTGGAAATTCAAACGTGTGAATAATAAGTTGGTGGCACTGTAAGTCTGTCAAATTCGAGGTTACCAGGTTAGGTTTTCCGTCAGTTTTGACACAGACTGGCGCAAAATCTAACCTGCTAACCTCGAATTTGACATAGACTTACAGTATTACCAACATATTATTCTTAGGTTTTGTGTCAGTTTTGACACATTATTTTTTTCTGCCCTTCAAGGCCGCAAGGGGGCTAAAACCACCACCGCAGGCTTGCCAGACTACGGGTTCCCTTCTCAGTATATTCAAAAGGACCTTCCATAACAGTTACAACCTTGTTAAAAATACTGTAAGAAATCCGTTGCTGGCTCTTGGACTAATACGTGTGTTACATACTATTTTTCCTACAACGGCTTCCCATTCTATGAGAAATTTAATTTTTCTACGACCACTACTAAAAATATGCCTTTTAGCACTAGCTTGCTTCACTAAAAATGACGTTTTATAAATCAGCGTGTTAAAAGTGAAATCAGCTGTTTAGCACGTGTTAAAAGTAAACAGCTGGTGTTGAATTTAGAATTTTCAACTGGAAGTGAGGTTATAAAGTTATTCTAGTTACTTCCTTGGTGAGATAAAGTGCTTTTTTAAATAATTAAAGCATTATGTAATGAATAAAGTAAAATGTGTACAATTATAATTACCTTTGATAACTAACTTTGACAGTTACCGGCTGCAGAAACAGTCACCTTTGCCGTGTCAAAACTATTTCTTTACTATAACTAAATTATAAACTGTCATAAATGCAAACCTTGTTAAATCGACATTTATGGATTAATAACAGTAAATTTAAGGCCGTAGAAAGAATATTGCGTGCAAACTCGTACTAAAAGTGTTTATGCACAAGACATGTTATGAAACTCAGTCTTCGGCTTCGTTTCATAATTTTCATGTCTCGTGCATAAACATCCACTTTTAGCATTTGTTGCACAAATTGCTATTTTCAATTTGACATGTAAAAAAAAATTTACATTTGTAAAACAATATAACATTTGTCAGTTATCGACAATTGGATGATTATCAATTGACACTAGAATGCAGAAAGTGTTGACATCCGAGTACATAATAGTGCAGCAAATAGTCACTTTCTGCACGCAAATGCGTGTAGAAAATATGTACTTTCTGCACTAAAGTACAAAAAACGTTACTTTACATACTTAAGTTTTTAGAACATTCAAATTGGCACAAATTAGCGGTGAAACTTTTCACTTCTTCAAATTATCGTTGAAGTTGTACTAGTGTAAAATTATACAGGGTGTCCCAAAAAGATACTGACAAATTTGGAGGCATCAACACAAACATTTTTTAACATTCCGATATCTAAAAATGAGCCAATTTGAAAGTAGAATAAATTATTCGAAATCACAGCAGTTGCTCAAAATGTTGACCATTTACTTCCATTCATAGATTACAACGTCGGTTCATGGGTTCACGGACCCTATAGAATACTCCTGGAATACTTTGCTCTAGGGTCACATCGTCTCATTTTCGGATGTCGGTGTATTAACAAAATACTTATATTTGTTTTTGCACTACTAGTCCCAGAACGCACCGTTATTGGCCTATCTTTAAATCGTGAAGTTGATTTTCTCCACCACGGGAGAGAGAGTAAAATAAACAATTTTCACCGTGGTAACTAATAAATTGCTAAGTTACCAAATATGACTATTTTAATTTTGACGTTTTAAAGAGCTGTATTGTCAGGTTGACAGTTAAAATATTTTCGAAATTTGTTGGGAATTTAGGTATTAAGCCGTTTGGTAGTGCAAAAAATAGTATATACACCACGGTAGCGAATCGCTTATAACCTTCGCGCTTTAGATACTTCGCGCTGCGCGCTCAGTATCTAGTATTACTTGTTTGAATATGTAAGGCAATATTCAATGGTTATATCCCAAGTGTCATAATTTTTCCCATATTTATTATGCAAGAGAAATACTATTGGAAGACTACTATTTCCCGAGGAAAATTTCTTCTATATTCACATTTCCTTCTACATTCACTTTATTACCTGTTTTCGATGTGAAAGTTGCTGAAAAATATCAAATCTAACAAGTTTTAAATGTAGTTGTCAGTTTGACATGTGAAAACACCCGGGTATTACTTAATACTTAATACTTGAATATCACTGAACGAAATTTTAAAAATGCAAATATTTAATTGGTGAAAACGTTCAAAAAGAAATACTGAACAATATTTTTCTATTTTATGGAAGTCGACGAAAAGCTTTAAAACGATTATTATATAAGATAGTTTTATATTTGCTCCAAATGAATCTTCAATTATCTAATTTTTATCAAAATAATCACTTATAGACAAACATCTTGCATATACGTATATTTCTTACTTTATATTTTTTGTTTTCATCATCTACTAGCTTACAATTTACTATCGCAATTATAATGATAACAAATGTTTTATAATCATTCTGTAATTGACTTGCATTTTATATTATAAAGAAAGAATAGAATACCTTCATAAAGAATACGTGTTCTTTGTATACTATTTACATCTACATCAAAAATTACACATTATTGTAATATTTACCTCATAATTACAAGTTAGACTTCAAGTATGATAGGAAAACCTCCAATATTACTAATGTTACTGTTATTCTAAGAGTTATTCTAGAGTAACTGGTATACGTAAAAACCACATTATTTTTGAAAACGCCAGCCTACGTTTGAAAAACGGATTGATATCTGTAATTCTTCGATCAAGGATATCTTTGAAATGAATGATTTCAGGACATATGTTTATTAGAGTTTTTCTCTTATTTTGTGATGCAGAATAACGCCCTTATATTTGTTCCGTGCAATTTTGAAACCCCCTGTATAAATACAAAAATGTATGTCTATGAGTGTATATGTTGAACTTGGATGCTGAATTTGCTCAGTTGCAGTTCTCGGATTGAGTATATCATTTCGGCAAATGAGCGAAATTCAGCATCTGAGTCTAACATATAGCTGAACGTAAATTTAAATAAATGTATATGGTTGTTTAGTGTAATCCTATTTGTCATTAAAAAAGTATGCAAAATTGTGAAAGAAAGACGAATGGAATAGTCTACTTCTAGTCTAAGAGCTGGTGACATTTTTTGGTGATCATTTAGTTAAGGCCTATTTTTTGAGAGAATGTTGCTGGAGGCATGTATAAGTGTCATCTGTAAGGATTCTCCTAGACAGCGGTATCGGAGGGAGGCAGAACACCCCCAATTTGCACTGTCAGTATATGTCAAATTCGAGGTGAGCCGGTTAGGTTTTGTGTCAAAACTGACGGAAAACTAACCTACTAACCTCGAATTTGACATAGACTTACAATGCCACCAACCTATTATTTATTCATACGTTTCAATTTCCACAGCCGCCCCTTATGGACTTCTTTAGTGTAAGTTATGTCAAATTCGAGGTTAGCAGGTTAGGTTTTCCATCAGTTTTGACATAAACTAACACAAAACCTAACCGACTCACCTCGAATTTGACATATACTGACAGTGCAAATTGGGGGTGTTCTATCTCCCTCCGATACCGCTATCTAGGAGAATCCTTACAGATGACACTTATACATGCCTCCAGCAACATTCTCTCAAAAAATAGGCCTTAACTAAATGATCACCAAAAAATGTCACCAGCTCTCCTACTATTCGTAATATGCCCCTGGGTGAATTGTTGATGTGTTTTTTTTATATTTCAAGTAAATAGCCTTCACTGGGATTGAACTAGTGTGCTATAAAGTATATGAAAATAGCCCTGGCTGTTACATTTTTTTCTAATTCAACGAAATGTCTATCTCTGACGAGATATTCGACAATAAACATCGGCCATGCATTATTCTTTGTGTTGCAGGAGGTTGAAAGAATTAATTGTCATTTATTAATGGATTAATTCAGAAATGCCCCATGACAAATTAAAATTGAAATAATGGTAAAGTCCATTTGCCTATAGAAAATTGATATTAATCAAAGCCTGAAATTTACAAATTTCTAATAATTTTAATGTAAAACTACTTGGTTTTAAAACTTACAATTGTTAAAATCTTTCAATGAGTAATATCTCAACTCCAATGTGTTTCAATATAAAGATTCCTATACATGTAATAGTATATTATGGGACAAGTAGTTGAAATAAAATTTAAACGTTGAGAGTGGTTTTTTCAACGATCGAAGCTAGTTGAAAAAAGTAACTCGAGACGTTGAAATTTTATCCGCCAGGAGTTGCATATACTATTTTTTCTACGAATTTTCACAAATTTTAACAAATTAATGCATTTTAGATAAAATTAAACATAAAGTGATATTTCTCTTGACAACAATTGAATGTCAAACAGTTTGAAATCCCGGTAGTCCGCACATCAATCTCTAGCGGTTGAAATGGGATTTCAACCACTGGAATGAATGGCAAAATGATTGATTTCAATGTCATGAGTAGAAAAACTATAATAAGTCCATCAACAATACTACATAAAGACCATGAGTGTATCTTCTTGTAATAGACTTCAAAACTCTCCTTGGGAAAATGTATACAAAAAAACAATTTTTGCAATATCATAGTATGTAAAGTAGAATAATGTATTATTGACATAACTATTGAACAAAAAATTCTTATAAATCTCAAAAAACTAAGCATCTGTGCCTAATCTATATTATCTGAAACTAGACGATACTAAAAATTATTCATATCTTGTTGCAATCTCAAAATAATCGTTCCTAAATATTTAGATAAAGTTTGCAAATATAAAAATGTCAAGCAAAAGTGTTACATACAATAGAGAATATAAAATCGTTGTACATTTAAATAGATAATTATCAGTGGTGCATTTTAAATCGCCAAAGCTTAAAACACGATTTTAGATAATTAAACATGGCGAAATCCTATCAGCGAGGAATTACAATCGAGTGTTTGCAACAATAATTCACAGAACTTAGGTACATTCTTGGGTGATTTACTTAGGATCCTTCTAAACATAATAAGAGCATTTTCCATTTCAAAAAGTGGCTGTGGAAAAGCTTTTTTGAAACCCTTTACTTGTACGTAACTCATGATGAAACTGTAAACAATAGATTAAATACTATTTTCTCTGCTCGAAATTTGCTAGTTTTTTCACAGTTGCTTATTATAACTGCGATTCTTCAACAGCAGATACAAAACTTGCTACAATAAAATTGATTTTTCTATTAATACGAGTAGAATGTTCAACTGTTGGAACAAATCTTTATTTTATAAAAATCAAGGATGTTCACATAATTTAATTTAAAAATCGATCAAATTAAAGGTTTGTTTGAAGTTTTGTCATCCCGATCTATTATTTCATCAAAATATTCAACATTTAACCCGTAGGAATTAATTATTGCAGTCACAAGGCGAAAGTTTTACTTGTCACTTATTATTTCTACTGAGCAAATGTATTAGATGTTTAAATAAAATAATGTGCATTTAATTTGTTGCTAACGTCAGATAAGGTTGTCATTAAAAAGCTGTACAACAAACGAGGCAATGAATATAATACGAATTATCCCAAAAAACTCAAACTACTTTGAAAAGGTAATGTAGAGACTCACTAGATAGTCGTAAATGCTGGTGATTGTAATGGGGAAAGAACCACTTGGGGTTACAAATGAATGATTGCTACTGAAGGTTTTATTGGTAAATGGTCAACCCATACACCACTGACAATTATTAAAGCTACAGTTTTACAAACTTACCTTCACATTGCCGCCTTCTGCATAAGTGACATCGTAACTCTCTTCGGCTACATGACCCCAAGCTGTGGGAGCAATTACAACGTCCCCCGAAACGCTGGCGTGCTCAGCAGCTTTGACATCATTGATGGCATCTCCAAGAATCACATAATGCTTATTTCTGTTATCGCCAATCACAGAAAATGTCATATTGCCACACGAAATTGCCAGCTTGACTTTCAGCAACACGTTGACTTCCGTATCAAAGCGACCTAACGTTTGCTGAATAAACAAAGCACAAACTATTACTTCGTGAATCACCCGATACAAACACTGATCAGGTCCAGCCCTCCACAGCGCTAGAAAAGCATCGCCGGAAAATTTCAGCACGTCACCTCCGTAGAAATATATCACCTCAACAATGGCACCGATGTAAGCGTTGAGAGTCGCTGTCAAACGGTAAATGCCACCCTTTCCTGTTTTGTTGTATTTTTCGCAAAGTGGAGTGAATCCGGAAACGTCAGCAAAAAGCAACACCCCCACGAAATGTTGAACTTCCTCCAGCTCCTTCTTCGGCAGCCTCAGTATCAAGTCTGGCAAGAACGTGGTCAAAACTTCTATGCTCCTTTTGATTTGGCTCAGCTCCAACTTCCTCATCACTTCCGTCTCTTTCAGAAGATTTCCACCCAGAGAATTCCATCTCACCCTCATTTTTACAATATTTTATAAAAATATAATTAAATAAAAACTAGTTTAGTGTATAAAAACTTAGTTATTCTTTTTTTGTAAAAATTCGCAATATAAATATTTTTGTGACAGTTTTATTTATTTTTGTTATAAAACAAAAAACAGTCCAACAAGCTACACATGATAATATAAACCAATAGATTCCAAAGTATTGCTCCTAACTGTGTTAGTTTCATCCAGATTTCTACCAAATTAAGCGCCCATCAGGACTAATATAATTAGAGGTATTTTACACTCTCGTCCTGTAGAATCCAGTAGTAATTCAGCAAAACAGTTGGCAGGTATCTCATATTGTGGTAGGAGTCAATTATACTGATTTTGTGCCCTTTTATAAAACTACTTTATAAATATGATAATGGTCAGATGGCCTTAAAGATTATAAAACGCCATATGTGAATCGGTATAAGGTGCTCTAACTGCTATGTTCAATAAATGTTTCAATTCTAGTTCTTTTCGTGATAGATACATCTGCTGCAAATAAATGGTATAATAATACAATCAATACACTAGCTCGAAAAACAACAGAATTTAACGAGACGATGGCTGTAAAATATGGCTTAATTAGTTAATAATGTTCGATTTTACAAAATAAACCACAATGGTTATGTGGCATCTAAGAATATTTCTAAGCAGCCCTTCGAAGTCGCTGATTGTTCAACAATGGGCTGTTTTTTTAAATGGTTAATAGTAACTTCGATTTATCGTTATGATGCACAAATTGCGTAAAAATGGAAAACCATTATAGCAAATCTCAAATTTTAGGATATGTGGAAGTCTATATTGCTAATGCTGGAATACACCTAACGGTATTTTATATTCTTATTCGATTATACTTTACCATTTAAAACACTGCATAATAAAACCATTTAAAAATACAAGTTCAAAATTTCCAAAATGATCACGAAACACTCGGAACAAACACTACTAATGTACCTACATTCAATTAGTAACAATGCTATCTCTAATCAACCATAACCTTAACTTGGACTTGTAGTAGAAGAAATATTCGATTTGACAAAGAAATAACTGCAATACAAATTATTCTTGTGCCACAATGTCGCCAAAAATGTACTTGTGTCCCAAAGTCCACTACCCAATTCCTTGGAGAAAGTCCGCCATCTTGGAAAATGGCGGCCAAAAAAACTGTTTTCCCAAATAACTCATAAACGATCAACGATATCAAAAAATGTTTCAAATAAAAGTTATTTCTTATAAAATAATCTGCCACAATCGAAAGTGAAATATTACCAGCAGGTAAATCTCTTGTATACTATACAGAGAGTTCCAGAAGTAAGTGCTCAAGAAAAGCCCACGAAAGGGCCACTGTCAGGTATTGTTAAAAGTATTGTCGATAACCATAACAAAAAATGACATTAGGCGAAAAGGGTGTCCAATCGTTTTTCATTACTGCTAATGAAAGAAGTGTTTTTATCAATTTTGAGCCAAATCAAAAAGTTCATAAAGATTGTAAAGAAACTTTTGTAACAAACGAAGGATTAAAGATGATAAAAAGGGAATAGAAATGAGGACAATCTAAGTAAAAGTGCTGTCATTAAATTACCATCATCTGATTTTCATATAATAAATATGTCAGTGTGCATTTTATGTGTGGGAAAAGCAGTTCTATATCTTCATCATGCCGATAGATTGAAGTCAGAATTAATAATTGTTCGCCCAATAGAGTTTAAGGACAATATAATAAAAATTTGCCATGATAGAAATGATGAATGTGGACTGCGTGCCTTAGAAAGAGTAAACAGGGGTAATTTAGTGCTATTTATCACTGGATATATTCAACAAATCTTCATACATCTGTGACGTTTTTGAGAAGTGTCAACATGGTCAACAAACACTGCAAGATTTTTCTAATAAAATAAAACAATTTATAGACGGAAATGACTTGTAAAGATACGCAACAAAACATCTCAAAATTATTCTCCAAGAAAGATATGTTAAGAATGTCATCATAGGAAGTGCTTTTCGAAAAGTACATATTGTAACATTTAGAAAAACTGCAAAATCAATCTTTTATGATTTTTACTAGCAACCAAAATAAGATGATGTAGAAGAAATAAAATATTGATACAGTTTGTGGCAAAAATCATCAGCAATGAAATTAAAGATATGTATGATATGTCAGATATGTATGTACACTGATTTAAACAATTTATCAGTGGAGACTGCTCTTGATTTTCTTTTTCCTTCTCTAAGGATGTTTCTTACCTCTATCATCCCTGAGAACATAAAACTTGTAACCGTCTATGAAAAAGGACGTGTTTTCAAGAAACAACAAAAACAAGGACAGCAGTTGAACTTAGCACTGCTGCATGTAAGGTTTTGTATGGAGATAGTGACACAGACACACTCATAGTTAGAACATCAATAGAGCATTTACTAGGTACCAAATTCTTTTATTATTTAAACCAGCAACAAAATAGTAAGACCATATCTACAAGAGCTAAACTTGGTGGTCTTCTGAGACCCTTCTGTTCGTCCGTTCATTTCTTGGTTGTGATACAATTTCTAGATTCTTTGGTATTGGAAAATAGGTGGCACTAAATCTTGCAAACAGGGATATAATCTTTAGGAACACACGTATATTAATGATGCTCTTATCCCACTTGTATAGTAACTAACTATTATATGATTGAAAGTTGATGAAATATTAGGAAAAACATTGGCCGCCATTTTTGAGATGGCGACCTTCCTCAAGGAATTGCTAAGTGATCATTTAGGACATAAAAAATTTAAATGTTTCAGAGATTATGTCGGAATAATCATTTCTGTCGCAATTATTTCTTTGTCAGATCGTACATTTCTTCTACTCTACCCTCAATTTATTCCAAATAATTTTATAAGAAACAACATGTATTTGAAACTTTGTGGCATGGTTGATTGTTCATTAGATATTTGGACAAACTAGTTTTTTAGCCGTCATTTGCAAGATGGTGAACTTTCCCCAATGAATTAGGCGGTGGATTTTTAGGGCATATAAAAAATTAACATTATGGCACAAAAATCACTTGTGTTGCAATTATTTCCTTGTTGAGACATTATTTTTTGTTCATGGCCTCTAGTACTGATATTGCAAAGCATTACTACCATATAAACTGTCATCTTGACGTGGCCAACCACTTTTTTCAAAAATATAATGAATGGATTGTGTACAGTATCCGAGGGCGTATTGATAAATGCTCGGCCTACTATAGAGAGAAAACAAGTAGAACAACGAAACTTTTTGCTTATTCAACATTGTCCCCTTTCAAGTTAATACATTTTTGTAGCAATCTCGTAATATCCATAACTATTTTTTAAAACTTTGGTCTATAAACCAGTGCTTCGCAGCCGGAATACCCTCTCTTTCTTAAAAGAGATATTTTCAGATATGTTTTTAACTTAGGAAATAGAAAATAGTCGGAGAGCCTGAGATCTGATGAGTAAGGTGGAACTACCAACAATTTAAAGCCCAATTCGTAAATTTGTTGAAGAGCAACTCTGGACTTTGCATAATACCCTCCGGTATTGATTTTTCCATTTTCTAATAATAGTGTATCATCACAACACCTTTTTTATCCCAGAAAATAGAAGCCAACACTTTTTCTATCGATTTTTTCGATTTTTTCGAGTGGGGAGAACCAGAATGTTCCCACTCCCTTGATTGTCGTTTCGTCTCCGGATCGTAGTGGTGTATCCACGTTTCATCCATTGTAACAACCTGGTTCAAAAGAAAATCACCACCCTATTCAAAATGGGCGCAAATAACTTTGGATGTTGATTGTTGACACTCGCACTCGTTTCTGATCGGCATGTAACAATTTGGGAATCCACTTCGCAGCAATTTTCTTCATGTCCAATTCCATATGAACAATATGACACAAGCGTTTATACGAGATTCATAATGTCTCTGCTACCACGTTTCAAGCCAAATATACCATTTCCATTATTAAATCATGTACAGTCTCCACATTTTCTGGGTTGGACACAGAAATGGGCCTCCCAGTTTTCTTTTCGTCTTCATCTGCGTACACCTTAGGCCCTTCGCGTACCGGTAATTTATGACAACGCGATACTCGTTTTTCTCCATTTCTGCAAAATTCTCGAAAACGGCTTTTTCAAAAATATTACTATAGAATCACTATTCACAATAAAACATTGTACACTTATTTGACAGGCATGAAAGATAATTTCCACAGTAAACAATGTTAATTTCAATCATGTCTACCATCCAAGGCTGACTATATATCAATACGCCCTCGTATTCACTTCTTATTTGCACAATAGGAGACAATGATAAGTATATTATGTTGGTTTTCAATTTATATTAAAATGTTAATACCATATATAAAATGATACGCTATATAGATCCAGCTCTAATGCTAAATATAGTTTTTTTTATAAAAGTATCAACCGTTCTATTTTTTTTTAATTTAAAATAACAACCGTTAATATTCGAAAAAAATGAAATTCAAATTTTAAAAAATTATTGGAATTTTATAGCTGGTCGTCCAGACCTAATACAGAGCCAGATTCAACTGGCAACAGTGACTTCTACTGTGACACATAACATCAAAATAGAATTTGACTTTAACTGGTTAACCAGCTTCACGTACTTTAATTTTGAAGTTTCTTTAGCTACACTCTGAAACTGAGATTTCTTACTATTATCCACGATATTAAAGCGATTTAATAAGGTATCTACATTTAATTATAGATACACTTACATTTTACTAATCAAAATTTGAACTCACCTCTTCCAAAATTCTTCTAATACCTTCCGTAGGAGCATCGCTATAATGCTGAGGGTCCTCTGACAGCAGTTTTAGCACACGAATTTTCCCTCCAGGACATCGAGCAAATACGTCGGTAAAAGTTCCTCCACGATCGATTGCAAACTGAAATTTACCATTCCTCGACGACATCTGCCGAGAAAAACAAAATTAATATAACTTTTTCTGTCAGCTGTAGACATTGAACGCCATTGTGTGGGTATTATCGTATTACAGCAACTAAATTTAATTTCTCAACGATATATTCATAAATTATTCAATTTTCATTATGCAAATTGCATGTAGCAGAACTGAAAATTTAAAATACTAATTTTACTCAAATTATGAAAAGTTGCCAAATATATTAATACCTGAATTAGTATAAACTCATTTGCACAATATTGAATCTAAAACATTAAAACTTTGTAGATACTGACTAACCAATAATTCATTGTTGGGTTAAACTAGTACTTTTCAAAATTGCCGCTTCTATTTTGGCGTTATTCTTAGCGCACACGAATATTTGCAAATCCTATGTTTTTTATTATAATATCGCCGTATTTCACCCCTTTGGGGAGTGAATTCCAGAAAAATCTGGATCTGATCTTTAGAAAAACACAGCCCCATTCAACCACTTCGGATATCAGAAAACTTTTACACAGAACTATACAGAGAGCATAACAAAGATAAAGAAACAACTCCCTAAAGTTTTAAAGCAGGGCTCTGAAGGCATTCCAGAGATTACCTTATATGAAGTAAGAAAATCACTCTCTAAAATAAAACATAACAAATCTCCAGGACAAGACAAAGTAGTAACTGATGCTATACAGATGAGAAGATACTCTATTCACCGAATGTCTATCAAAATGAATAACACCATCAAAATGGAGTAATGCAACTGTAATACTTCTGGACAAAAAAGGCGATATTGCAGATCTTGGAAACTATAGACCGATTAGTTTGCTGTCTCATGTACTATATACAGGGTGTTAATTAAGTACGTAGACAAACTTTAAGGGGTGATTCCTTGATCAATTCTAAGATAAAAAGTTCCTACAAACATGGGACCTAAACGGCTTCGTTTTCGAGATACAGGGTGTTGAAGTTTAAACAAAAACAGTTTTTTTCAAAAATTTGGAAAACTGATAGAGGTATTCTAATGAAACTTGGTGTAGGTTAGTATTTCAGAAAGTGGCATTGTTCAGTCAAAATAAATTTAATTTATTTCCACCAGTGGCGTGCATCGGGGCGATCTCAGTTACATTATTTTAGAAAAATCTGATACGCCACTGTTTTATAGAAAAAAGTTTTGTAGCTATTGTAAGATTGTGTTTTATTAAATAACATTTTTTAAAAGCTTCCTTAAACTGTATTTTGAAAACGAAGCCGTTTAGGTCCCATTCAAGTCCAATGTACGAAATTGCTGTTACAGATTTTTCCATTTTTCTCGCAAAATGTTTATTCTATCAAAAAAATTAAAGATACATCTTTTGTATAGTTTCAATGGATAAAGCTAAAAAACTTGTCGTATTGACTAAAAAACAGTGGCGTACCAGATTTTTTTGAAATAAGGTAGCTGCGGTGGCCCCGATGCACGCCACTGGTGGAAATAAATTACATTTATTTTGACCAAACAATGCCACTTTATGAAATACTAATATACACCAAGTTTAATTACAATACCTCTAGGCGTTTTCCAGATTTTTGAAAAAAAAGTAATTTTTATTTAAATTTCAACACCCTGTATCTTGAAAAGGAAGCCGTTTAGGCCCCATGTTTGTATGAACTTTTTATCTTAGAATTGATCAAGGAATCGCCTATTAAAGTTTGTCTACGTACTTAATTAACACCCTGTATACATAAACGGCGAAAACCTGTATCACTTAAGATTTGCGTATGACATAATAAAGCCCAAAAATAGTACAAAGATTGAGCATGGCTTCTCAAGAGATAGAACTGAAAATTAATATGTATATCAAAAACCCAAGTAATGACAAATCTAGCAATTGGTGGTGGCATATAAAGGGCGATGAAACACTAGCAGATTATCTGTGCAGTATAATAATATCAATTGAAATTGTTCAGTTCAAATACAAAGTTGTTGTTCTTCACATTTAACGGCTAAGGCTACATTTTTTATTTTTGAGGCAGTGGCGGTTGCTCCTTAGAGGCGCAAGGGTGCTAAACTACCAGCTGTCAACAGCCTATTTGTCATTAGAAAAAAATAACTATTCTATAACTGAAAATATATTTTATCATCTATCCCACCGTTATAATATAACAAGGTTTAAGTAATGAGATTCGGAGGTAGCTATTCGATACCGCTTAAAACATGTAAAACAACATCCACGAAGTATGTCAACATAACATAAGTTATGTGTCAACACACGTGCTCGTATCAATGCACGAAGCAGCTGGCAGCTGATGAGAGCGATGCGAAATAGGGCCTAAACGCATATGACAATTATGGGCGAAAACGCTGAAGCAGCAGAATTAAGGTGAGCAGTTCCAATGTGATGCGAGGGCACTGTAACCGAATACATAATAAACTAGCGGGCTTATTTACAAAAATAGTCCTTTCAAAATGTAACGCAATACGAGGGAACGTCAGTTTCCCATAAGCTTATGTTGTGCAATCTAGACATTGAAAATCAATGTATTGGAGTTCCAGAGCTGTTTTAATAATAAATTAGTTCTTATCGGTATAACTGCTTGCCGAACAATAACAAAACGTTAGATGCAGAGACTAGCTGTGCATTTTTGAATGTGCACGCAAACCATTGCGTGTCGTCCCATTGTAACTTCTCAACATTTTTAAGTTGACGGTCTGTACAAAATTTATCCAAGTAGGATCTTTGATGGCAGCGGCGTGCTTGCATTGTTAAGAAAAAATGTAAAAATGTAATAAAAAGAAAATCTTAAAATGAATGAAAACGTAGCTGTTAAAATGTAATGAATTGTCACATGTAAATTTGTTTATAAAATTAAAATTACAACATAGCAATCAGTTTAACTACCTCAAGATGGTTGAGGAAACATGTCTGGAACTTCTAAATACTGATTAGTCCAGTCAATATACCAGAAAAATGGCAATTCCTTGCAAAAGGTCGGGTAGTTTTGAATTTTTTGATATATCATTTAGGTTGCCACAGTAATGTAAAACCGAAGTTTTCGACCTCGGCACACCCCCTCGCACCGCGCAACCACGAAAAAACAGCAAAATTTAGGCACTTGTTTTCGTGTTTGAGGTATATTTCAAAAACTAAACGTTTGTCGAAAAAAATATATACACACGATACGATATTTACACTTAGTGAAAGAGTGCAGTTGCCTTTTATGGACGTGCGTTTTATCAGTCGCGTTTTCAGTCAGTATGGCCTCCTCTACCGCTAATTTGTGTTTTTATGTTCTAATACTGTGAGTGAAGATGACGTGAAAGTGAAGGAAAGTTGATTGCAGCTGCTCTTCTTTGCAAAGACATGGGTCCTATGTGTTCGAGAATTTTGCATAAATGGAGAAAAGCGAGTATCACATTGTCATAAATTACCGTTACGCGAAGGGCCTGAGGTGTACGCAGATTTATCAAGATATGGAGCAGACTCTAGCGGATCAATGCCCTTCCTATTCTACAATAAAGAAGTGGGTTGCCGCCTTCAAAAGGAGAAAATCTGATGTTGAAGACGAAACGAAAACTGGGAGGCCCATTTCTGTGCCCAACCCAGAAAATGTGGAGACTGTACATGATTTAATAATGGAAATCGTCTATTTGGCTTGAAACGTGGTAGCAGATACATTATCAATCTCGTATAAATGCGTGTCATATTGTTCATATCATATGGAATGGAGTAGATTCTCAAATTGTTAAATGCCGATCAGAAACGAGTGCGAGTGTCAACAATCAACATCCAAAGTTATTTACGCCCGTTTTGAATAAGATGGTGATTTTCTTTTGAACCAGGTTGTTGCAATGGATGAAACGTAGATACATTACTACGATCCGGAGACAGAACAATAATCAAGGGAGTGGAAACATTCTGGTTCTCCCCGCTCGAAAAAAATTCGAACGCAAAAATCGATAGAAAAAGTTTTGGTTTCCGTTTTCTGGTATAAAAAAAGGTGTTATTATGATACATGGAAACATCATTACCGGAGAGTAGTATGCAAAGTCCAGAGTTGATTTTCAACAAATTTACGAATTGGGCTTTAAATTGTTGGTACATCCACCTTACTCACCAGATTTTAAACCCTTCGCTAATGCTCGCACTCAAACCAGCCATACTTGTTCAGTGAAATATCACTTTTCTAGACTAATTACGTAATATACTATTACCTTATCAAGTAAAAGAAGACAAAGAGTATAGAGCGATATAACATCTCAATTAAAAATTATAATTGTTTTAAATTGATATTGAAATTCGGTTCGTTTGTTATTCTTATTACATTTTCTGAAGATACTTATAGTTTTTATTTTGGACACAAAAACAGTTTTGGCACTAATTTCGATTAAGGTAACCCAAATAAGTGAGCAAAACTCAAGTTTAACAGTACATCTTTATTGTACACAATAATAATTTCATTTTGAAGTAGTATTTCATTTTCCGTAATACACGAGGTTGTAAGAAAATACAGGATAAACCAGTGAAAATTGCTTTTCGCAATATATGACGTTCACGATCTTTTCTCAACAGAGCAGGCTATGATATGTTTTTATTAGGTTGCTCGCAGGTCTTTTTGATAAAAGTCAAACTTGACAAGACGTAAACTTCAAATTATTTCAAGTCAAATATTTTGCCGTTGTTGCAATTACGTTGTTTTGCAATATTATTCAAAATGCCAAAAATCATACACGCAACCATAAAAGCAGCTATAAAGAAGACTTATGATAGCTACGAGAAGGACACGAACTTGGAGAAAAAGCAAATTATAAACAGAATCACTGATATTTTTGGGGTAAATATTTAATATGTGATTTTGCATTTTTTGTTAATCGCGACTTATTTAGGTTTCGGATTGGATGGTAAGAGCAATTTTGAAAGGAGGGCCTGACAATTTGAAAACTTCTATTTCTGGAAAACGATCAAAAACTGACAAATTCACAAATTATATTTTTAGAGAAGATTTGCAGCGACTGATTTGGCATTATACTTCGAAAAATGAACATTTTACTTTAGATACATTATTAGCGGAAGCGAAAGCAAATTTGGAATTTACAGGGGGAAGAACTACTTTATTCAAAATTATCAAATCAATGGGTTACAAACATAAAAAAGTCGATGGACGCAAAATTTTATGTGAATCGAAACATGTCGTTGCAGCCAAAATTAAATTTCTACAAAGATATTTGCAGTTTCAAAATTCTAGTGAAAACGTGGTCTTCGTGTACCTTGACGAAACGTGGATCTACCAGAATGGGTCCTTCGATTCGTCAATGGTTACATGAAACAGATGTGAAAAGTAACCCAGCCAAAATTAAAAGTGGAGGGGAAACGTTTTTACGGTTTTGCACGCGGGAACAAAATTTGGGTTTTTTTGGAGGGATGTGACTTGCTACTTGACTCTGCTAACAATGATAGAGACTATCATAAAACAATTAATGGAGAAATTTTTCAAAAATGGGTGGTTAATCAGCTCATTCCTGCATTGGCCAAGCTGCAAGGTAAATGTGTGGTGGTGATGGGACAATGCACCATATCATTCGGTGCAGTTGGACAAACCACCCACATTTTCTAGTAAGAAAGGGCAAATGCAGGAATGGCTGGTTAAACAAGGGGTGCAATTTGAATCGAAATTAACAAAAAAGGGGTTGTGGGAATTAGTGAAACGTTTATTAGCAGACAAACAAAAACGTTACCTAACCGACGAAACTTTGATAGAGCACGGTTATGAAGTTCTTAGGTTGCCCCCGTACCATTGTCAGTTTAACCCGACTGTGGAATGGCTTGGGGGCAATGTAAATGCTTCTCTAATAAGCACATAAATTCCCAGCCTTCATCTAAAGATAGGGTTTCGAATTTATGGCGTGAAGCTCTATCAAAATGTACCCCCGACATGTGGCAAAATTATTGTAATCATTGGTGCAAAACTAATTTCGGAAGACTGGGCAAAACATATGGAACGTGTTCGATTGAAAATGTTCCTCCTTTCATTATTTCTCTAGGAGAATCAGATTCGGAATCAGATAGTAATGATGAACCTGGAAGGTACTACCTAGAGAATTGACACTTGAAACTGTGTTTTAAAGAAACAATAATTAGCAATATTAGCTTAATAAATTAGAGAGCGTGTAGCCGGCTGGTAGAGTGCTTGCGCCAGCAGTCGGCTGGTAGAGTGCTTGCGCCAGCAGTCGGCAGGTAGTGGGTTCGAGCCCCACACCCGTACATTGGAAACATCGAATGCTCTCCGGCCATCATACGAACATCTTTGGTGGTCGTGACCCCTGTGAGGGCATTCTCCCTAATTCAAGGGGTTAGGCTAGCCACCTACCCCGGCCGCGGCTTAAGATGGATTATAAAACCGGATTCAATGTGTGGAAATAACAGGCTCTCAGCCTAAATTAAGAGGAAGAAGAAGAAGAAGCTTATAAATCAGATTTTACCGAAAATTAAATACAGAAACGTATAATTATAATAATTTTTCATTTTAAACGTTAGAACAATTGTGTACTGTTAAGGCATATTCAAATTTTATATAAACAAATCGTTGTTACAACATGTCTTTACTAATAAATGTATTTTAAAACTTTAAATAGATTAGAAAATACTAATGAACAGCACAGTGTTTGTAAACCTCAGTAAACTTTTATAAAAAAAAAATAATTTTAGTATATTTCCAGAACTATTTCAGAATTGGAAAAACAGAAGTGATCCTAGTAAATTCTGAAAACGTAATAAAGAATTTGAAAAGAAACATCAACGATTTGCCGGGATTTGATTATATAGAAGAGCAATTAAATGGCAACAGTGAAGCTCTTTCAAAATCATAACCTGAAATTGAATATGACATAACCTATTTCTGTCATAGCTATTTATTACTAAACGGTACCAACAAAAATTGCACCCTAACATAGCCTGCTCTGTTGAGAAAAGATCGTGAACATCATATAGGTAGATCTGACTTCATATTTAACTCCTTCTTTTAATTCTAATAAACATTTCCAAATAACGTTTTTGTGTATTTTAAAAAATAAGGGACCTTTTCATAGTTTCCAACTTCCCCGGTATCCGAAAAGAAATATTTAAATTTTGACTATTAGTTTGAGGAGATGCAAGGACTTTTATCAAGAATAAAATTTTCTGACAAATGGATTAGAAAAACAGTCACACTGTAGCGACCAAAACATATCAAACGCAGACTCATTGTAGCTTCACATGCCAGATGAATGGATTTATAAATCAAAAATAACTAATCAAACATAAGATGGCCTAGAAAAACTCGAAATACATATAGGACGTACAAAATTCAAATGTGGCGACGCAAACCTCGAACGTCCACTATTAAATAAATAAACGTTCAAATACATACTAATAAATAAATCAGTGAATTTAGTTACAGTGAAGGTATATACAGTGTGGTCCATTAAGTGTGCAACAAATGAAACATTTTTTTATTAGTTGTACAATCGAAATTTAAATACGGCCACAAGTTAGTGCATGTTCGATAACCATATCAGATGCCCTTAGAATGGCTTCAAGTCAAACAATATACAGGGCAGGACAAAAAATATGAAATTCGTTCAAGAATAAAGTTACCTTATTTCAAAAAATATAGCAAAATTTTATTGAGAAAAGTTGTTTAGAATCAAAAGTTATGTTCAAATACAAAGTCACGGCCTCCTATTCGAATTTTGATTCTTTTTTGGAAAATTTTGTATTATGTATGATACATATTTTTATTATTCTGATTTTATATGTATTTAAAGTAGTCACAACCACATCACTTTTAAATAGCTTATAGCAACTTGAAGCGTATTTGTAAAATTTACTTGGCTTTATATTTTTGTAAATAAGCGTCCACTTCATGTTTGTTGCAACGATATTTAACAGAATTTCGCAAATATTCTTTTTAACAAGGCAAATGCTTTACTAATAATAATTTACATATGAAAAAAACTCTTAATAAAATCAGAATAATAAAAATATGTATCATACGGGGATAATACAAAATTTTACATAAGAATTTGAAATAAAATTGTAGCCTTTAATTGTGAGTTTTTTTATATGTAAATTATTATTAGTAAAGAATTTACCTTGTTAAAAAGAATATTTGCGAAATTCTAAAGTTCTGTTAAACATCGTTGCAACAAACATGAAGTGAAGGGTTACCTAAAAAAATATAAATCAAAGTGAATTTTACAAATATGCTTCAAGTTGCTAAAAGTTAATTAAAAGTGATGTGGTTGTGGCTACCTTAAATACATATAAAATCAGAATAATAAAAATATGTATCATACGGCGGTAATACAAAATTTTCCAAAAAATAAAAATTTGAATAGGAGGCCGTGATTTTGTATTTGGACATATTTTTTTATTCTAAACAACTTTTCTCAATAAAATTTTGCTATATTTTTTTAAATGAGGGGACTTTATTCTTTCACCAATTTCATATTTTTTGTCCGGCCCTGTATGCTGTTTGACTTGAAGCCATTCTAAGGGCATCTGATATGCTTATCGAACATGCACTAACTTTTGGCGGTATTTAAATTTCGGTTGTACAACTAATAAAAAATTGTCCCATTTGTTGCACACTTAATGGACCACACTGTATAATCGACCCGGCTGAATATAATCATTTCCCTTTTTGCACCCTGTTGGTTGTCCTCTGTTAATAGACAAAACGGATTACAGGTTTGATATTTTTTTTTCAAATCGTACGTATAGAACAAATCGCAACGAATAAAATTGGTAATATGTTCTTAAGTGAACACTAATTTATTGTATACCCTAAAAACTATAGGAAAATATCTAGATGTATTTGTAGAAAGGACACTGCTTACTCTATCACTTTTGCTTCCAAAAATGTGCTTTGCTCGCAATCTTTAGTTTGATAATTATTTTAAATTATATCAAATAATCTCAGATATTGCAATTTTTAAAGTAAAGTTATTTTTATTAATAAATTCTTTCAAAGCTGTTGCGTATAAAAATATACTCATAAAACGTTTAAATATTTAGAAATGTGCGGTTGAAAGACCTAATACTCTTTATAGGTACTTTCTTTAGGGTAGAGCTGCGACTAATACGTTTGCCGCAGTTTTCCCTCTTGTTGTTATGCCATTTTGTTATTTTATTGTAAACAAATAATTAGAAACTCGAAACTATAAATACAAAGACGATTTCCCACCTCTAATGGACGAAAATATTTTGTGGAACTTTTTGCGCCTGGAGTGCAGGCAACCAACTATACTATATATATATTGATAAAACCTTGATCTTTAGTCTGTTTCTCATTCTCCCTGGTAGATGCACGTGACACGTAGTAGGTAATGTGCTAAATTTGTGAATTCGATTTAGCTGTGGTGCAATTGACGTCAATTTTGCATTTAATTTTGTTTAGTAACGACTGCAGACACAAGTGCAGCACTATTAGCGTATGACAAGTAAAAATGTGTGCTACTTACTTTGCTATAGAGAGAATTCCGACTGCTCGCATTTATTGACCCACAACACTCGAAATTACAAAATGCAATGGCGCTGTTTAGCTGATACGGAAGCAAATCTCTATAAGCGCGTTTTCTAATCGTCACTCTAATTCTAATTTATTATCCTATTGTACGTATCTTATCTCTCGAAGTGCAAATGTACACTTTAGCGCATTATAAACATATATATTTTTAGAGTATTGGACAAGTAATATTCCCAACAGTAACAAATGACAGATTTATATGGTCATATACATATATTATAAAATATCATTTACATAACAGCGTTGTTTTTATGACACCATTACATTTACGTTCCTTCTCTTTAGCTCAAAAACGTAAAAAGTAAAAAGGTAGGCCAGGTACTTACGTGTCCTTGGAAGCCTATGCAAAAAGTCGTTTATTGTTAAGTTTATAAAATGTATTTTGTATTTTTGCGCCATACTTGTGTGTTTATCTAAAAATTGCACATCCAAAACACTGGACTTGTTTTTAAAAATATCTCAATTTAAAAAAATGGCGATGTAAATCATCTAGGCTTCCCCATACTGAAAAGGCCATTATACTCATTATAAACTGTACCTACTAATTCAAAATATAGAAAATAAAACCCTAACAGCTACATCAGGTACACGCAATTTATTCGCTCTATAAATGGGAGAATAGTTACAAAAATACTCGAAGATCATTTTGTTGAGTTGATGAGATTTTTAATGCATTTTTGTTAATTCATCAACCCGGATTCTGAACACTTAAAGACCTAAGGTCTTTTATAAACAGATTAAAACTATTATAAAAAGATGAAGGAAAAAAATTTTTTAAAAAGGTAGAAATAATTTATTGTAGAACTAGTAGGAAGAGTGATATATTTCTGGACTGTGGAAATTTCTAAACAAGCTAAGAAGATATACAACAAAGAAATTTCACACCAGACTCATAATGTTAAAAGACAATCAAAGAGAATTGTTAAAATCAGTCTTGCAGAAATTTAGTACAGCATAAGGTAGTTCCCCGATAGAGCCCCAGAAATAGACAATATACCAGCAAAATTACTTAAATATAGGGGAGGACCTCTAACAGAGTACTATGTATAAGAGAACGATTTCAGAATAGGTACCTAGTATGCCTCTAATATAATGGAGAACTATCAATATGATTTTTTAAATAGATCTATAATACCACCTACACTTATAAGCCATGCTGTTGGAGATTTGGGAACGCTGATCGTAGACCTATTTTGTACTGTTTCTTTATAAAAATGACTGTTGAAATGTGGCGTGTGATTAAATATTAATATGTTGGACTGCTCTAAATTTGATGAAATACATTTATTTATATTACTGTACTGTTCGTGATAAGTGCAAGTGAAATTGCTGCTAGAATTCATGGGGTTTATTAAGTAATTCACTGAGGTAAGTAACAACCTAACCTCATTTTTAAGGCATTTCTTGTAACTTTTAATTTTATATTTAGAATACAACGAAGACGCTGTGTACCAACCACAACAGTACCTTAAAAGAAAATCGTATGCAAACGCTAACAACATTTTCTTTTCCAATGAACGAGATCCGAAAGAAAGCATGGCTTTGTGCAACAGCACGAGAACGTTGGACCCTAAAAAAATGTTCTGCCGTGTGTGAAATACATTTTAATGGAAAATACATTTGAAAACGTTAGAAATGAGAGTGGGGAAATGCAGAACTGTTGCTGCATTACCCTCAATTAGCTGACCAAGCTGTCCCAAGCGTATTTCCAAATTTACCAATATATTGTCGTCGAAAGCACCTCAAGAAAGAACAAATCCTGAATGTAGAAGAAGACAAATATTGGAAAGACATGCACAAACAGTGAAAGTGTTTTTAAGTGATGACACCAGCAGTTTTTTGAAGTTTATAGAACAATTTGCGCCACACAAATTTAGATGTTACAGAGCAGATAAGTTTATTATGTTCAAATAAGATTATTTACAGCTGTAGCACCATATTTTTTTGCATAGGTACCTATATGTTGTACTCTCAATCAGCAGTGGTGTATAGAAAGTTACAAACTTTAAAATAATTACAGAAATGTTCTTTTATCCATGTGTTACATAGGTTAAGTTGTTTTATTTTTATAAGTATACTGTTACATGTTTGTATTACTTGACTATGTAAATAAATGTCACCACTACAGAAGCTATCTTTGGTTAATTACAGAGTAAAATTTGATAAAGAGTAAAACTGCTCTTTAAAGCAAAATTATTTCAAATGGGAGTAATTTAGGACCACCAACTACCAGAGATGCACTGTTGCCAAGTCTAACAGCATGGCTTGTAAGTGTAGGAGGCAGTGATAATACTCATTCTTCACAGTTAGATAAATCATGGAAAAAGGTAAGGAACAATGCAACAATACGCCAAATATGTGTGAATTTCAAGCAAGACTAGTGTGACAACAGAGAGCCTTTTGCATGATGCTGAGCTGGTAATACAAGCCAAACTAATTAAATCAACTCAGATGCCAATGAAGAACTCAAATAATCATGTAAGACTACAGAATAGGCTCTGGTACTACAAAAGGTAATTACAGCTATGGAAATAGACACCCAGAGTAGTGGCGGGTCTTCATTGAAAGAGGTCCAGATTTCAAGAATATTTGTGGCCCCAAACAGTGACAAGTGTGAAATACAATTTTCTCGGCTGATGTTGGCGAGCCCCCCTTGAATTGAGGGCCCCGATTCTTTAAACCCCCATTAGTCCCGCCACTGACCCAGAGCACAAACCTAAATAAATCATATCATTCATATACCTAGTATGCTGATGACCTCAATAGTGTGGGAAAGTCAGTGCTCAGTATAATAGTATAAAGGATCTGTACCAAGTTAGACAAACAAGCGAAGAGCATGGAGCTTTAAGTCAAGGAAAACAAAACAAAATGTATGACCATAAAACTGGTGGGAAGACTCAGACTGAATGTGAAACTTCTGGAGAATAAAGGAACATTGAAGTGTCCAGTTGAGGAGTTTGAATATTTAAGGTCCCAGCTGAATCACAGTAGAAAACTTACTCAAACAGTGCAACAGAGAATAATGGCTGGAAATCCAGCATATTACAAACTACATAACATCTTCAACTATTTGAATGAGCATTAGAGTAAAGATAGCGGTCTATAATACAATGATTAAATCAGTAGTTCCTATTGCCATCAAACTTAAACAATGACCAAAAAACTAAGATTATAGATTACCTATTGATATATATTTTTTTCAGAAGCACAGTTGAGAATCCATATATGTCTTTGGAGTTTTTGTATTTAAGCTTTTGCACAGATGTGATTATTTCTTCTAGGGTTACACTGAACAAATAAAAGTTCTTTTGGGTCTACCTCTTTTTTTTTGTACCCACTCCAGAAGTTTTTTGGTCATCTTTCCTCTTGCATTCGTCTCACATGGCCGTACCATCTCAACTACTTTGCTTCAATCACATCCACTAGTATATCAATATCTCCAACTTGCATTTTTTCAAGTATGTTAACATATCTTTTTCGGTTTAATTTAGCACACCTCATCCAGTATTGCATATCTACCGCTCTCACTTTTGATTTATTTCTGTCAGTGAGTTCACATAATTCACAACCATATGTGCATATACTTTCAACGATTGTCATATTATGTTATGTTTTGTTTTAGTAGACATGTTCTGGCTCCATAACACAGGATTTAATTTATTTAGGCAGCTTCTTCTTTGTTCTAATATGCATCTAATTTGTTCTTTACTATCCTCCTTTTACATTATTGTAACTTGTAGATATTTGTATTTACCAGAGGCTTTTATACTCTTACCTTATTTGTTTGCAGTTTATTTTAATTCGCGCATCATATACCTATTCTATATCATACGCTTCTGTTGCAATAACAACATGGTCATCTGCAAAATATAGAGTTGATAGAACACTGTCAGTAATACTGCTTTGGCATTTTGCGCTCCAAGTCTTCAAGGCCTCAGAGAAATATATTTTAAATAATGTGCGGGCAGTGCTTTAGTGACTTTAAATTCCTCTGAAGTTCTTGATCCAATTTTTATAGCACTTGTATCATATATAGTTCATAATGCCGCTATATAAGTTCTATCACTCCTTTATTTTCTAAGGCCTTCCATAGTTTCCTTGAGGTACCTATACTATCATAAGCCTTTCTGAAGTCAACAAAGAATGAATGTGTTTCCAATTCTAACAGTTGTTTAATTATAAATAGATTATACGCAAGACTTCCTTACTCCAAATCCTGACTGTGTTTCTTTTACTTCTACATTCTAAATTCGTTCTTTTAATATTTTACAATATAAATATCCAATAAACCTTGTTAAACCGATGCTTTGATAGTCGGTACACTTTGTTTCGTCACCTTCCTTACATGGGTTAATGTAGATCACTTACCTTCCATTCCTGTAGCGTATCATGCCCTGTTAGGTATTTGTTGAATAAAATTGTTAATACTTTAAACAAAACCAACGGAGCATTTTTAATTAGTTCTGCTGGCGATCTTCTAGAACCTAATGCTTTTCTATTTTTTGTATTTTGGGCAGCTTTTACAATATCAGCCAGCGTTATTTCAGAAACTTGGTTATCTAATTGCTCCTTCCACATATTTATTGGCATTTACTTACATTATATTCTGATCCATCTACAGAAAGCAATGTTTTCTAACAGCTTTTCATTGTATCAATATCAATTATAGTCCACATTTAGCACGACTGTCCTTACTGACTCCACTATCTATATGAATTATAACCTATTTCTTTTCATCCTGTGCCTTTCTTCTTGGTTTTACTTAAAACTATAAATCCATTTTGTACCTATTATTCTTTAATTTCTTTTATCACTTCTTTTTGTCTATTCACAATCCGCTGTTTGTTCTATATAACAATACTGAAATACCGTTTCCGTATGATTTTCCATCATCGTAATCCGTCAGGATTCCCAGGATTTGTGATGGAATTTTTACCTATTCAAAATTTTTACGAGAAATGGGGAGCTGGCCCATCGCCCCAACCCGCCTCCTTTGTTCAAGCTTTTTTTTTTTTTTGAGAAGAAATCTTCTTAAGATAACAATACGCCCGTACGCATTGGCATGCAGGTTTCTTACCTGCTAAAATTCCCCCATTTCTCCACGTATAAGGCACCCGGAAAAGTTGTGTGTACCATACATTAAATGCAACTGGCGGTCAGGTAACTCAGTTCCAACTATCAGTAGCTTCCATACTTTCTTTTGTTTCTTTTGCTAAAGGCCCTGCAGTCGACGTTCTTCTGCCTCTTTTTTACTTATAACCCTTCTTATAAATTGATATATTTTCGTCCAGTCTTGTTGTGTGTGTGTAATTGTATCAATGTATGTTAGATTCATTCCAAGTTTTATGTATAATTATTACTGCTCTCTGTGTCACTGATCATAAGTCATCACCGTATGCTATATCAATTTGACCGCAGTATATGCAATTTTCTGTTTCTGATTTACTGATTCGATGGGTATATGCTTTAAATGACCCGTGGCCTGTAAGAAATTGGGTCATAAAGTAATCAGTTTTCCTGAATCTGCACCGTATCCATATGTCAATCTGTAGTATAAGTCCTTTTGTCCAGTGTGCTACTTGGGTGTTACTTTCCCATCACCTTTGCTATTCCGTCATGGTGTCAGCTCTTGGCTGTTTCTAGTCTTATATGCATATGCTCTCTATTTAATTAGGAGGTCATTTGGTGTCACTCCCGTGATAACATATAACGCCTCTGCCGATGTCGTTTGTCCAAGCTTGGGACCATCAACATTGAAGAGGTACCTACTTAATTGACCCATAAAGTGCCGCAGGCGAAGTTTAAAAAAACAATCCATGGAAATATTCCATGTGAGAAACTGGCGTAGGGCTGGCAAAGACAGATATGACTAAACGTGGAGAATGTGAGATCCTCAGATTCAAATGGGACTGTAATTCCACAGAAGGTGAGACAGGGATGTGATTTGTAAAGAAAGTTACATAAATAAAATTTTATATGTAAACCTTATTCCTACAAATAAAATGGTAGCCACCAAATAAAATAAATCACTACCGATTTGACTATTCTCAAATCTGGTTGGCATTTATTCATCCTCATTAAATTTTGACTCAAAAGTCTTCTGAATTTGTAAGGAAGCTAGCAAAGCTTTACCCAGAATTTTTAAAAAATTTCTTTCGTTTATGTCTCACCTGATGATTTTGAATATCGTAACTTGTGTAATCTTTTTTAGTATGCAGAAATTCTCACTTCATTTTTGGAAGAACCAGATGTGAGAAAACTATTCTAAATACATAGAACGTGATGTACAAGGTAGCAATATGTAGGGGAGAGTGCTGTACCTCGAAACGGTTGTACATGGAAACAGAACCAATTTCTAACAAAGTACGGCCATCGGGTGCTAGATATTGTAGTAGGTAAGTTGAAAGTTGTACTTTTAGTGTTCTGAGTGAAAACAAATTATCACACAAAAAGTAAAATTTGAGGCAGCTGATTAATTCGAATTTTAATGAAGAAAAACCTGTTAATCAATATTCCACTTGGCAATTATTGTGCTGTAACTACTGTCCAATTTGATGATACATGAAAGTAGTAACAGCGATTTGTTTACAATATGCCGAGCTTCTGTACCTTGGAACGTTACAATTTTTGTACCTTGGAAGATCTCCATGAAGTGTTCCAAGGTACATACATAATGTCAAAAAATCACTATTACGAAATACAGCAAAGATAAAGCGTGTTCACGACGTTTTTACAGAAATTTGCAAGTGCAAAGAAGCAAGGAAGGCAAGATGAGAGAAAAGATCTGTAAAGAAATTATATAGAAATAGCAGTCGTTAGGTGAACCATCAAGGGTCTATATTCTATAATGTCAAACTACCAAGTTTTGCACCGTCACGTAAAAATGCATGCTCAAACCGAATTGGAATACAAGACAAATAATGTTGTATAAAAAGTATTCTTCAACAAGATGGCGCTGGAATTCCTAGATTATGGGCAGTAATTTAAAATATCCGCAAGGGTGGGATACGGATTTCTCTAGACATTTTCAAATCAAATTTTTCTTTAAAAAGCAGAATGTACGTCTCTTGCTCATTCAACATGTTTCAATAGAATTAATGTACCTACAAACTTTTTCTACTATTTAAAAATAGTGCATGTGAAGTATGGTCCATTTCCACACCACAGAATATATAACGTAGATGAGACAGGTACCTATGGCTAACGTACACGTGATACCTAACGTTTTAGCTCCAAGAGGCATAAAACAACCAGGAAATGTTACCTCTGGGGAAAGAAGACAAAATGTCACTTTAATTGCAGGGATTAACACAATTGGTAACCACTTACATACCACCAATGGTTGTATTCCCTAGGAAGTACCAATCAATCTGGCTGGTCCAACAAAAGACTTTTTCTGAAGTGGCTTAATTTTTTCATTGAATATGCGAAACCAAGTCAAGAAGAACTCGCGTTTTTGATTTTAGACAACCGTGTAAGCCATTATCGGCATACCTGATTGAAAAAGCTCGTGCGTTTGGTGTAAAGATGCTCACTTTCCCACCACATACGTCGCATAAACTGCAACCTCTCGATTGCACAATTTTTAGTTCTTTTAAAGCTCATTATAATAGACCTGTGAATGACTGGATGTCTTGTAACGCAGGGAAACATTTGTCTATTTATGAAATAGCGGAAATGATGGGAAGAGCTTTTCCTCTCGCATTCACAACTTTACTGAGCCCATCTACTTCGACCAACCAGAATTCAAACATTTCAACTTTACCGAACATGTTTAATTTAACCAAGTGCCAACCCCAAAACTTCAAAGTCACATTGACACCAGAAACTATTAGGCCATTCCCAAGGCTGCACCTCGAAATCCAAATTCAAAAGAAAGGGAACGTGAAAATTTACAATTCTGGCACACTTCCGAGAAAACCGGAACAGAAAACCTGACGTCTTATGTAGCAAAAATAAAGCTATGAGTTGAAAGAATTAAAAAAACGAATATAGACGAAAAGCATGAAGAGAGCGCTGGATTAGTATCCCTGAGGGGATTTTCCGATGATGATTTTGATCTTTCTGAAGAACTTAGGGAGAAAGAAAAAGAAGACATATAATCAATGTTGCTATGGGAAATAAAACTACCAAAAACTTGCTGGGTCACAACCATGTTGTTCGTGAAATCGATCAGTATGTTGTTTTCCTGTACCAAAAAGAGGTCTATCTTGGAAAAATAATCAGTTTTGATAATGAGGGTGGGACTATTTCCTCTATGAAATTTTTTTAAATCCTGGAAATGGGCGGAAAAAGAAGACGTCCTGGCCTATCCATGGGAGGACATTACTGGATCTATTAAGCCTCTCCAACAGATTTCTAGAATATGTTTCTTTTCAGTGCCTGAATTACAAATATTCTATTAAATTGTTTTGTATTTTTTAATTCGATTGAATTTATTCAAGTTTCTATATATTCTTTTAGTTTTATTAGTTTGAATAGATGGTTTTGAGTTTTTTATATGAATTGTTTATTTTATTCTCTGTAACTATGTTAGGTACATGATATGTATTCCAACGTATACGCAGGCTTTGTACCTTGGAACGTTTTTAGTAGGTGTGTTAAAATGTATATAAAAACATTATTTTTCAGTATTTATTCTTCTTTTTTTTTCTACAAACGTAAAAGATTATGTTAAATCATGATTAACAATTCGGATAAATAAAGACATTCTTTTTTAAATAAAAAACCAAGAACTGTTCCAAGGTATATTTCTTTCATATTCATCACTGCCTCCTACACTTACCCTACACTTACAAGCCATGCTGTTGGAGATTTGGCAACGCTGATCGTAGACCAATTTTTGTACTGTTTATTTATAAAAATGTCTGTTGAAATGTGGTGTGTGATTAAATATTAATATGTTGGACTGCTCTATGTTTGACGAAATACATATATTTATATTACTGTACTGTTCGTGATAAGTGCAAGTAAAATTGCTGTTAGAATTAATGGGGTTTATTAAGTATTTCACTGAGGTAAGTTACAACCTAACCTCATTTTTAGGGCATTTCTTGTAACTTTTAATTTTATATTTAAAATGCCAGGAAGACGCAGTGTACCAACCACAACAGTACCTTAAAAGAACATCGTATGCAACTGCTAACAACATTTTCTTTTCAAATGAACGAGATCCGAAAGAAAGCATGGCTTTGTGCAACAGCACGAGAACGTTGGACCCTAACAAAAAGTTCTGTCGTGTGTGAAATAAATTTTAATGGAAAATACATTTGAAAACGTTAGAAATGAGAGTGGGGAAATGCAGAACTGTTCATGCATTACCCTCAATTAGCTGACAAAGCTGTCTCAAGCATATTTCCAAATTTACCAACATATTGTCGTCGAAAGCGCCTCAAGAAAGGACAAATCCTGAATGTAGAAGAAGACAAATATTGGAAAGACATGCACAAACAGTGAAAGTGTTTTTAAGTGATGACACCAACAGTTTTTTTAAGTTTATGGAACAATTTGCGTCACACAAATTTAGATGTTACCAAACAGATAAGTTTATTATGTTCAAATAAGATTATTTACAGCTGTAGCACCATATTTTTGCATATATGTTGTACTCTCAATCAGCAGTGGTGTATAGAAAGTTACAAACTTTAAAATAATTACAGAAATGTTCTTTTATACATGTGTTACATAGGTTAGGTTGTTTTATTTTTATAAATATACTGTTACATGTTTGTATTACTTGACTATGTAAATAAATGTCACCATTACAGAAGCTATCTTTAGTTAATTACAGAGTAAAATTTGATAAAGAGTAAAACCACAGAATAATACCCTAAATCAGAATGGCTTTTGATGTCAGTATACTAAATTTTTATGACCTTGAAATTGTCCGCCATGATCCTAGTGGTGTGCAGAGGCGGTAAATTCAAAATTAAGCGCCTAAATTTTAAACTAAACAGAAATAATCGATACGTTTAAAGCCTATGCAATTTATATGGAAATGCACAGTACACCATGTGCCACCAAAAGATCTTTTCTGTGCACCCATATTAAATTAATATTTTAAAACCACTTGCACAAAAAAACATAACCTTCTAATAAGGGGTCATTAACCGCCACAAGTACTCGTGTAAAATATGGAAAACAGCTGACTGCACACCACCAGAACTCGCGCATGAGCAAAGAAAAAACTAGCTGAATTTTAAGCCGACAGGCCATTCTGTATTATTCTGTGGTAAAACCATGCTCTTTAAAGCAAAATTATTTCAAATGGGAGTATTGTAATTTAGGACCACCAACTACCAGACATGCAATGTTGCCAAGTCTAACAGCATGGCTTGTAAGCGTAGGAGGCAGTGTATTCATACATCATTGACGGATGAGAGTTAAAAATATTGGTCTGTATTTAAATTTTATCACAGCACTGTCTTGTTTAATGAAAAATGAAAGGCTTTACGTAAATCCCAATGTGTAGAGCAAAAACGTCACAGGAATTAATACCAACTTTACTTAGTCACATCCAGAGCCGGATTAAGGGGGGGCTAAGGGGGCTACAGCCCCGGGCCACCGAATTTCGGGGGCCTCGAAAAGATTCGAAGGTTATAATCTAGTGCGGTTTCTAATCATTTAGATCGCTTTGTACCTGTTGCATAAATGGGAATAGGGCCTCAAAAAAAAATTTTAGCCCTGGGCCTCACATATCCTCAATCCGGCTCTGGTCACATCTACAATCACGAGATGAGGATACAGTTCATTGTATTATGAACTTTTTTTATATTATTTGCCTTGTTGGCAAGAACATTGAAATGAATGAAATCGAGAAATCCAAATGTTACAAATACTTGCAAATGTTTGTCTTGTTTATGTTAAAGATGCAAGGTATTACATATCCTTAAGGTGAATGTGGGTAATTGGGCTAGCGGGATAACTGGGCACCCATTCCCTAGTTACTTTGATGATAGTTCTAGTGATATTTAGACGCATGAAGTTGGTTGCTAGGCACCCAAACTTCCATCGGCAGTTGTCAGAAATCTAATGTGTCTGTTGGTTCCCTCGCAAATGTTTATATTTCAATGTTTTGTATTCTATAAAACAATACAGTGCAGTGGTGACTTTGATAGTTTGAGGTACCTAAGTGTATTTTTATTGCAATATTGATACCAACTCATACTAGTATTTTGATAAGTTCATAGATCAAGTAAATTGTCTTATTTGCAGGTTAAGATGTTCAAAAAATGATTTAGATCCTGCAGCCCAGTTACCCCTGAAATTAATTAATTTGGGGTATCTGGGCCACATGTCTTCGGGCAACTGGATCATGGTGCCCAGTTATCCATATGTTTTAACCACCCTTGCTGAATTAGTTTTCTCTGGTTCTAGGAAATAGATAGAAATTACCGCCGGAAGAAGGAAAGAGGTGCAGATGGTGTCAACTACACAGGAAAACATCTCAATAAAGCTAGACACAATGTTGCCAATGGAAATATAACCGTATTGGCGTAAGGCGTTACAATATTCCAAGAACCACTTTGCGGCATTACATTAATGGCACCAGAGGCAATAAGGGTGTTGTGGCTGAAAATGGAAAAAGTGGTGGTAGGAAGTTAGCAATTGATTTGGATGTCGAACAGAAGTTAGCCACACTGTTGACTAAAATGTAGAAATGGGGACATGGATTCTCCAGAGAAGAGGTTTTAAACGTTGTGCAAAGTTATATTATAAAAACAAAATATAAAAACCAGATTCAGAAATGACCGCCCAGGAGAAGAGTCGTTTCTTCACCTCCGTACACAAAATGTCGATAAAAAACCGCAAGCTGTCAAAATCGCTCGCAAAAAATGAGAAAACCCCTGGACCGTGTATGGGTTTTTTGATCTTTCAGAGAAAACTGTTAGTGATTTGGATCTAAAAGGAAAACCACAACAAATTTTTAATTGTGATGAAACTTTGTTCTCATCTGATCCATCAAAAACTAAAATTGTCGGTAAAATTGGAACACCGTGCACAAGAAGGATTTCAACGTCTGGCCGAGAAAATACAACAGTTTTGGTATGCTGCTCTGCAGCTGATCAAAAGTTGCCTCTGCTTGTGGTATTTAAAGGGAAAATATAAAGTTGATAAAACTGCTTATGCTGCATCAAATAAAGGTTGGATGAACTCCTTTAGATGTGGGAGTTTTTAGAAGCATGAGAAACACAGGGCAAAGAACTCTGTAAATGGCAACGAGCCAATCCACGAAAGAAGCTACCAAAGGATAAATTTGTTCTGTTGCTAGCTTCAGAATATCAGAAAATGTCCAGCTATAATATTGTAAATGGATTGAATAAACTGGTATATAACATGAGGAAGAAAACGGTCCAGACAGGAAACAAATTTCACAAAGAATGTTCACGAAAACTGAGAAATACAAGCAGCAAAAACAGCAAACCGAGAAAACTGATACTAATGGAGCTGACGTGGAAGTAATTGAGGAAAAGCAAAACCAACAATCCGTGACAGAAGAATATGAACCTCAAGTATCAAAATCGCAAGTAGATGAACAGCTTGTTGCTTCTGTTCCAAAAGAAAATGAATTGCACGTTAATCAATTGCAACAGCAGCCATTCCGAGTGATACAAACAGCAATTCTTTAAAAACACTTTTTTTAAATTTAATAAAAAACCAAAGAGAACCATCAACTGTTAATAACCCACCAAAGAAGAAAAGACGGATTTGCTCAAGAGCAGAAATAATAACATCAGCTGAGTATCTTGAGGCAAAGAAAAAGGAGATTCAAGAAAAGGAAAAACAACAAAAGCAACAGAAAGAATAAAAAGCAAAGCATAGGCCATTAAAAAACGTGCCTCAAAGTGACCTGATATTAGCAGTAGTTCCGAGTCTGAGGGTGAAATGGACATTGATGGATCATTGGAAGATGAAATTACTGAATCAGTGGCAGTCGTGGAAGGAACACAAAAACAGGAAAAGCGAAAGAAAAAATCAAAATTAAAGCATGGCCTTGTAAAGCAAACTGCTTCAAAGTAAGACATTAGCAGTAATTCTGAATCTGAAGTTGAAATGGAGAGTCATAAGATGAAACTATTGAAACAGCGGCAGTCACAGAAGGAGACTTAGTCATTGTAAACTGTGACGGTGAGTATTATCCTGGTAGAGTATTGTCACTTGAAGGAAGTAAGAAATTTTAGAGCAATTTAAATGAAAAAATTAAATAGTATTAGTAACGGGTGTTAGAAAACTCGTCTTATCAGAGTCACCTATGAAGAAAAATTACGTTTGGCAATACTGAAACGTATTGTTGGTGACACTGTAAGTCTATGTCAAATTCGATGTTAGTAGGTTAGGTTTTGCGTCAGTTTTGACACAGACTGACGCAAAACGAAACCTGCTAACCTCGAATTTGACATAGACTTACAGTGTCACTAACTATACATTTCAGTATTGCCAATATTTAAATTTTACTGTTCTGTTATTTCTTAACGGCCTAGGCTGTTCAGTGTTTAACAGCCTAGGCTGTTATTGGGAGCTTTCCAGTCAGGTTGACAGTTCTGTTATTGACAAATAACAAGTAGGTGTTATAAAATAGTTATTAACGACATAAGGCCGTTAGTAAGCATTTTATCGGTTGCAGGATATTAATCCCTTGTTTACATATACAAAAGTAGGCTGGTAACTAAATCATAACTGATCTGTACGGTAATAGTCCATTACCGTACATGGCAACCATAACCATACAGCAACCAATAAACTATTGAACAAATCACGGATGTTATGAATCATAACAGCCTCAGATGTTTTAAATCCGAGCTCGCAGAGCGAGGATTTCAATACAACATCTGCGGCAGTTATGATACTCATAACAATCCTAGATATGTTAATAGCTATAACACGAGGATAAATTTGTGGCCGAGGCTAATGAATTTATGGAGTTAGTTAGATGCGATAACAGCCGTATGTCGTTGAATATTTTTCATAACACCTACAAAAATTGAAATTTTAGAGCAATTTAAATGAAAAAGTTAAATAGTATTAGTAACGGGTGTTAGAAAACTCGTCTTATCAGAGTCACCTATGGAAAAAAATTACGTTTGGCAATACTGAAACGTATTGTTGGTGACACTGTAAGTCTATGTCAAATTCGATGTTAGTAGGTTAGGTTTTGCGTCAGTTTGACACAGACTGACATAGACTTACAGTGCCACTAACTATACATTTCAGTATTGCCAATGTTAAAATGTTACTGTTCTGTTATTTCTTAACAGCCTCGACTGTTAAGTGTTTAACAGCTCTGGCTGTTATGGGAAACTTTTCAGTCAGGTTAACAGTTCTGTTATTGACAAATAACAAGTAAGTGTTATGAAAAAGAATTAACAGAATTAATATTAATAAAATTTAATAGTCTGGCTTCAAACTTTTGCGAGGTCATAACTGCTTGTATGCTCTTTTTGACTGTTTCGGTAGCAATAGCAGAAAGCTTTTCAAAATTAAAACTTATCAAAAACTATTTAAGAAGTACGACACAAGAACGGTTATCGGATTTAGCCATATTATCTATCGAAAAAGAAGAGCTTAAAACATTTAAATCATCTCCAAATATGGAACGTCAGTTCAGAGAGTAACTCTGTAAATAATTATTATTTACATTAACCTTGTTTCTTGTTTCTCGTCATTTAACATTTACTTGTTTCTTACTTATGTAGATATAATTATGTAAACTGCAAACTATGATTTACATTTTTTTTTCATGTAATATGTCCGTTAGTAAAAATAGGTAATTAAATTTTACTTTTTAATTAGTTTTTATAATTATATTTCGTTTGGTTAAAAAATAAAAATTGAGTTCGTATTTTTATACGTTTATTTGATAATACCCTGATGGGGTGGAGTGGGGGGCCTAGAGACCCTGTATACAAAGTAAGATACTATACAGGGTCTCTCGGGGGGCCCACTTGGCAGTTTATGAAACAGGGCCCGCTGATCTCTTACTAGGCCTCTGGCGTACCCATTTACATTTACCTAGAAGACTATTCCATAGAATTAGTAATTTCCAGTTCTAGAATTAACTAAATGCAGAGTAATGTAAAAATGCGGCCCAATTACCCACATTCACCTTATTCGATATAATAATACAGTATGATCGAACACTTTTAACCTCTAGACGACTGTGGATTTTCTTTAAATTTATGTTGACAGTGATGAGTAAAGGTACGTAATAATATAACCTACACAATTTTGACAGAATCACTTAACTTTGACAGAATGTTTAATACCACTGCCTCCTACACTTACAAGCCATGCTGTTGGAGATTTGGCAACGATGATCGTAGACCAATTTTTGTACTGTATATTTAGAAAAATGTCTGTTGAAATGTGGTATGTGATTAAATATTAATATGTTGGACTTCTCTAAGTTTGATGAAATACATTTATTTATATAACTGCACTGTTCGTGATAAGTGCAAGTAAAATTGCTACTAGAATTCATGGGGTTTATTAAGTATTTCACTGAAATAAGTAAGTAACAACCTAACCTCATTTTTAGGGCATTTCTTGTAACTTTAAATTTTATATTTAGAATGCCACCAAGACGCTGTGTACCAACCACAACTGTACCTTAAAAGAAAATCGTATGCAAACTCTGTAACATTTTCTTTTCCAATGAACGAGATCAGAAAGAAAGCATGGCTTCGTGCAACAGCACGAGAACGTTGGACCCTAACAAAAAGTTCTGTCGTGTGTGAAATACATTTTAATGGAGAATACATTTGAAAACTTTAGAAATGTGTGGGGAAATGCAGAACTGTTGATGCATTACCCTAAATTAGCCGACAAAGCTGTCCCAAGCGTATTTCCAAATTTACCAACATATTGTCGTCGAAAGCGCCTCAAGAAAGGACAAATCCTGAATGTGGAAGAAGACAAATATTGGAGAGACATGCACAAACAGTGAAAGTGTTTTTAAGTGATGACACCAACAGTTTTTTTAAGTTTATGGAACAATTTGCGTCACACAAATTTAGATGTTACCAAGCAGATAAGTTTATTATGTTCAAATAAGATTATTTACAGCAGTAGCACTATAGTTTTTGCATATATGTTGTACTCTCAATCAGCAGTGGTGTATAGAAAGTTACAAACATTAAAATAATTAGAGAAATGTTCTTTTATCCATGTGTGACATAGGTTAAGTTGTTTCATTTTTATAAATATACTGCTACACGTTTGTATTACTTGACTATGTAAATAAATGTCACCATTACAGAAGCTATCTTTTGTTAATTACAGAGTAAAATTTTATAAAGAGTAAAACTGTGCTCTTTAAAGCAGAATTATATCAAATGGGAGTATTGTAATTTAGGACCACCGATTACCAGAGATGCAATGTTGCCAAGTCTAACAGCATGGCTTGTAAGTGTAGGAGGCAGTGTTAATACTGAACACAAAGTGGTTTTGTGTATGGAAAATAGAGAAAATCACTTTGAACATGTATAGTTGTATTTGATATTAACATTTTTATGTATTCAACAAAAACGTGTGTATTTGTTGAAATGACATTCCTGATATAACCTTAAATTGACAGATACAAAATGCCAATGTGACTTTTCCTACCACGACTGCCAACATAAATTTTTAACAAAACAATTCCACAGCCCTCTAGAGAATAAAAGTTTTCGATCATACAGAATAAACAGAAAATGATCCCAGCTCTACTTTCATTTACCTTATCTGTATTGTACTAGTAATTTGTATATACAGCTGACATAATTTGGTCCTCCTGATATCACAGTTGGTAAATATCTAAAAATAACTGATGTTATAGTTTAGCAATCGGTTCAATTTTTGATCAAAATCAATATATTCACTTATTTATAACTCAAAAAGGGCATGTACTCAATCACAAGTACACAAAACTAAAAACTGAATTATTACAGTTTACTTTTAAAATGTTAATAATACATAGGTATTACAATTTAGTTCTAACATTTGCGCTATTTAATATTAGGTGATAAACAAAATACAAAGTAAAAAATGTTTTATATTTATTTCTATGACAGTCTTCCAATGCATTTATACTAATTATACTTGGTTCTTTAATTAGGAAGAGTAAAACTAAAATAATTAGGATGAGGAAAAAATCTGATAATTGTAAATTTAAAATCTTGAAGATTACTAAATTAACGATGTCATTTTCACATTTTGATATGCATTGAAATGGTAAACCAACGAACAATCACACATCTTTCTCATACCGAGTTACCTTTGAATCACCCTTCCTAATTAAACAGTAATCTGTACAAGTGTAATACTACAGTGACAAATTTATACTCATTCTTCGTAATTTAAATTAGCTTGAACACCGAATCCCTTTGAAAGACACTGCCAGTCTATGGGGAACATTTATTGTTTCTAAACATATAGAAAGTAGGAGATCTAATAAACCAAATGTTCCCAAATTTAACATGTTGGGAGCTGCATGGCTTCTACAAGCCTTGTTTAATCTATCACATATGCTGCACACCAAGTATTCTATTCCAAATCAATTAAAAGTAAACAGTTTGATGTAAACAATTGTTATTGGTTAGTTCAATTACGCCATTCAAGGACTTTCATTAAATTAACGATCACTGGAACATTATTCAAATAATTGTTTTGCTGCAAAATGTAGGATGTAATACTGCTGGAATCACATTGAATAACACATAAATTAGAAAGGATCTGATTAAGTTCCTGTTAAATAACAACTTGGCACAGGCATACCCCAAAGTTACGTCACCTTCGATTGCAGGCAGCTATTGTTACTCGAAAATATCCATTACTCTCTGAGCAAAATATAAGGAGATGCAAATGTGCATACCCCCTTCAAATAATTTAACTTTTATTTGCTATTTATTTCATATATTTATCACACAACTGTAACTTAAGGTATAACTGTACAAGTGAGGTGTAATACATTAATAATTTCTTCTTCATTTGTTGTAGAGTTTCAATAGTTTCATAGTATTTACTCATACTTCTCAGACCTAGCAACTTTCCGTATAAATGCACAAAATTCAAAAATTGGGTTCATTAAATTATCCTCTTCTTGATATTTACCTGCACCAAAATATAATATTTGCTTTGTAAACAGGATATATTTTACTGATTACAGTTTTAAGAGGAATTCCAGGTAATTATCTACCCAATTCAACTTTTAAAAGTTTAGAAAATAAAATCAACGATGTAAATGTATCAACAAAAAATTAAATTTCTGAAAAATAACTAAAGCTACCTTACCTCTAATTTATAAAAGCATGCTTCACATTCTATTGCTTTCTTAAACAAATTATTTTAAAAATTCAACATAATAAAAAATTTATTTAAAACATAACGTACAAGTAATATCTAAACAATATCTAAACAATGAAAATCTTAAGGATCTTCCGAGGGATTGCTAGGACAAGATTCTAGACACCAATTAAACAGTAATTCAGCGGTTGGCCTTAATGAAATTAATAAGTCCATTGGTAGAACCGTCATGGGATGATACAGGGTTGTTGTCTTGCAATTCGGGTTCAATGGCTTTAGCCAGCTGTTTACCCAGTTCAACACCCCATTGATCAAATGAATTGATGTCCCAAATAATTCCTTGGGTGAAAATCTTATGCTCATACAAAGCTAAAATTGAGTTACCATCAGAACATCTTCCACTTCGTAATACAAAAACTACTCACCAATAAGAACACCCAAAGTAAACGGTGTGAGCTTTTTAACCACGATACTGTTAGTGGGACGATTTCCTTGGAAAATTTTGTGAGGCAAAATGTGTTCCAAATCAGCCCCCTTAAGTCCTTGTTTTTCTAACTCTGCTCGCGCCTGTTCAGCAGTCTTACCAGTCATGAGAGCTTCGGTTTGTGCCAAGAAATTAGCCAATAATATTGTATGATGTTTGCCATTGCTGACGGGGTTGTGTGTTTGTGCAGGAGCAATGAAATCGCAAGGTATGATTCGAGTCCCTTGATGGATTAGCTGATAAAATGCATGCTGCCCATTGGTACCTGGTTCACCCCACACAATAGGGCCAGTTGAGTAGTTCACCTGCAAAATCCATGATAACTATTTGTCATCACCACTATATCTGTTGCTTACAACTTGACCACTCCTAGTCACATACTTTCCATTGCTTTCCATGTCACCCTGCTGGAAGTAGGCCGCAAAACGATGTAAGTATTGATCGTAAGGTAGTAAAGTATGAGTTTCTGCACCATAGAAATTGCTATACCAAATTCCAAGAAGTGCCAAGATTACAGGAGCCTGAAAAGGATTACTTGGTTATATTTTGTATAATAAAGTAGATATTTTATAAATATATGATTGGAATGGTTCGTTGCTCATGTTACTAGAGTTTGTGTGTGTATACAGTGTGTCCAAGAAAAGGAGGGCCAGTATGGGGATCTCGGTAGTTGTAAGAGATACAAATTTGGTTAAATGGGAAGAAAGTTGCACAATTAAAGGACTAAAAAAATGACGTCTAGAAATCCTTGATATAATTTTTCGTTTTTGAATTATCTCAAAATAACCCGATTTTTGGATTTTCTATTTAATATTTTTCTGGCGTTAATATTAAAGTTAGAACAAAACGGATTAAACTTCTTTATAGCAACTTTTAGTGGAGTTAATGATTGCGTTATCAAATTTTTTAGCCGACGTGTCGTCTTCGAGAAACCATCATCAACTTAAATTTTTTTAAATACGGTTCTGGTTTTTTTATGCCAAATTTGTGAAGCCCTTTTTATTCTGAATTCAACAGTGTACCACATATTATGGTTTAATTACGTTTCGAGCTTTTTTTGATCATCATCAGAAAATTTTTAAGATACGGCCCTGCATTTTTGATAATTTTGTAAAAATAAGTTCATACAGTAAGTTAGGCGTTTTTAAATGCCGTTAAAATATTGAAATGCACATCATAATTTCATAATTCTGATACATTAATTTAATAACCGACCAATAACTATTAACAATAAACAACAAATAAATGAACAAAAGATAGACAGAAAGAATAACAAAACGAGCATCGAAACAATTTAATAGGTATTCAAACTTCGAAACAGAAGAAGAACTTAGAAGATTGGTTCTTGAAGCCGTTCAAAGTATAACGCCAGTATTGCTGAATAATGTTTTAGATTCTACAGTTAGAAGATGCTATTTATGCTTAGAGAATGATGGCAACCTTTTTGAATACCTTCTGTAAATTTAATACCTATTAAATTGCTTCGGTGTTCGTTTTGTTATTCTTTCTGTTTATCTTTTGTTCATTTATTTGTTGTTTATCGTTAATCGTTATTGGTTGGCTGTTAAATTAATGTATCAGAATTATGACATTCTGATGTGCATTTCAATATTTTCTGGTGATGATAAAAAAAAGCTCGAAACGTAATTAAACCATAATATGTGGTACACTGTTGAATTCAGAATAAAAAGGGCTTCACAAATTTGGCATAAAAAAACCAGGACCGTATTTAAAAAAATTAAGTTGATGATGGTTTCTCGAAGACGAAACGTCGGCTAAAAAATTTGTTAACGTAATCATTAAGTCCACTAAAAGTTGCTATAAAGAAGTTTAATCAGTTTCGTTCTAACTTCAATATTAACGCAAGACAAAAATGAAATAGAAAATCCAAAAATTCGTTTTTTTTTAGATAATTCAAAAACGAAAAATCATATCAAGAATTTCTAGGCGTCATTTTGTTAGTCCTTTAATTGTGCAACTTTCTTCCCATTTAACCAAATTTGTATCTCCGACAATTACCGAGATCCCTATACTGGCCCTCCTTATCTTGGACACACTGTATAATTTATTTAGTATAAATGAAACTTGGCAACTTAAAATCACATATTTATCTTACAGTTATGATTCACATGAAAAAAAAAGGGGTATTAGACTTCCAAGTTAGAAGAAGATAGATACGCTTCTATCCTATGTACAAAAATTGGAAAAAGAAAGCAATGTTGCTACTAGTTAGAATGTTTTATTTATGTGGGAGCTCTACACGGCTCTACGCGAATTCCGATTGAACTCAGAACTGCGGGAGAACTGCCCGCTATTCCCGCTCGCGAGTATTTATATTGCCTTCTGGAAAACGTCTAGAGTTCGCTCGACCTTTCTGGCAACTCTGACTTGTCACGCGCAAGGTCGTTTCTGGAATGTTCTGGAAGATGACTCACGCCGTCTCATGCAGCTGCCTCCAAGGTCGCTCCGCAATGCTGTCGCACGGGACGCTGAGTAATATTTCTGGGGCGACGGCCTAGCCCCACGATCGTTACAATATAATTCGTAATGCCCAGGCTTAGGATAATTATGCATTTGCATATCTGCATATGCAAATGCATATTTTTACTGTTTTATATAATAAATGCATATTTTGAAGGTTTCTAATTAATGCGGCATATTTATAAAAACTTTGATTTCTAGTTGCATAAAATGGAATTATTTTGGAAGTTTTAAGTATTTTCAAAGCAGAACAGCATGAAAAACGCATCTGTTTACATTTTTAGTTGAATATGGAAAATTTGTTAGATTAAGCATTTTTGGTGATCCGTGCTAACCTTTTAATAGAAAATGCAAATTCTTTTTCGTCAATTTTTAGAACGGTCTAGGGATTATGGCCCAGGTAAACTTATATTTTGGTCAAGCCAAATGAATGAGACTTTATAATGATTCGTTCTATGCTTCACTATAAACACTTTTGAGTGCTGGATGATATTGCTTTGACATTTAACTAGAAAATTGTGTGTTTGATTCACACAGATGCGTGCATCAAAACCTTTTTGATTATAATTAATCATGTCATTCAAGTCATAACTGTTCTATCTCATTCAAAGGTCGTGGTAAAGCCAAATTTGCATCTTGCCGTATTTGTTTGCCTCTGTTAATGTTGGAAAGGAATTTGTAAGCTTCCCTTAATGGCTTTTAAGCGGATGGATACATTTTCTACTAGAACTTAAGCCGACTTAGCATATTTGGGAATCATGGGTTTATGGATTTCGTTCAATTGCCTCATTGAGAGAGCTTAGCATTAAGATTCTTAGAATAAGTATTTATTCCTACGTGCGACGCTCCGATTGGCTACGCAGGATCGCCTCAGCCAATAGTGTTTGAGCTTTCCCCTCCTTGGTGAATTTGCGAGTTCGGCTCGTTGTAAATTCAGAGTTAGTTAGATTCAGGACTTCGAGGAAGCAAGTTCAGCTAGGCTTTGTGCTGGGTTGCGGTCGTTCTAACTCCCTGGGAAAGACGTTTCCAATGTTTTGTGTTACGGTTACGCGCAATTCGCTATTTTCGCGTGGCCAATCCAAGCGTGTCACAACAGTTGAAGCTTTTGTAAAAAACCATCGGTCCATCAGTGACGTTTGTAATCGTTGTTACTCAATATACTCGTGTTTGTTAAGTCTTGTTTCACTCCAACAAATAACTGAACCCAAGTCAGGGTTATTAAGTGGCAGTTCCCGGCAATCCCATTGAACCGGAATTCGCAGGGGATTAATTGGGGGCCCCATTCGTGGAAGCCTCTTATCAAGTTAATCGTACAAAAAACATTGTGTAAAAGGGGCTTTATGTTAATTGACAAAATATGGTTATGGAAATCTCTACTAATCCTTTTGTTGCCACCTCTTTAAGTTTCATTCTACAGTCAACATTAAAATGTCATACATAAAACATAAGTCAAAGCCCAAATTAATATTTAAAATGAGAAAAGAGAAAATATCTTCAAGTGTAGTTCTAAACCAGTTTGTGCTTCATTTTGAATACTTTACTAATGGTAGTGTACTACTTTGTAAATATTGCGAAGTTGCAATTGTATCTTCAAAAAAAAGTTTTGAGTCACTCGATATATGCAAGCAGAAAAACATCTGAGCAATAAAAACAAAAAAAAACTGCCAATAGACACCAACAATGCAAAAACGAGGACCACCCCATTCTGAGTTTAATTATTATTTATGTCAAGCCTTTATTTCTGCCGATATACCTTTATCTAAATTACAAAAACCAAAAATCACAGTATTTCTAGTGAAGTGTACACAAATCAACATTAATAAAAAATTGCGTTCCTGACTTTCACAGTGCTACATTAAACCAAATTAGGGAAGGAGCATATTTAAATGCATATTTTCGGTATTTTCCGTGCATATTTGCATGCATATATTCCAATTTTTAAGTGCATATTTATCCTAAGCCTGGACTCACTAATGCCTAATCTATAATATAATTTTCCTTAATGTGTGTCTGTCTGTCTGTGGCACAAAATCAAATCTCACGTTCCGGCTTCGCAGATGTTTATATTTGTTTAGGTTTTGTTTTTCTCATCTTAGCGGTCGGCTCGGAGCGTGACCTTTCGCGTATCCTATTTCACACGTGCGCCACACGTGCGCGTAGCGCGCCGTTTGCTTGTAATCTATAATTTTTTAAGAATATCACTTCGTTATAATCCCTATGCATGAAAATACAATTTTGGGATTATAACTCATAATAATCATCAAAAAATCATTGATAGTAGGCATACTACTTATTATATTACTCCTGATGAGAAAAAATGTTCTTCTGCTGTAACACAACTAGTTAAAGTGGAGTAGGTGAGCAGCAGCTATTAAACATAACAGGACACTCATCTGGAAGCTCCATCAAACCCTATCTACAACTTGAACTGTTTAAAAAATAATCACGCCGATATACATTCGTGGCAATAATTTTTTTAATAATTGTAACTAGATTAGCACTCATCTTTGTTGCTATTAAGAAATCTCTAAGAAATTTCTTAATAGCAACAAAGATTTGTCAATCTAGTTAAAATTATCAAGAAATTATTACCACTTACGTAATTTAATTACTGTTAACTATTTTAAACAAGGCGGTGGATCAGGTCCCGGCAGCTGGGAGGTATAAAATGACATTTAAAATCCCGGCAGCCGGGATTCATTCGATTTGAACTAAAAAATCCCGGCTGTCGGGATGTATAAATTACATTTAAAATACCGGCAGCCAAGATTCATTCAATTTCAACTAAAAATCCCGGCAGTGACTGATGGGAAGGGTAGCATATACATTAAGGTTAAGTGGAAGAGCAGTAATTTTACCAAAATTACTGAACTTCGCCTTTTGTTATCTTGAATTGTGAATTCAATTGAAAGAATTGAAATTATTTATTTTGTGATAACAATAAAGACATTATTATTATTATTATTAAAAGAATGAGGTTAGGGATTGTCACTGCACTGTTGCATTGTGATTATACCACTCCCTCTAACATCAACCAATGAAAAACGGCAAAATGCATAGTTACGCATGTACTAACTTTTGATAATGTACATAGCAACTGACAATCACATACCTTCCTGATTAATAGGTGATAATCACACGCCTTCACAAACATCACGTTACCTGCTGTCAGTACAATTGTCATAACAACATTAACTGTACTTTTAATATATAAAATACACTATTCAAACGTTGTTTATTGACTCGTGATATAATCTAGCCGAATGCAACTCGTGCCTTCTTAATTATCAAATCATTTCTGTTTCCACTCGATATATTGTTTTAGGATTGCCAAACAATGTATCTCGTGTAAACAGAAATGATTATTTGATAATCAAGAACTCACTAGTTGCATTATATATGATTATTTTTATGCTAGTAGTATAGTGCGGAGAAGATGAAGCTAGGAGATAAATTTAATTCTTTTGAAGAGTTTAGAACTCAGATCATAAAAGAAAAACATTAACTGAATATTGGATGAGAGATTATAAAACTTTTGCTGCTGCCAAAAAACGATTCATGGAGGGCAGGGTCTACAAACTAAAGAAAAAAAGAGTAATAGAAAAACAAGGTGATAGATTGTTCAGGTAATAAGATTTGGTTGTCATATATTTTTGTGTTTCAGCGCCTTCAAACAAAACTGTGAAACCCATATATTGTACAGGACTACTGTAATTATAATAAGCTTAATACTTACATCATGTACAAGACTGATTAAAAGTATATAAATAATTGTATAAATGGGTTCATTGATTGTAGTGTTTTGCCCCCTATAGTAATTCACACATCTGCAAGTAAAATTATTTATGGCTAGCTCTCCGTAGGCATGAAGTCTCAAATCTGCAAGTTAGGTTCACCGACATGTTCATATTTAAACTCCCGTGTTACGCCACTGGGCTGTGAAATTAAAAAGCGGCAACGCGCAGACTCACTATACGCTGTCAATTTATCGATCAACAAATTGAATTTTTGTGAGGTTCATTTCTGGTGAATTTACAAGTTAATTCAAAGGCAAATCTATGCACAAATTATCAGGTAATTCGAATCTCGCGCTTTATTAAGCGCCACTAGTCGTGTTTTGTTTTTAGATCGTTTGCGGCTTCCTGCAATTTCAATTGTTTTGAACGCATCCTTTCATGTGAAAAAACAACCTCAACTTATATTTTTACAATTTCTGGACCTCATGCTCTTTTTGGAAGTATTGTAAGACTGGGATCGGCTTCCTCTTATAGGACTCGTTCCTCATGGTAAGTTTCGAAACTCTAGCACGGATATTTGCTTTACAACACTAACCTGACCTTTTTTAGGCTGCGGGAACTGCTGCGGTGTACTCCTACACGGCGTGCGGACGCGGTGCTACCAAAATTTCAAACGCCTGACCTCAATTGTGCTCAAAATCTGATGATCGTAAACTTCTCGTCGTTGGCGAAGTGGTTTGGAAGGTGGTAGCAGATGAAAATAATTTTTAGGTGATGGATTTTCACACCCACATTCTCACATATGCACTACGAACTCCTGATCACGATGGTATAATTATTTTTAATTTATTTCAATTGTAAATGGCTTAAAACTCAATTCATCTGGAGAGACAAATTAGACTGTCATGAAATAATTTTTATTCAATTGTTTCTCTTCGGGTAGTTAACAACAATTGCCTATCTAAATTCATAATTGTGGATGTTAACCAAGTACAAATCAGTTACTTAAAAACTACATTTTAACTTATATTATAAAAATGTACAAAATCTTAATTCTAACATTACTTTACTTTGCACCAACCACTTAATTTATGCTAATTGATATTTCTGTGACTCTAATTTACGAATTGAGCTCTGCCTTATTGCCATTTATTCTGAAGTAATTCCATTTAATATCGGCAATGCTTTACCAATGTAGTTATGAATTAAAATTTCTGATGTAACTTCTTGCAGTTGCCTGACTTACCACAGCTCTGTGCTTTATTGACTTGCTTTATTTATCTATGCTGCAAGCAGAGTTGAGTAACGGGCTAAATACCATCTCAATATATTTAAAATTTAACATAAAGGAACCATAATTGTCAATAATGATACGATAAAATATATAAAGTACTTCTACAAATGACTGACTGCCGGGATTTTTAGTTGAATTTGAACGAATCCCGGCTGCCGATATTTTAAATGTAATTTTATACATCCCGGCAGCCGGGATTTTTAGTTCAAATCGAACAAATCCCGGCTGCCGGGATCTTAAATGTATTTTATACGTCCCGGCAGCCGAGATTTTTAGTTCAAATCGAATGAATCCTGGCTGCCGGGACCTGATCCACTGCCTTTAAACAATAGTAGATTATATTATTAGGACTAAAAGTGATACTTTATGTGGCAAAGCTGAAGTTTATTTAGCCGAACGTTAGTGAGGCAAATAATTCAGCTAAGCCACATAAAGGCACTTTTACTCCGAACAACATATACTATTTTATCCGCAAACGTATTCAGGTAAATATCATTAATATAAATTTTAAAAAAAAGAATGCATCGGCCGGGAATCGAACTCAGGCCACCCGCGTGACAGGCGAGCACTGTACCCCTGCGCCAACCTCTGTTGTTCAAATAACGCGCTACTATAATGATATATGAACATACTGAATCACCCGAGGTAATAGCACACGGCCACAGCAGCTGTCACACCATAACCCACGGCGACAGATGCTCCGATCCGCTGCTTAAAGGTTTATTTAAATTAAAACTTTTTCGTACTCTTTTTAAAATAAAACCGACCTGCGATCTAAGTCTAAAAATTAGCAAAATTTTAAGCCATCATACAATTTAATCGGTCCAGTATCTTTGGAGGAGATAGCGAACAAACATAGAAAGAAAGAAAGAGAGAGATGATTTTGTAAGCTTAGGCAGATAAAGTTCGCAAAAGTCGCTATTTTATCTGCTTAGGCAGATAAAGTGACACTTTTACCTTGTCAATAAAGACACATAAGTTGTCATTTTTCTGACGTTTGCGGATAAATGTAGTTTCTATTAAAAAATATCAATTTTAGTTTTCTGTTACTATAGAAATTGCACGATTTGTTGCTAGATTTACTAACAACTAATTTGAAAAAGTAGTTTGGTTCATTGAATAGTCCCTCGAATACCATTTTCAGTCAAAGTTAAGTAGATTATTTTTGCGGTGGTATCACTACAATGTCCCAGGCTGATTTGATAAATCCGTTCAAATTTTTACTTCCTTTTACAATAAAGGAAGTATTGGATTCACCCCAAAAATTCGAAATTGAGTTTTCAACAGATCTTCACGTTTCAGAGTCCCCTGATCCCAAAAAACATATTTTTTTTCATTGGTCTGTGTGTCTGTCTGTCTGTGTGTCTGTGTGTCTGTCTGTCTGTGTGTCTGTGTGTCTGTCTGTCTGTGTGTCTGTCTGTGAACAGAATATCTCAAAAACGAAAACAGGTATGGGGTTGAAACTTCATATATAAGTTTTGTGTACTATCTAGATGCGACAGCAAGCTTTTGGAGAAAATCGCATAACCGGAAGTAGGTGTTTACTCTTGTGATTTTTCAGTTTTTTTTCGATTTTTTCAAAAACGGCTCTAACGATTTTTTTCAAACTTCTCATTTTATTACATTTGTAATGTGTATTGCTGTGAGATAGGTGATTTTCCAGTTGAATACTTCTAAACTGGGTTTCTTTTGTTTTTTTTCTATTTTTTTTTGTTAACTCCTATTTTAAATAGAACACCCGGTATATTATTACATTTTTTAATTCAGCTTGTAATTATAAAGAAAATTTGTCTCTTTACCTAACGCTCTATTTTGCACCGTTTTTGTAGAATTTGTAATTTTTTAAAAATTTTGACAAATGCTTAAAAATTTTAAATCAAATTTTTGCCCAATTATAAGATCACTGTAAAAGGAAGTTGTGTGCGTGTATCACACCAGATTTTTTTGGGTTGGCATCATTGTACTTAAACTATCAGGGCTCTGTTATCTAGCATGCCTTGAAACAACTCATGTCAAATTTCATGCAGATTTGACGCATAGTTTGTATGTGGGAGTAAGTTTTTGTCGTTGATGTCTGGCCTTCTATCACAATGGAAAAAGACGAATTTCGTGTGTTGATAAAACATTGCTTTCTAAGAGGGAAAACGCCAGCGGAAACTAAATCCAAGCTAGACAAATATTACGGTGAATCTGCACCTTCGCTTAGAATGGTTTATAAATGGTTTTCCGATTTTCGTTGTGGCCGAAGAAGCACAAAAGATGTTGAAGTGACTATGCAAGAAATTGTTAATAAGATTCATGTTATGGAAGATGTAAGGTGCGTGAAATTCCTCAAGCGGTACACATTTCGACTGAACGGGTACATCACATTTTGCATGAATGTTTGGGTATGAGAAAGCTGGCTGCAAGGTGGGTGCCACGTTTGCTCACAATTCAGCAAAAACGTGAATGAGTGAAGATTTCAATGCAAAATCTGGAGCTGTTTCAAAAAAATCAAGTTGAATTTCTGCGACGTTTTGTAACTGTTGATGAGACGTGGATACGCTATTGTCAGCCAGAAACAAAAGCACAGTCAAAACAGTGGGTTGCAGCAGGTGAACGAGCACCGAAGAAAGCAAAAATGGTTCCCTCAGCAGTAAAGGTGATAGTCACTGTGTTTTGGGACGCCCATGGAATAATGTTCGTTGATTATTTAGCAAAGGGTAAAACCATAATCGGAGAGTATTGTGCATCTCTACTAAATAGATTAAACAGTGAAATTAAGATAAAATGGCCACATTTAGCTCCGAAGAAAATCCTGTTCCACCAAGACAATGCTTCAGTTCATTCATGTACAGTTGCCGCGGCTAAACTATTCGAATTACGCTACGAAATTCTTCCACACCCCCCATATTCTCCCGATTTAGCACCCTAGGACTATTATTTGTTTCCAAACATAAAAACATTTCTTGCAGGAAATTTGGGTCAAATTCCGAAGTGATAGATCAAACAAAGTTTTGACACAGACTGAAGCAAAATCTAACCTGCTAACCTCGAATTTGACATAGACTTACAGTCTTACCAATTTCAAGTAAAATTTTAGATTGCATTATGGGAAATTCAAAGCATACTAGATGTAATTCATTTTAAGACACCCGGTATAAATAGTAGAGGAACTGGCTGCAATATGACCTCCGTCATAAGAAAAGTGTAGTCTATAAGAAAATGTTTGTTGTAAAATTATTTGTAACAATAAAAAGGGTCGAATATTAACAAGACTGCAGGGTCGCATTCAAACTGGAAACCGCTGCACACTTAGCGTTAAAAACTGTTGGCATAACGAATTTTTTGCCGGTTAATATCCGGCACAACAATATTTTCTTAATAGGGAAGCCTCAAGCTTTTATTTGGTACATTTTTCAATTAACTTCCTCATAACAGACGCGATTCACTTAAAATAATAATAATTCTGATGTGCCACCGATTATTCGCCGATTGGCGGTTCGCACAACGATGCATTCCGTTAGTATCAATTGTCCTCTCTCAAACAATTGCCCTTACATTTGCCTTCTTTATAATGTGAAAATCTTTAAAAAAACACAGGAAATGAGCGCTTTCTTTCATTTCTCCAGAGAAAAATTCCGGCACAATTGGCGTTTTCTCCTTCCTTATGATGGAGGTCCTATTGCAGCCGGCTCTTAAATTAAAAGCTCTTTGTATTTACTATTGCTTCTATGTAAATACAATTTAAACACGAAGTAAAAATATGGATCAACGTCAATATCATTATCACTATTAAACAGATATTAATAAATGAACACTTACATTTTTCTCAAGGGGAGCAATAGTGAAGTGATTATCAAGATAGTGAGCACCTTGTAATAACTGCTCGAAGGCATCAAAGCCCACGGATAGGCAAATGCTTAAACCAATAGCAGACCACAAGGAGTACCGTCCTCCGACCCAGTCCCAAAATCCAAACATATTAGCAGGATCGATTCCAAACTGAGTCACTTTCTCCTTATTTGTGCTAAGGGCAACAAAATGTTTTGCCACAGCCGATTGCTATAAAAAAATTCAAATTAAAATCCGTACCAAAGGAATTGGTATGTGCTTACTTCTTTTGCATGAAGCAACAACCATTCCTTAGCAGATGTGGCATTGGTAATGGTTTCTTGTGTTGTAAATGTTTTTGATGCAATAATGAAGAGCACACTCTCAGGATCCACTTTCTTTAAAACTTCTGCGAGGTGAGTGCCGTCGATGTTGGACACAAAGTACATGTTCAGGCCTTTACTGTAGGATTTCAATGCCTCAGTAACCATCAAAGGGCCCAGATCTGAGCCACCTATTCCAATGTTAACCACATCCTTTATGTTCTTGCCTGAATAGCTAGAATTAAATTATGCTGCTCTATACCACTTCAAAACTCATTTAAATTAACCATATATTAATCTTCAATCTAGGAACTAAATGTAGGTATACTTTGTTCACATCTTTTTTTCATAAAGGTTGACCATGGAAGTTTCCCCAATTTAGCTGTGGAAAATTACTTTGTTTCGTTTGAACGAGATTTACATTTGAGGTTATGGTTTTCAAGTGCACTTAGGTTACAAGACATGACAAAACACTTTAAAACGCAAAGTTGCCATATTTAAGCCGAACAGAAAATAGAACTTTTAGTAACTTTACCGCACATATATCAAGAGATATCCTACAAATCCTCCAATTGCTACTTATTGTACTGATCTTTAAACGAATATCATTTACAGCGATTTCTTTACTAACTGTGAAAAGCTAACTTACACAAAAAAGCTTGTTAACCCATAATAGTATTTACGACATTAGGAAGCTAGCTAAGCATTTATGACCGAGCTAGTAAACTACAATCGAGCCCGTTAGGGCGAGATATTTGAACCAACGGGGCCATAAACGCAATTACCGGTTGTGTGTTGTATAAAATTTTTTTGTAACTGGGGAAGAATTATCTCAAACTATTTGTTTTAAAAATGCTGTGATTGTACGTTTTTCAGTACTGAAGTGTATTGTTGGTGACACTGTCTATGTCAAATTTAAGGTTAGGTTTTGCGTCAGTTACTAACTTGCTAACCTTGAATTTGATATCGATTGACGGTGTCAGCAACAATATACTTCAGTACTGGCAAACGTAGAATACAAATCACAGGCGTAACTACCAGACTCGTTGCTAAACATGTAGATGGGTGCTGCCAGACCAGTATACAAAAAACAGTTAAAAATTGGATTTTTGTTATTAAGTTGCACATGAATAAAACCGTATTTTTTATTTTGTTGTATAACCTGTATAATCCCCAAAATATTTACTGTCATTTGACAGAATAGAAGATTGTTGCTAAATGGACTGCTTATTTAAAATTGAAAGTATTGTAAGACCTTTCATGTAAACTTAATTAAAAATTTCTCCAATTACACAATTACTGAAACTACATACCTACTACATACATAAATATCAGTAAGAGTTCAAGCAAAACTGGATGGAATACACTAAAAAGACAAAGATAGTGGAAATAAGTACCAAGAAGCTAAATGAAATAAAAAAAAGCCAAATAAAGAAACAAAGAAAAAATTACAACACAGTTAAAATTGGAACCTAGAATATACGAACACGGCAAAATGATAGAAGTAGCAAAATAACTAAGAAGATAGATATGATTGCAATACAGGAAATAAGATGGATAGGGAAAGGTGAAATGTGGAAAGACGACTTCACATTTTTGTACTCAAGTGAAGAAAAACAGGGAAGAAATTGAGTAAGTATTACGTAATGGAAAAAATAAAATAAAATTTTTTGCAGTTTAAACCTATAAATTCTAGGATAGGATACTTAAAAATCAATAATAAATGTGTACGCGCCAACAGAAAATGCAAATGAAAACAAGAAAGACCAGTTTTACAAAAAACTGGAAAAGACCACGACCAAAACAAGATACAATAATAACATTAGGAGACTTTAATGCACATATAGTCAAAGAAGGATCTATATATAGAGTAGCAGGTCACAGTACACGAGGAAACAAATGAGAATTGAAGTAGACTGTGAATTTGCAGCAGTGCAACAGTGCAACAGTACCACATGTAAAGTCCTACAGAAGAAATAGAGAAAAAGAAGAGACAGGAGTAGACATGGATAACAAATGGAATAATATAAAAAACGTACTAAACAGCACAGTAACACTAGCGTTTAAGAAGAACACTAGAGAGACATGATTCGAAAATGAGTGTGGACATACAATAAAACAGAAATGGCTGCAGACAAATAAGGCAAAATACAGGCAAAGACATGAAAAAAGAGGAAGAAAGCAGGTAAGATAAGGAAAACAAAGAAAAATGAATGGCTAAATAAACAAATAAACAGATTGGAAGAACGTAAAAGGAATGGCTAAATAAACAAATAAACAGATTGGAAGAACGTAAAAGAAATAATGATTTTTTTACATGAAAATAAGGCAGCAAAAAGAACAAAAACAAAATAAAAAATAGAGGATTGAAGAACGAAAACGGCTAGCTACATAATAATGAAAGAAAAGTCAAAGAGATATGGAAATAGTATATTACAGCCTGAGATGGGAAGTGTTTCATTACTGTCGAGAGATTAGTTAGCTGATTGAGACGAGAAGCGTCGAAATCAGCTATTATCTCGAGACTAAGGAAACTTCCTGTCGAGGTTTGTATACTATTTTATTCGCAACCACTTTATTCTAAACAATAATTGGAAAAATTATTATATTATGATACGACAGGTTGTGACGCGCATGAATGGATCAACGAGATTCCCAGTGTCCCTACCTACTCAGCGGTCGGGAATGTACTTCCCGCACTTGAGCGGGAAGTGAGTGCGGGAAGTAGCGGGCTGAAATGTACGACTTCCCCCACTCAAATGAGGTCAGGAATGTTAACATTACATATATGGTTGCGAATAAAAATATTTTCAAAATCTATTGAAAGAAACAGCAACTGATTACAAAGTAGAAAAAAAAATAAAACCTAGAGTAGAAAAGAAAACTGCTCACTAGAACGTACATATGAAGAAATTAGGACAATCATAATAGAGCAAAAAAAGTGGAAAATCACCAGGGAATGATGAATACAAGAGGAAATGATAAAATACAGTGAAGAGCAAATTAGGACCAAAATATATGAGTTACTAAAAAAAGCATGAAAAAATGAAAAGATACCGGATGATTAGAACGAGGGTATAATAAGAACAATACACAAAGAAAAATGTAACAACTATGTTTATATTTAAATGTTAAAGTTGACGTTTGATTTTTAAGTAACTTACAGTTGTGTTCATAAATTAGGAACTATAACATAGCCGCCCGAAATTGAGAATTTTTGATTATCCCTTAGTAAACAATGCAAAGACACACAAAGCTGTAGAAACAACGAAAATACGTAAAAGTAGATTAATACACCCCCAAGAAAAATTAATATAAATTAAATTTTCCTTTTCCTGTTTCTTGTGTAAATTAAGCTGTGGCACGATTGGAGACTTTGTGGTATGTATATCTCAATCTTTGAACATTTAATATACTTAATTAGGTACAGACTTTTTGTGTATTCATTTTGTTTTTTATCTGATTTCATGTGATACTGGGTATTGCTATATTTCTCATTTCTTTGTGATTGTTATTTCAGAGTACATAAATCAAACAAGTAGAGACACTCAAGCCAAATGTTGAAACCTGTCTAAAGTGCCTGGGACAGTAACTGGAGGGGCACTTCTAAGCTTGACCATCAGATGGCAGCACACAGTTCTACCAATCATATGTGATAAAGTAGTGGCACAATCTGTTGGTAATATCGGAAAGTACCGCCCCCCCCCCCCCCCCCCCAGGAGCAGTTCAAGGTCATCCAAATCGGTATTTTGACATCAAAGAAACCGACCGTGAGTGTCTCTACTTGTTTGATTTATGTACTCTGGTTATTTCTTGTGTCAACAAAGGCTGGCTGGTTTTTTGTGGTGTTCGGAAAGTTCATGTATTTAACACGTTAATCGCCGCAATACAAATTCAGAAATGGGTCTCAAGGGCCAACTACGTAGAAGAAACAATAAAACATATCTAATATTGAAACGCCTATAAATAGGCAGCCAAATACGCTATCCAAGGGGTAAATGTGTTGTTGGGTATAGGAGGCCACGTGCATTAGGCAAAGCATGTAAAGTTACGCACAATGAGAAGCTACCGTGAATCACACGGCCACGAACACTTTTCAACGTTAGATGCAAGTTAGCATCACACGGCGCTGTAAATAAAAAGATTGAAATGCACGTTAGCTTCACGTGGCGATTAACGTGTTAAATTAGCATTTTAACAGTGTTTGTTTATTATCTCTTAAATTAAAGCATCTTAAGAGGCTAAAATTGTTTTTATGTTCAAACTTAAATATCTAAGAATTGAATTTAGGGATATGAAATAAGATAAAAAACAGATATAGGGCCGGTTGCAGAAAGCAATGCTAAGTCTGGTATTAGCTAACGTCGCGTCAAAGTGAACAAAATCGCATCAAATTTTGTTTACTAATGTATTAGTTGCCATAAACATTTGAGATTTGATTCGTTTTTGTTCACTTTGACGTCGCGTTAGCTAACACCAGACTTAACATTGCTTTCTGCAACCGGCCCATAGTGTTCATTTTTTAACAATTGATAATAGTCAAATTTTGAGCACCCTAAATAGCATTAATACCGAGAAGCACTATTCTACACTCACAAGGTAGTTCATATATACCATGGTGTACAAAATACAAAGTGAAACGTTCCCGCAGATGCGCAGTCGTTCAGAAAACAGAGGGGATAAGTCAACCAATCCCCAAAGCCCCGACTCAGGAAATCAATCATGGCCGCAATAATACACAGCAGCAGACGACGCATGGACACATGGTGCTTGGACGCTTGTTTCTATTGTCATTTGGTGTTTATTTTTGGAAGTGAACTGATAAAAGTTGAAAGAATGCCAAGCCGCTTTGTAAAGAGATGCAAAAATTGCAATATTAAATACTGTAAATAAATTAAGACTTTTAAAATGTAGGGGCCTTTCTTATTGGTTGAGTGTGAGGCTCCGCCCACAATGCCTCCATTCTACGGAACGTTTCACCTTGTATTCTTTACACCACGGCATATACCATAATTTTTCTTAAAAGATTTCCTTTACTTGTTTTCTGCAGCAGCTGCCTGAAATTCAGCATTTTTTGGCATTAAACCCATAAAACTATAATAAAATAATTAACGTTTCGACATAAAACTTCAAAGCTACGTAAATATGTATAGGGCAATCAAAAATATTTTACTAATATGCAACACCTTAGTACTTTTAACTTGTATATAAATATTTATATATACTTTTAGACAAAAATTTCACAACAACTGTTTAAAAAATAGTACAGAAAAAATTAAGAAATGACTTTTATCCCGAGTAAATCTACAGTGTAATTGACGAGCTCTCTCGATGTAATATTGCAATAGCATCAACACATCAATAAAAGATATATGTTAAGCTTAGTTCTTACCCCTTCCACACACCGCTAAGAATAGCATTGGTAAAGTCTTTCATGTGGGCTAACACTGCATTAACATCGGGTGTCACATCTTGCCCATCTACCACAATAGGTTTATTGCTACGATTGCGCAAGGCAACGTGCAGCACTGCTCGATCTTCAGTAAAATTAATCTTCTGCCCACTGAACATAGCATCTCGAGCCTGTTCTACCTTTCGGGAACGAGCCAAATTAAATAAGAGGCCCATGAGCTCCGAGTCCACTCTATTCTTCGAATAATCCAGCAAAATATCTCCATCGTTCGGTGTTGGAATTTTTATGCTGAAGCAAATATTGACTTTTATTACAGAAGCAGTTGAAACAAAAAAAACATGAGACTATATGTAAAAAAAAATCATAGTAAGGAAAACACATTGTTTTGTAGAAATAACAGAAGCATAATTTCGTTCTGCATACTAAATGAAATGATGTTATGATAGTAACATTTAGAAAATTAATGACATGTCGGGTGCAATATTGTACTCATATTTTTTTTATTGAAAAGGTTCAGACCGCCGGCCGGTAACGATTGTTTCAATTTTTAAATATTGAGTGCATAGGGGCAAGGACAATTGAAGGTCGTCAAAGTCAAAAGTTTGCGGTTGTTCTACTTAGGGTTGACTTACCTAAACTTGTCAAATCTTGATGGATCTTTTTTAAATTCCTCAGAAATGTTAATGGTTTTTCCATTTTTAGTGAAATATTCCTGAATTGCTTTAAAAGCCGGTTCAGTAGTTAACAGTGGTCGCGCATCCATCTTTGCCAAAAGCCCTACAGTACAGCTCCTACACGGCGCACAAGCACAACAGCAACGACGACTAACCCACGTTTCACGATTTCTTCTTGTACAATTTACTATTGGCCAGAGCGCATGCTTACTAATTGATATTCTTAAAAAAGGGAATAAAATTTTATACACAGAAATATTTAAATGAGACCTTATTTTATATTTTCTAAAGGCGAACATAACAGATTTCAGTATATTTTATTAAATTATTTGGTAAGTTTTCTATAAGTAGGTAAAGCATGAAGTTCTCACACAGCATCTTGAATAAGATAGAATTTTACTTAGAAACAAAAACTTACCCACGACCCATATATTATGATGGCACAATTATATTAATTTCAGATGTATCGTGGTGCTTATAAGACACTAGTATTTTTACTAGATATTCCATTCGACACTAGTGTTTTAAGTATGTGAAAGTGAGTGAAAAATATTCAAGGCGTGATTCACGTTTCACGTTAATTTCACGTTAAATATTTAATAAAGAATAAAAATATGCATGGTGCCCCAGGTGCTGATTACATATTATTTTTAAATCAAAATTTTAATGTGTAGATGAACTTATTATTCTAATAAAAGTAATGTTTTGTTTTGTATACTCAGCTTAACGCTGAAAATGTTGATTACGATTTATTTTTTAACCAATTTATTGTGTAGATGCACTTATTATTCTAATAAAAGTAATGTTTTGTTTTGTATACTCAGCTTAACGCTGAAAATGTTGATTACGATTTATTTTTTAACCAATTTATTGTGTAGATGAACTTATTATTCTAATAATAGTAATTTATTATACAAGACGATAAAGTTAAATTTTATCCACGAGTGAATCGTTTAACGTCGAGACGAAGTCGAGACGTTAATGATTCAAGAGTGGATAGAAATGACTTTATCGTCGTGTATAATACGATTTTTTTTTCTATAGCAAGAACTTGAACAATTTCAAAAGAAAATAAGGGCAGTCAATCACATTTCAAACTGTCAGTAGTGAGATTGGGTTGCTACGATAATACGAAGCTGTCATATTTGATTTAAACAAAAGTTAGAAAATTAAATTACTTTATCTATCCTTGATGTTAAAGTGCTACTTTATCTACCCTTGCTGTTAAAGTAAAACTTGACCTTTTGTTTTGAGTTGATAAAAGCACACTTTAACATGTGCTATAGAAAAAAAGTAATGTTTTGTTTTGTATACTCAGCTTAACGCTGAAAATGTTGATTACCATTTATTTTTTAACCAATTTATTGTGTAGATGATCTTATTATTCTAATAAAAGTAATGTTTTGTTTTGTATACTCAGCTTAACGCTGAAAATGTTGATTACGATTTATTTTTTAACCAATTTATTGTGTAGATGAACTTATTATTCTAATAAAAGTAATGTTTTGTTTTGTATACTCAGCTTAACGCTGAAAATGTTAATTACGATTTATTTTTTAACCAATTTATTGTGTAAATGAACTTATTATTCTAATAAAAGTAATGTTTTGTTTTGTATCCTCAGCTTAACGCTGAAAATGTGGATTACGATTTATTTTTAACCAATTTATTGTGTAGATGAACTTATTATTCTAATAAAAGTAATGTTTTGTTTTGTATACTCAGCTTAACACTGAAAATGTTGATTACGATTTATTTTTTAACCAATTTATTGTGTAGATGAACTTATTATTCTAATAAAAGTAATGTTTTGTTTTGTATACTCGACTTAACGCTGAAAATATTGTTACATTTTATTATTAAACCAAAAATGTATTGTGTAGATGTGTAGATGAACCTATTTTTAAAAAAGTAATGTTTTGGTTTGTATACTCGACTTAACACTGAAAATGTTGATTACGTTTTATTTTTAAACCAATTTATTGTGTACATGTGAAGATGAACCTATTATTCTAATAAAAGTAATGTTTTGTTTTGTATACTCGCCTTAACGCTGGAAATGTTGATCTTTGTACGTAAAAGTACTTTTAAACCTACGAATTAAGTGTTGCCTAGCAACATATACCTTCTGTACCCATACCAATAAGGGAAACGTCAATTCCAATGACAGCGTTTGGTATTAAAAGTAATGTATTTGAAGATAGCTGCAAGAAATGTATTTGCGAGAAATCAGTATTTAACACTTGTCGTCAGTTATTGTAGTCAATTTTCATTTGTTTCTTTTTATATCAACTATTCTGATTGCAACATATCACGTAAATTATGTCACGTGCAAAACATATTTTTAGTTCTGTTTAGGGTTTTTTTCATTGGTTTTAAATTTGAACATTCTGTTCTATCTGAATTTAAATTTTGAAATAAAAGCTGCGTGTCACGTCGTGAGCGGCGTGTCACGCCGTGAACGTGAGCGTGAACGTGCGTGAACGTGAGTGTTTAAAGAAAGCGTGAAACGTGCGTGACGTGAGCGAAAACTCACTCACGCGCCCATCTCTAAGCAGTCCATAACGCCATAGGGCGTAATGATAACGCCCGCTCATTATGCCCTCTCATAATGAGGGGGCGTAATAATTACGACCTAGTGCGTTATGAACTGCTTCTCAAGTTTGTCAAGCTTTTAAATTTATTGACGTATTTTTGTATTCAAAGTGGAAAATAAAACGTTGTATGTACCACGGGCATTACTTGATGTTTACACCCCTCGGGCGACTTACAAACTCTCGGGGCTGGAAACTTGTGGCCTTCGAACGGGCATAAACATTTTCATAATGCTCTTGGTACATAAATAACTATTATTCAATACCTCTCAATAAACGTCCCGTAACTATAACGGATTTTAACAATATCAATATCAATATTATACACAAGTGACTTTTTGATAAACATAACTCAACTCGTGAGTTTTTGGTTTACGCAATAATGTTTAATATCATCTATGTTCTGATATCACCTAGCAACAGAAAAGGTTAAAGCGAATAAGTAGTACGATTTCAAAAAAAATAGTATATTATATCATGACGGACTAAAGTGCACCATTTAATCCCGCGAGTGGAGTTTGTTGCCTCGAAGGCGAAGCCCGAGGGCAACAACCACTCAAAGGATTTAGGCACTTTAGTCCCGAGGTATATACGCTATTTTTTGCACTTTTGGGAACATTAACATCAAACATTTCCAAAATTTGGAATCTGTCAATTTGGAAACTGACAATTACAATTTATTAAAAACTGAATTGCAGCAGGTCCTGGATAGCCTGAATTAGTTGGCAGTACTAAAGTGTATTGTCAGTATATGTCAAATTCGAGATTTGCAGGTTAAGTTTTGCGTCAGTGTGTGTCAAATGACAAACAAAACCTAACCTACTAACCTCGTGTGTACATAAATTTACCATAGTTACGGTATCATTTTTACTTTAGTCCCTAGGGATTAAATGAGCTACTTTAGTCTCTGTTTACGGGGACTAAAGTATCAACTTTAGTCCCGGAAGTGCAAAAAAAAGTTGGTTTTGATGTGGCAACATTCACAATAATTACATATAAAATTCTATTAAATAATCTTCAAATTAAAATGCTGCAAAATGTTTAAAATTGAAAATACATTATTACTAGTAAATACAATTAAATTATGACATGCTAAAGCATTATCGTAACAAGAAATTTTATGAGAATAATACATACATACTTTTAATCTATCAACATTATGATGTGCCACAAATTTATAGAAATCATGATGAAATACTAGTAAATTATAATAAAATGCTACAAAAAACGAAAATTATTATAAAATATACAACTACTGAAGTGATGATGACGCTACGAAATTATTGAAATTATTGTTAAATGCCATATCATTATTAGGAAATGCTATACAATTATTAAAATAATGAATGCTAGAAAGTTAATGAAATTATTATAAAATACCTACCAAGAAATTTCTAAAATGTTAGGAAATTATTAAAATGATGATATGTAATCAAATTATTATCAAATGTTATTGAACGATTATGCAGGACAGTAACGAACGACTAGTTAATAAAACAATGTAATTAAGTAATTGGGATTCCTTCTTCACGGCAGCAAATCAAAGTAAAACTATTCGTCCAAGCCAAGCTTTAATTATTTATCAAGGTAAAGACAGTTGAAGTCAGAACTTCATAAATGGCAAATACTATCCTAAAATTGTCATGAAATACTAGAGAATGGTTATGATACACTTTCAAATTATTGAAGTGGTCGTGAAACGCAAGGGAGCTATTGACATAATGGAATGATTATAAAACACTTTGAAATTGGTAAAATGATCATGAAATGCAAGGGAATTGTCCAGATGAAAAGCTGGAAAATTATTGAAATTATGGTGAAATCATAAATATTACGACATTTATAAAACACTACTATTATGAAATACTTATTGATTGGCATGAAATACTACGAAATTATTGAAATACTAAGAAATTGCAAAAATACTTTGAAAGGATTGTAACGTTTCGCTCGCGATTAAGCGCTACCAAATTTAATTTAAAATTTAAAAAGCGCTTAATATTCGCATTTTAACAACAATTGAAGTTACAACAATCAGAAATTCCCCGTCCGCTCGAACCGAGAGCTCCTCGATCTGCGCCGACGGTACGGCAGTTCGTCCAGTACGCATCCTTTCTCCAATGCGCGACGAGTCCCGAAAAACCGATCGCGGCGTATAAAACCGAATTCGTTTCGCGGACTCGAGATATTATTCCAACGGAGCGAACTTCGCCTCGTGCCAGCGTCAGCTGGGCCACCCGAAATACATCCGTTTGCAAATATTTTCAGAAATCGACCAGAGCCTTCAGCCGATTTGCGAACCAGAAACATACCAGAAGAATCCGAGCCAAAAACTCGACTCTACCAGGTACCTGTTGGCATTTCGATGAACATAGCTCTGGTATATCGGACTGTGTTGATTGGGATGATTGTCTCCTTTTAAGCACCCAAACATTCGACTCCGCGCCGTTCAGTTCTGGCTTATCGGAGTAAAGTGGCCGCGGGTTGACATTTCTCGAGGCTTGTCCTAATAGTTTGAGTGCGAATTAATTCAGATCTGGAATATCGGAATGAATTATTTCGCATCGTTTGTGATTCCGGTAGCCCCGAGAAATTAATAAGTTTCACTTGGCGCACGGCTGGGTATCGGCGTTCGCCAGCTGAAATTGTTTCGCCGCTAACGAAGACAGATTGAATATACAAAAGCCCCGAAAGCTGAAAATGCGATCAGGAAAAATTCCCGTAAAATATGAACGTGCCAGCTAATGTTTAGCTAAAATATTAACATACTTTTAAGTATTTTGTTGCCAAACTTGCCGAAGTTAGATTTTAGACTCTGAGGCCCGTATCGCATTTCACGAGGATATAAACGACTTCGATAAATTTAGCAAAACTCTGAACTTACCCTGTCGAAGAATAATTCGTACATTAACCTTGGCACGCGTAGACGTGCAGATCCAGCCGGTTGGAATTTGACCTGCGGTCGAGGTCAATTTATCATCCGGGTTATCTCAAGTATACCCACGTGCACGACCACCCACGTAAAGTCACTAACATATACCTGCGATCAGTTACCTTTGTAATTGAAATAAATTAAAGATCGATCCGTTTATTTACACCGGCACTAGCTGTCATTTGTTATTTTTAATTTGTTTTGGTGTTACAGTTCTGCCAACATCGAAACGAATCCACCGCTCGGCCCAACGACTGCCCATAGTAAACATCGCCGTCCTACGCCGATGTAACTGAGGTGGCCTACCGCTCTAGGGTCCAATACAAGATCGGAACCGAATACAAAAATTACTTGTATATAATTTAGTAAGGGATTTGTTTATTTTATGACATGTACATAGTAAAGAATAAATGTATCTTCCGTTAAGTCTTGTTCCTTTGAATCAGTCAAAGTATAAGTAAACCGAATCCTGGCCCAAACAGAAGCTACCATTAATAAGAACATAAAGTATTAAGGCTACCGTTTAATTTACTAAAATAAATATAACAAGTAGTGTTACAGGATAAAATGGTCATAAAATGCGTAAGATGCACTTATTATAGCTATTAAGGCAACTAGTGTTTTACAGAGGATTTAAAAATCGAGGTCGATCATGTTAAAATTCGAGCGAAGCGAGAATTTTATGATCGACCGAGATTTTTAAACTGTAAAACACAAGTTGGCTTCAATATTTTTTCTACAGCCGAGGAGTTTGTTAGCTTAAATGCCCTAGGGGCTTCGCCCCTCTCCAAAGCGGCCCTCGGAGCTCCACCCCTCTCCAAGGGGGCCCTCGGGACTCCGCTCCTCTCCAAGGGGGCCCTTGGGGCTCGGCCCCTCTCCAAGGGGGCCCTCAGGGCTCGGCCCCTCTCCAAGGGGGCTCTTGCAGCTCCACCCCTCTCCAAGGGTGCCCTCAGGGCTCCGCCCCTCTCCAAGGGGGCCATCGGGCTCCGCCCCTCTCCAAGGGGACATCGGGGCTCGGCCCCTCTCCAAGGGGGCCCTCAGGGCTCGGCCCCACTCCAAGGGGGCTCTTGGAGCTCCACCCCTCTCCAAGGGGGCCCTCGGGGCTCCGCCCCTCTCCAAAGGGGCCATCGGGCTGCGCCCCTCTCCAATCGGGCACTCGGGGCTCCGCATACAAATCGGTCCGATATAATAACTGTACTTTTAATCTTCACAAATAAGGTTTTATAACCTCTTAAAGTACTCCGTGCTTTAAATGGAATGGCGTGTTTTATAGACAACATAAAGCACGCCGCATATGACCCTTGGAAACAGTTTAAAATCACGGCTGTAGAAAAAAATTATTAAATGCTATAATTGTATGAAATGATAGTATAAGTATGAAATATTTTTAAATTCCTGAAATGAGCATAAAATGCAGAGAATTGTAGAGATGATAAAATGCTAGGAAATTATAAAATGCCGCGAACTTTATCAAATACTACAGAATAATTTCTAAGAAATACTTAAAATGATCATAAAGTATCACTGAGTTATTCAAATACTAAGATATAATAAAAATACTTTGGCGTTATTAAAATGATCATCAAACGCAAAAGAATTGTTGATTCTAAAATTATGATAAAATACTACATTTTTACAATCAGGACAAAATATTAAGATGTCATTATATAATGCGACAAAATTTATAAAACACTACCAAGCTATTACAAAATACTTCTTGAAATAATCATAAAGTATTACAATATCATTGAAATTCTAGGAAATTATAAAACTAATATTAAATTATTGAAATGATCATAAAATGCAATGGAATTATTAAAATTATGAAATGGTATAAAATTATGAAAACCTGTAGAATAATTATAAGATGCATTGAAATTATTGAAATGATTAGAAGATACGAGAGAATTATTGAGATGATGAAATACTAGGAAACGATGTAAATATACTACGAAGCTACTAAAACTATGATAAAATGTTTTCAAATTATAAAATTGCAAGAAATTTATAAAACACTGCAGAATTATTATGAAATACTTATGAAAATGATCATGAAATATTACTGAATTATTAAAACTGAAAAATATTGAAGTGATGATTCAATAGTATCTATATATTTAAAACGTGAAGCGTTTTCTTTCGACATCTATTTTGAGACTTCCACCGGGCCGATTTCGATAATACTTTTTTTAAATGAAAGCCGTCACCGTGTAGATGTGCACAAAACTTCTAAATTGCAAATAACTGCATAACTTTTAGAAAAAAACCAAAATATTTTAGCGCGTAAGTGACGTAGCAGCGCGTAGCAGTTGAACAAGTAAACTCTCGAAGTCGGCCCACAATGTTCTGGTGATTTTTGCAATGGACTACTCTACTGCTCAAATTTTTTTGTGTAAAATACGGCCTGCTAAATTCTTAGAGAAACGTCAAAGTGAGAGCGAATTTTAAAAAAATATTCAATCTTTCCTTTTGAAAATTAGCGTGTGTGAGTTCATTATTAATCGAATGTACCTTAACATCGCCCATTCTCTTGCAAATTGGAATGAAGAATACCCCACGATTACAGGTGAAGAAGATACAATTAAAATAGCATCTCAACTAATTGCCAAAGAGGACATCATTACAGAAATATTTGGTAATAGTTTGTCAACTCATGAGAACACCCTTAGTATCTCAAAATTCTCAATTTTAGCGCAAAAAAACGAACATTGCGATGAAATTAACGAGAAAATTATATCTCTCTTACCTGGTTACGAAAAAATTTTTTTGAGTGTGATTGCAATTGCAGATAATGACAACATTTTACAATTTCCTACAGATTTTCTAGATTAGTAAAATGTCAGTGAAATATCTCCACACTGCTTAACACTAAAAATTTAAATGTGTCTACTGGTGTAGATTACGCGTATAGATTTAACACAATAGAGCTGGGGAAAAATCACCCCCTTCCCCTATTATTTTATTATAAAGCTTTATGGCGCCGTAGCTATGCACATATATAGGGTGATTCAAATTAAGTGCGCACCATTGCTATCTTTGTTATTATTAAATTAGCAAACTGGTAGTGTTTTTGGCGTTGATTAATATGCAATTAATAAAAAAACAATCGAATAACGAGTTTGCGGCAAAATTAAAAACTTTTAGTTTTTTTTTAATAGAACGGCCTGTATATATTTCAAAAACTTAAAATCAAAATTAATTTGTGATATAAAAGTCTTAATACACTATTGTCTTAAAATGAATATTAAAGAAGTTAGGGGAGATTTTAGTTTACCTATATCCCCAATACACCGTACTTACGAAAAATTCATAGTAGGCTGCTACTAAAAACAAAAACAATAACGTAAACATCAGAACTGTCAAAATCAACTTGTCGTACGTTTGGTTGTCGAAAGTAATTAGTTTTGTTTATTTATTTCTTATTGTTTTGTTACTGTTTCTGGTTATCAGACTTAAAACAAGCCTGCAATGAATTTTTACAGTAGAATAATGTATGTATTTATCTATAAACTGAAGCTTGCGATAACTTCTTTAGTATTCATTTTAAGACAATAGTGTATTGCGACTTTTATATCACAAAGTTATTCGATTGTTTTTTTATTAATTGCATATTAATCAGCACCGAAAAAACTACTAGTTTTCTAATTTTAACCTACTTTGTAAAATCAATAATAACAAAGATAGCAATGGTGCGCACTTAATTTGAATCACCCTGTATATGCTCGACTCAGATGCCAAATTTTCTCATTTGAGTTTTCAACAGATCTTCACGTTTTAGAGTCCCCTGATCCTAAAAAACATATTTTTTTTTATTGGTCTGCTGTGTGTTTGTCCGTCTGTGAACAGAATATCTCAAAAATGAAGAGGTATGGCGTTAAAACTTTATATATAAGTTTTGTGTAGTATGTAGATGAGACAGCAAGCTTTTGAAGAAAATCGCATAACTGGAAGTAGGTGTTTACTCTTGTGATTTTTCAGTTTTTTTCGATTTTTTCAAAAACGGCTTTAACGATTTTTTTCGAACTTTACATTTTTATTACATTTTTAATGTGTATTGATGTGAGCTAAGTGATTTTCCAGTTGAATACTTCTAAAGCGGGCTTCTCGTTTTTTTCTATTTTTTTTTTTTTATTAACTCTTATTTTAAATAGAACACCCGGTATGTTATTACATTTTTGAATTTAGCTTAAAATTTTAGAAAACATTTGTCTCTTCAAGTATCGAGAGATCCAAAAACAACTGTTCCTCAGCGGGCTGTGGAAATTCAACGTATGAATAATATGTTGGTGACACTGTACGTGAATGTCAAATTCGAGGTTATCAGGTTAGGTTTTCCGTCAGTTATGACACAAAATGACGCAAATCCTAACCTGCTAATCTCGAATTTGACATTGACGTACAGTGTCACCAACATATTATTCATACGTTGAATTTCCACAGCCCGCTGAAAAACAGTTTTTTTTGGATCTCTCGATATTTTGTACCGTTTTTATAGAATTTGTAATTTTTGACAAATACTTATAATTAAAAATGAAATTTTTGACTAATTATAAGATCACTGTAAAAGGAAGTTGTGTGAGTGTATCACACCAGATTTTTTTTTTATAAATTTCTCCATTAACAGTGTGCTAGACAAATGAGTTTCCGAACAGACAACAGCGACCCTGACCCGGCAAGTCTCAGATCAAACTCTTAAATGGAATATGACGCTCTAAACTTTTATTTTACACTTTTGCAATACTGTTCTTCCAGATTTTGAACAAAAAACAGCTTGCTCATTTTATTGCAAAATTTATAATGCAAAAATAATAGGGAAATTGCTTGCCTATTGCCTCAGAAACCATATTGCTCACTGATATAATTGAGCGTTGATTAGCAAAAACTGTCTTTGTAAAGCCTACCAGCTAGCCGAATGTTGGTAATATGCAAATTACGTAACGGCCACAAAAATTTATTATATGGATGGAAACTAATGATAGGATAAATTTTTCCTATCTCTATTTCCACATGAAGGAATACAACGAGACATTTTCAGAAATGTTTTAACCAAATACAGCTTTCAACTTTGAAACGTCAAATTGTATGAACTAGCGCTAATGGGCGAAATACGAACTATTGAAATAAATGTCAAAACAGCCTAGCTGGCAGGCTTTGTAAACATATCAACGCAGGTGACGATACTAACAGCCGTATTCATAGTCGTTCGCCAGCGGTTCGCTGGAGTTTCGTTATGAATAGTATGTTGGCGGCACTGTACGTCTATGTAAAATTCGAGGTTATCAGGTTAGGTTTTCCGTCAGTTTTGACAGAAATTGACACAAAATCTAACCTGCTAACCTCGAATTTGACATAGACGTACAGTGCCGCCAACATACTATTCATAACGAAACTCCGACGAACGACTATGAATACGGCTGTAAGAGTTCTGATTTTTTATTTGTCCTATAGATGAAGCCACCTAACATGTTTAAATGTCTGCGCTAGAGATCTCAATGGAAAAATTGGTTTCTGATCAACAAAAGACGAGTTAAGATGATACCCATATGATCTACCGTTTGTATGTTCAGTTATAGAAATAAACATGTATTGTAGTAATTGTATACTATACAACTAGACAATCAAAAATAATTGTTTATACGCGAGGTATTCATAAAGCAATATGCCGAGTCTAGAGAGTTTTCAATTGTCAAATTGTATACAGGTAGACTACTTAACCGTGAAGCATAAATAAAGAAAATAAGTAAATTAAAAAAGTTACAGAAAATTCATAATTTTGTTGACTTGGCAAATTTTTAATTCATTTATGTAGTTTAATATATCTTTCACATTTTTTAGTCAAGGCTATGCGATTTTAATAACTCCGATTACACAGAGGTCAGTATTACAGCGGTTATACAGAGGTTTGTATCATTGATATCGCCATAGTTACTGAAGTAACTGTTGTAATACATAAACTCAGCAAAATTACGCATTCTTATTGGTTTCTAGTGTCATGAATGGTAGTCTTACATATTACATAACGAAGAATACTTTGCAATGCCATAAGTTTTCAGCTTGAGAGACTCATTATGCTTCAGACTAAATTTAAGTCCCAATTTTTTTAAAAATATTTACATAACTATAAATTAAAAAAGTCCAAAATGTATCCAATTATTTATTGTAAAATCAAGTAATTTAAGAAATATAAAGAACTTATTCAAATATGCAGCATTAATATTAATAGAGATGACTAAACTTCATTGGTTTTGTCTTCTTTTTCTTTTTTATATTTGTAATGCAACTCCATACAATCAGTGTTATCGATGTGGATCCAGCCGGTAGACTTCATGTGATAAACACGTACAATACCACCAGAGTAAGCATCACGATGTGTAGCATGGTAAATAGCTCGTCTGCCTAATTCATATGCTTCTTGATCAGTTAAATCCCATTTATAACCAGAATCCAACACACCAAAAGCAAAAATCGAACCAGAACCCACACTGAAAGCTTTACCAACGGTACGAGTTCCTTCGGAATCAACGTAATACAACTGAGGCCCCTAAATGTGTTTTTAATGTAATATTCTATTTTACTCTATAATTCTATTCCATACCCTTTTGTCCCAGCCTGCAATCATCATCCCCATTGAAAGACCCATGCCTTTATAGTTATAAACCATATTTGCCATTAATTTTGACGCAGCGGCAACGGAAATGCGCTCACGATTACGCAGCTCATACATTCGACATTGCTTGGCAAGCACTCTGTCCCAATACACGCAATCTGCTGCACCACCAGCCAAAGTACCTGCAAATACAAATTTTAATTACAGAACGGCATGTGGAAATCTATGACTTACCTAGCAGAAAATCGTTAATTTCCACGATCTTCTTCATAGTTTGCGACCCAATGAAGTCTCCTCCTGTTGCTCGAGAATCTACAGCGAGCACTACTCCACCATTATATTGGAAACCAAGTGTAGTGGTACCGTGGTCGAACTTAATTTTAAGTTCTCGACCGCTTTCATCTCTTGTAAGTTGGCCCAAATTATCAGCGGCCTGAAAGGCAGCCTTGTAAAATTAAGAATGCTAATCTTTCAAAAGTACTTACATTTGAGAAAGGAGGTAAAGCCAAACTCATATTTTGCGAAAAATTGCTGGTCATATTAAACACATCTTTTTCAAAAGCCGATTCTTGCTTGAAAGTATCGAATTCTTGCATACCACATACTTCTGCGAGCGCCATTTTCTGAAGTTTTATTGTATTTAATACTAATTTTTGATTTCAGTTTACGATAGTCACCACTCACTGAAAAATTGAAATGACAATGCAAAACAAAACCTGCTTAACCTCACTTTTCTTTACTTTTCCGACTATTCCATGATGTACGCAAACGCAAATTCAAGAACAACAGGGTTGCCATATCTCTATTTTTGGCGTTAGTATTGGTGTTTCGAATGTTGGCAAAGCCTAAATAATTCACTCATTCACTCAATCGTTATTTTTACTTCCTTTTACTACTATAAAGGAAGTATTGGATTCACCCCAAAAATTCGAAATTGAGTTTTCAACAGATCTTCACGTTTTAGAGTCCCCTGATCCCAAAAAACATATTTTTTTTCATTGGTCTGTGTGTCTGTGTGTCTGTCTGTCTGTCTGTCTGTGTGTCTGTCTGTCTGTGAACAGAATATCTCAAAAACGAAAAGAGGTATGGCATTGAAACTTCATATATAAGTTTTGTGTACTATGTAGATGAGACAGCAAGCTTTTGAAGAAAATCGCATAACCGGAAGTAGGTGTTTACTCTTGTGATTTTTCAGTTTTTTTCGATTTTTTCAAAAACGGCTCTAACGATTTTTTTTATACTTTACATTTTTCTTACATTTTTAATGTGTATTGATGTGAGATAGGTGATTTTCCAGTTGAATACTTCTAAAGTGGGTTTCTTTTGTTTTTTTTTCTATTTTTTTTATTAACTCCTATTTTAAATAAAACACCCGGTATATTATTACATTTTTGAATTCACCTTAAAATTCTAGAGAAAATTTGTCTCTTCAACTAGCACTCGATTTTGTACCGTTTTTGTAGAATTTGTAATTTTTGAAAATTTTTAACAAATGGTTAAAAATTAAAAATGAAATTTTTGACTAATTATAAGATCACTGTAAAAGGAAGTTGTGTGAGTGTATCACACCAGATTTTTTTTTACATTTTAGTCATCTAATCGGGATATAAATGTTAAAAAAATATCTCTTTCAAATTAATTTTTCCATCGTAACAAAAGAATGATGAGCGATCATAATCATTATTACTTTCTTTAACTTCGTAAAATAAAGTATAGTTAATCATGATTTTTTTCGAACTCGAGATTTTTGAGAAAATATCCGTTTCAGTGCCTTCTGATTCAGAAAAACTGGTTTTCGAAGTGATGTCTGTCAGTCTGTGAATCTGCTGTGTCCTCTTTACAGCCCAGAGCCCAGACGGCTTAATCAATCTGCCTGAAAATGTATATCTTCATTTTAATACGAATTCGGAGATTCCAGTGATTTTTGGTTCAAATTGGGCATCGAAAAGTAGTACTTGATTCTTATGTTTTTTTCAGTTTTCCGGGAAATTTTATAATTGTTTTATACACGGCTTTCAGAAGGCCGTGGTTTTATAAATATTAAATATCATAATAGTATATTATGATACGAGTTTTATAAGAAGCCTTATAAACGACGTATCATACAGTATTTTATCCATATATCTAATACTTACTATATTGCTAGCGGCTATGAGTGGGAAACTCACCAAGGAAGTGAGACAGACAACCAACTCTTCAATGTATAATGATGAGCTGTGTGCAAGCGCGGCGGCGTCGTCCGCCCAATGGGGAAGTGGTCAAGTTTAAAAGTCGCTTCTAAAGGCGAAGTTCGAATTCTCACGCATGCGCACGAGACGCGTTATACTCTAAGTGAGACTATGTCGGCGCCGTAATGTTTTCTGACGTTTCCAGGCCCTACTAGCAATATATGTGTATTATATATATGATTTTATCCACCTTTTGTAAGCAAAAAAATGAAATTGTTTAGTATTTTTATTATAGCATCGCTTTGCGTATCGTAATATTTAGCCTCAGTACGAACGCAAAGTAGATAATAGCTATTTATGCAACAAGTGCTAAAAGTCGACTTTTATGCGCGAGACATGAAAATTATGAAACGAAGCCGAAGGCTGAGTTTCATAACATGTCTCGCGCATAAACGACTTTTAGCACGCGTTGCATACAATATTTTATCTACGACCTTAATTTTACCGTTATTAATCCATAAATATCGATTTAAGAAAGGTTCGCATCTGCGACGCTGCGTCATAATGAATAGTAGCCTACGCCGCTGGCGATTGTTTGGCCACGCCCGTGCTGTCAAGGTGAGTTACGAAATGTAATTATTGATACTCCACATATGACTGTATTCATTACATAACGCTTTAATTCTTTCAAAAACGCTTTACCTGTAACGCAAGAAGCAACTAGAATAGCTTTACAACTTCACTTGCAGTTCGAAATTGTAGTTTTGAACTTCGCTTCACTTTTAGCACATGTGCTAAAAGTAAACAGCTGATTTCTTTAAACACGGTAAACTATAAAACGTCACTTTTAGTGAAACAAGCTAGCGCTAAAAGGCCTACTTTTAGTAGTGGTCGTAGATAAACATCATTAAATATACAATTATCTACAACTTTTGTTCAAAACTGTTTTCTGAAAGTATAGCTTTTGAAAAAATCTTGACATAATAAAGTTTTTACAAGAATTAATACTGGAAATATGTTTTTTAAAACCATATTATATATTGTGTAATTGTCTATAACTTTTGTAAGAAGTACCAACACTGGCCTATAACAGTAATAAAAAGAAGAAGAATAAGGAGACAATAATTTTCTTTGTCAATAATGGGAATACAAGTTTTTAAAACTGTTATATATTACGTAATTATCTGTAACGTTTCTTAAAAATATTTTGTAAGAAGAATAGTTTTTGAAAAAACGGCCAAATTATATTTTTGCACAACAAACGAAAGTCGCGTGGTGACCACACCTCATTTTCTTGCCATTTTAGTATCGGAATCATACAAAAGTATTTTACTGGGTAAATATAGTTAAAAGAATCACTTCGTATATACATTTGACGAAGTAACAAAGAAGGGGCGAGAACTTATCATCATTCTTTTTTTTCCATTTTGGTATGGAAATCAGACAATTTAAAAAGTGTTTTACTGGGTAAATGTCATTAAACACCTTTTGCGAATAAATATTCCTGAGTAACAAAAAGAGGGGTGATTACTTATAACCATTAATATCTGAATATCATATTGGGCAAATGTCGTTAAGAATAACTAATTTTAGATAAATTCAACCAGAGTAACAAAACAGAGATGAGAACGGATCATGATTTTTCTACAATTTTAGTATCAGAATTATACTTCCTATACTAAAATGGAAAAAATAATCATTATGAGTGCTCACGCACCTATTTTTTGCTACTTTGAAAAATGTGTTTAATAAAATAAGTGATATCTTTTTCACGACATTTACCCAATATAAAACTTTTTATGTTGTGTAATTCTGATTCTAAAGTGGTAAAAATAATGATTATGAGTGCTCACACCAGTTACGTGCACCTGCTTATCAAGAACACGACGCCACGCTGATAAGGCACATCCCAGCTCATCGTTATCTCTTTGCCACATTGCGAATTATGTAAAATGTTAGATTCATTCTTTGCTTGTTTGTAACAGAGTTAAGACGGTTTTTGCTTTTAGTAATTACGAAATAAAGTTTATTTTTAAAAAGCTGTTTTTCCGATTTAATCATTTAACTGGCGCAGTCGGTAGGATAGTGCGCGGTTGTGGAAAATCTCTTTCGCATCGTGTCGGAAAATTAGAGACTTTTCGCGACTTTGGAGTTTCAACCCCTTCAGCGTAGATCCTGAACCATTCCTTCGAAGACATCGGGAACAGCATCTCTGTGAGCAGCAAAGGATCGGAAAAGGAACACAAAGGTCTACAAACCAAGTAGGTGCCAAATTCCTTTTTGGCTTTCCCAGACCCTCTGTTTAAGGACTTTGGGGAAGATAGGGTAGTGTGCAGTCTATTGCAGACCATTTAGTATTTAAGAGGATATTTTTGAATAAACCATTCGATTAATATTTAACAAATAAGAAGTAATTATAATTATTATCGATAAAATATTCTTTATGATTGAAATTGACAAGCTGTTGGATCAGTTAAATAACCTTACGTTTCAAGAAAATCCAACAAGTTCTGACATTGTTCAAATTGAGGCAGGTTATTCTAATAGTGAAAATAATACAGCATTAAATATGACGAATACTAATCAAACTAATCAACCAAACCAACCGGCTCAAGTGAACTGGAATCTTTTTAAGTCTAAAATAGAAATTATTAAACCTTTTGATGGCGACAGTGATACTTTGAATAAATTTATCACTCGCTGCGAAAGTTTAATTGCAAGTTATAGTAAATTTAAAGACCCAGAGCTTGATCAACACATTTTCGAATGCATCCAAGAAAAGTTAATTGGTAGGGCTGAAGCGATGGTAGGTAATAGAGTAGAATTGAATACCTGCTCGAGTTTAAAAGAGGCTTTAGTGCAGTGTTTTTCGGACCGTAGGGATTTGAATTGCTTAGTGCAGGAATTAACCAGAAATAGGCCGTATAAAGGTGAACATTTACTAAATTTCGGTAGCCGTCTCCAATTACTAAGAAGCAACGTTGCACAAAGAACAAGCAACGATGTTAAACTTAGTGAATCAGAAAAATTATGTCGAATCAATCATTATGATAAAATTGCACTTGATGCGTTTATTGCAGGTTGCACTGGCATTTTAAAAAATAACATGCATTTAAAAAAGCCAGCTTCTTTAGAAGATGCCATGGCATACGTTAATGAATTTGAAAATTTTGAAAGACTTCACGGTAGTTTAAGCGATAACAGTAAACAAAACTTCAAAATTAATTTTGGCAGTAATAGAAATGTGTACCCAACGAACATTCAAAACAATGCTTCATACTCTCAACCGAATGGGTTTCACTCGCACTTTAATGTCCCTCAAAATTTGCAAAACCAAAATTTCTCAGTAAAGCCAGTATGGACCAATCATCCTATAAATATTCAACTCAAACAACAACCTCCTAGAAGATACCCCACTAATCGGGAAGTTTTTGGTCCACCTCGTAATGTGTTTAGACCAAACCAAATTCCAACAAACCAATTGCCTAAGCCGGAGCCCATGTCAACGACATCGAGACATCCAACAACGTTTTCGAAAAGATCCCCTACGCAACAATTTAATAAACCGCAGTTTTGGAATCAAAATTCTCAAAACAATTTTCAAAATTTTCAAAGACACCCTAACCAACAACGAGCAAACTTTATTTTCGAGGAATTGCACGCCAATGAATGCGATAGCGAGAATGTAGATTCTTGCAATGTTTAATTACGATGAGACACAAAATTACCCTTTAGACGATCAGTATCAAATTTGCGAAAACGATTACAATAATGAACAATACTACGGAGATAACATTGAGTCGGACACCAATGGAACTGAAAATTTTCCCTTGGACAGCCGAACACAAAAACAAACCTAGCAGAAATAAATATCTCCTCCCATAATGCGCTACCTTACGTAGAAATTAAAAACCCAAAATTAAAATTATTGATCGATACAGATAGTTCTAGGTCAATTATTAAACCATCTGTAGTAGAAGATTTTTATCCGCAAACAATTTATCACGCTAATACCGTAATAAAAACAGCTATTGGGAGCAAAAATGTTAGATATCAAGCAATTATACCAGCATTTTCGGAATTCCATAGCGACCACGAAATTGATTTCATTTTATTTGATTTTCACTTATAATACCATGAGTAGTCAAAGTTACGTCGACTATTTTTGTGGTGGTGTCACGAATGTCCATTGCGCTTTGGTACGATTAGGACGAGTGCGATAGCACGAGTCCTAATCCAAAGCGCAATAGACATGAGTAGTGATACCACCGCAAAAATAATCTACTTAACTTTGACTAAGAATGGTATTCGAGAGACTATTTAATGAACCAAACTACTTTTTCAAATTAGTTTTCAGTAAATCTAGCAACAAACTACGCAATTTCTATAGTAACAGAACACTAATATTGACTTTTTCTAATAAAAATAGCATTTGTTAAAAATAGTCCCTTGAATACCTTCTAGGAAGATATATCCGCTGATATTTTTTTGATTGGTCAAGAAACGTCAGAATTCTGGATTTTCATTGGTTACTTTTTGACAGATGACAGGTGAATTGAATAGTCACGATTATTTTGACGGAGTAATAGGCTTAGAAGATCTTATTCAAATGAATCTTAATATTGATTTAGTTAACAAAAAATTAATAGGGCCGAATGTGGAAATTCCGTTTAAATTTCGACAACCTGTTGATGTTAATTTTTCGTTTTCGGTAAATCCCGAAGAGAAATTGATTAAGAATCTCCCAGTTACTGTGTATAATGGAGAAATTTTAGTTAACGCACGTAATATTGATGAACTTTTCATTCCACAAGTTTTAACTTTTGCAAAAAACGGTTATGCACCAGTAGAAATACAAAATCCAAAGCAAAGAACAATTTCGGTAACCTTAAACGAACCTCTATCAACAATTCGCTTTGAACCATCTTTGTACGAAACTTATAAATTCGAATCATTCACTAACCCTTGCGAAACAACAAACTCCCAAGTTGACAAAAGTAGCATAAAAGACCTAATACGTACCGATCACATGAATCAAAAAGAGAAAATTGCTATTATAAATCTTTGTAACCAATTTTTAGACATTTTTCTTAAACCAGGCGATAAACTAACTTTTACTTCTAAAATTAAGCACGCGATAAAAACTACAGACGAAATCCCAGTACACGCCAAGTCATATAGATACCCATACGTACATAAACAAGAAGTGCAACGACAAATTCAGGAAATGTTAGAAAAAGGAATCATTAGGCCATCTTATAGCCCGTGGTCGTCCCCTATTTGGATAGTCCCGAAAAAAATGAACTCATCGGGAAAACAAAAATGGAGACTAGTCGTGGATTATCGCAAAATTAACGAAAAAACCATTGATGATATTTACCCTCTTCCTAATATTAATGATATTTTGGATAAATTAGGTAGAGCTCAATATTTTAGCACGCTTGATTTAGCTAGCGGGTTTCACCAGATAGAAATGAGTAAATGTTCTATTGAAAAGACCGCGTTTAACGTCGAAAACGGACATTTTGAATATTTAAGGGTTCCATATGGATTAAAAAACGCGCGGTCAACATTTCAGAGAGTGATGGACGAAGTTTTAAAAGATCTACAAAATAAAATATGTATGCTTTATATGGACGACATCATTATTTTTAGTACGAGTTTGCAAGAACATGTTCAAAGTTTAAAATTAATATTTTCCAAATTACGCGAAGCACAACTAAAAGTTCAGTTAGATAAATGCGAATTCTTGGAGAAAGAAGTAGAATATTTAGGGCATGTTGTGACACCAGATGGCATCAAACCAAACAAAAAGAAAATAGAAGCTATCAGAAAATTTCCCATTCCACGTACACAAAAAGAAATCAAATCATTTCTCGGCTTGTTAGGTTATTATCGTAAATTTATACAAAATTTTGCTAAATTAACCAAGCCAATGACTCAATGTCTTAAGAAAAATCAAAAGGTAGAACACACCAAAGAATTTATTGAATGTTTCATACATGTAAAAATATATTAACTTCGGAACCAGTATTAGCTTACCCAGACTTCGACAAATCCTTCGAATTGACGACAGACGCATCCAACTATGCTGTGGGTGCTGTACTCTCTCAAAATAATCATCCAATTTCTTATGCATCTAGAACGCTTAATCCAGCCGAAATAAATTACTCGACTATTGAAAAAGAACTCCTTGCTATCGTGTGGAGTTGTAAATATTTTAGACCATATCTTTTCGGTCAAAAATTCGTAATTCTAACAGATCATAAGCCATTACAATGATTATTTTTGCTCAAAGAACCAAATTCACGTTTAATTAAGTGGCGTTTAAAATTAGAAGAGTTCGATTATACTATTAAATATAAAAAGGGTAAAAACAACCAAGCAGCAGACGCTCTTTCGAGAAATCCACCAGATTTTGATTTTAACCCTTTAGAAACCTCTTCTATTGACAATAATCTAAGAGATATCGATCAAGTAATTCAAGAAGCACTAAACGAAAACCAACCAATTCCATATTTGGATAATGATACTATTTCCGAAATACTGGAATCATTAGGTGAAAATCATCCAAAAGTTAACGTAATTTCTGATATCCAAATTAAACCCCCTGTAACAACACAGCAAAACGACGAAACTGATCTAGAAACAGTACATACATCTCAAGAAAACCCTATTTGTACTATACCCATAACAGAACGGTCTTTAAACACATATAAAAGTCAATTGTTTATAACAAACGGCGACATCGATTCAGTACAATGTCGAAAAAAGGTAATTTTTGAAAATTCAAGGTTCTACATAACGTTGCCGAAAATTAACGTCAAATATTACTTTATGCAACTTCTTAAAGAGTACATAGATCCTAAGCAAATATATGCCGCTTACTTTCAGCATTCGTCATTACCCAAAATTTTTGCTCTAACCGTTCAAGAAATATATAAAAATTCGTCTTTTAAGCTTATTCACTGTACTAAATTTCTTACAGACGTAGAAATGTTAGAAGAACAAAAACAAAAACTTGAATACTATCATATTAGCAAATCCTGTCATAGAGGAATAAACGAAATGAAAATATCTTTAACTTCAAGATATTATTGGCCGAAAATGGCACAAGATATCGAATATTATGTTAACAACTGTGAAACATGTTTAAAAAATAAATACGACCGAAATCCTCCAGTAATTAAATTCAATCTTACTCCAACAACTTCAAAACCCTTCGAACACATTCATGTAGACACATTTAAAATAGCTAACGAAAGTTATTTGACTATTATTGACGCATTTTCACGCTACGGTCAAGCGTACCAATTGGATTCTGTCACAGGCATAGCAGTAGTGGAAAATCTTTTAAATTTCATCTCACACCACGGTTTACCTAAAAAAATAACGACTGACTGTGGTACCGAATTTAAGGATCAAGATCTAGAAAATTTCTGTAAATTGCATCGTATAGAACTCCACTACACAACTCCAAAAAACAGTAATTCAAACTCCCCAGTGGAGCGATTTCATTCCACTCTAATTGAACATTTTCGTTGTTTAAAAGAAGATCACAAAAATCTCAATTCAAACCAGCTTATGAAGCGAGCTATATTAGGTTACAATAATGCAATTCACAGTGTCACAAAATTCACCCCGTTCGAAGTTATAAAAGGTCACATCAATAATACCAATCCCTTTGATTTAAATGATCATGTTATTGTATCAGACTACATTCAGGACCATAAAGAAATATCCAACAAATTATATGAAAAAATCAAAGACGCTAATAAAAATGCAAAAAATAAAATTATTTCCAAACACAATGAAAATCGAAATGCTTCTCCAAATTTCGCAAATCAAAAAGTTGCATATTTGAAAACAAAATTTCGAGATAAAAAGTTACCACAATTTAAAAAGGCTAAAATACTAGAAGAAACTGACATTAAGTTAATCACGGACAAAGGAACATACCATAAAAATATTGCTAGAAAACCTAAAATTAATTCCTTGTTACAGGAACCTAAGCGAAATGAGGCTACTAACCTTATTCCTGGTCCTTCAAATATTACGAGTACGTAGTATAGATGAGGATATTAAAATCAAAACAATTGACAACCCTATACTTCCTATACAGTTAGGAAATGCTAGATTAGTTTATAGTAAGTACACATTTTTGCATTACTTAGAATTAAACGTATTTATTAATCAGTTAAATAACTTAAAGAAACAATTTTTCGTAGTTAGAGATAGTATAAGCAAAGTAAATATTACAAACCCTATATCCTATCACGGCTTAGCCGAAGGCATGTTACTCAGATCAGAATATTTAATTCAAACAATTCTACAGAAATTCGAAAATCTGCACCCTCATATTCGAAATAAAAGAGGCGCAATTAATGGCATAGGCAAAATTAATAAGTTGCTTTTTGGCAATCTTGATGCAGACGACGAAAAACGTTATGATCACGCTATTAATGTACTAGAACAAAATCAGAAGGACTTAACGCATGAAATAAATTTACAAATTTCTTTATCCAAAAAACTAATTGCCAACTACAATAAAACAATAATAATATTAAATAAAAACCAAGAAAAACTTGAAAATTACTTAAAAACTTTCCAGGCAGCAGTTCAGAATACTATTAATGACCTCAGTACTTACATTACTTTTCAAGGCACAATCTCTCAATTGAATATAGACTGTCAAATTTTAATAACTTTCATAGACAATATAGAAAATGCTATAGTATTCTCGAAATTGAATACCCTGCATAACTCAATAATATCAAGTTATGAACTCCGAGAGATGCTCAATTACTTAGAAAAAATATACAGTAAAACAGAAATTCCGAAATTCAAAAATCTCCTCACGTACTACCAATTTTTGGGAACGCAAGTAACTTTTGTAAACTCTAAATTAGTTTTTGCTATACACGTCCCTATAATAAGAACCGAAGTCCTGGACTTCTACCGTCTTTATCCAATTATCCAAACCCACCAAATTATTATTCCAAAACACCGATATTTGGCACTGAAAAACTCCAAGGCCCAGTTCGAGAAAGAAGAATGCCCGGTACTGGAAGAAACATTTTATTGCACCGAAAACTTCATTGTGGAAGACAACTGCACCCTTAGGCTTCTCGAAGGCAATCCAGCGAAAAACTGTCACGCCCTCGAAATATTTATAGAAGAGTCCATCATCAAGCAAGTCACCCGAGAAGAAGTTTTGATAATTCCTGCAAATCAAGAAAGGCTGTTTTCCAAATGCAAATCGGACCAATATTTAGAAATAAATCTTCCATCCCTAATAAAGATTCCCAAATTGTGCGAAATCCAAGTGGACGACAAGAAATTTATAAATGACGTTAAATTGCAACAAGACAAACCGCTCATTTTACCGAAGTGTGGCATAGGACACTTTGAAATTTTGAAGCAACAATTTTACAAAACTGGACATAGAAGAAATTTACCAAATTAGTGAAATCGCAACTAACACCAATCAAGCAGATCGTTCATCCGGCAAACACCACCCCAATTATTAGCACCCTGATTGGTCTACTAATTCTCGCAATCATTGTGCTGTTTATGTTAACGTTTAGAAAACAATGCAAGAAATCATTGGAAAGTCCAAAGGCAGCCGAAAAGAAAAATCAAAATGAAGCTGAAGAAGTGGAAATGGGCCAGAATCCAAAAAACAACTCCGTTATTTTTTCATCTTAAGGAGGGAAGAGTTACGTGCACCTGCTTATCAAGAACACGACGCCACGCTGATAAGGCACATCCCAGCTCATCGTTATCTCTTTGCCACATTGCGAATTATGTAAAATGTTAGATTCATTCTTTGCTTGTTTGTAACAGAGTTAAGACGGTTTTTGCTTTTACCTGTAATTACGAACTAAAGTTTATTTTTAAAAAGCTGTTTTTCCGATTTAAGCATTTAACTCACCTTTTCTTCATTTACTCTGGAAAAAATGTGTCTAAAAGAAGTAACTCTTTTAACGACAGTCACCCTGTAAATTTTTTGTTGTATAATTTCAATACTAAAATGGCAAAAAAATCATTATATACGTTCTCACCCCTTTTTTGTTGCTCTGGTTGAATTTATCTAAAATAAGTGACTCTTAACGACATTTACCAAATAGAAACTTGTTATGGTGTATGATTCCGATATTAAAATAGTAAAAAGGTAATCATTGTAAGTGATCACCACTCTTTTTGTTACTCTAAAAAAAATTATTAATGCAAGTGATTCTTTTAACGTTTACCCTATTCAGCGTGGACATTATCGGTTTGGGATATGGAAACAGCCCGGTGTACGGTGTACACTGAATTAAACAATATTCGGAAATCTCTTCGAAACAACGGTTACCCTGCTATGGATATACACTCTGCCATCAATCGTCATCTTCATCCACAGCCACCCAAACCTCCAAATACCGATCCCCCCACAGCAATAGTCTTTCTTTCATATATCCACCAAGTCACCGATCGCATAAAAAAGTTTCTTCGAAAACAGAACATTAAAGCAGTATTCAAACCCCCGAGCAAAATCTTACTTTTATAGTGTCCCTTGCTCTTGTAATGCTGTATACAATGGTGAAACTCGACGTTCAGTAAAAACTCACACCCTTGAACACCAGCGCTGTCTCAAGTCGGGCCTTGTTTCATCATCAGCCATTGCCGAACACCAACGGTATACCGGTCCTCATATCTTTTTTATGAAATTTATCTGCAAATCCCCATTCTTCTTTAGCAGGAAGATTTGCCAAGCCATTGAGATTTATAAACACTCTAATAATCCCAACCGGGACGAAGGCTTTCCCCTTCCTTCCATGTGGAAAGTGCTAATTTCTAAGCCCCGCCCATTGTCCCTAAACCGCGACGACACTTGCCTATAAATTCTCTCCTTTCTCCTTCGGGTCGTTAGAAGAATTTCGCCTCTGACGTAGTTTACAGGTTAAGTTACCGTGCTCTTTTGCTTTTTTCCCTGATGAAGCCCCTTACAAAAGTGGACGAAACATTGAGTTTTTCAACCTCAATAATGACATGGTTCAATCTCGGGAGTCGTTTGTTACTTTACGATAACAGTTTTCAAAAATCTGAATATACCACTAGATTTCTATTAAAAAATCCATAGGAATTTACAAATTAAATTCAACTTCCTCTTAAAATGAACGAGTTATTTAAAAAAATCAAAAAGTCAAATTTACTTTTGTCGTTATAGCGCCTGAACGACTGAACTTTCCCTAGGGAGTATTTGACCCTATTTAACCAAATCTCTATCTCTCGTAATAAGAAAGATCCCCATTTTGAGAATGAGTTTGTTGACACACTGTATAGATTCATATCAAAAGTCGACGAGCCGGCGTTACCCACAATTGCCCAGTTTTATTAATGTCAAACGTTGGGCGACTATTCCGATGTGTAACTCAAACGTGATGTGTTCATATTGGCAGACGTTTTAGAATACTTTATAAATTTTTATTTGCAACAGTACAACTTAGATTCAGCGAAGTACTGTACGGCCCCCGGATTAAGTTGGGACACCATGTTGGAATTTACGGGGGTTGAGTTGGAGCTACTGACTGATATGGATATGTTGCCGAGGAGTCAGTACTTGTATGTACCTATGTATGTATTATCCGTAACCTCATTTACCTTGCGGTGTAGAGGCTGGTGCTTTATGCGCTGGAATCTGGTGGTACAATGCTCAACTTGCCCCGGATTTGGGATACAGAGTTGGAGCGCGTCTTTGGTGCTTGCGCAGCAACCATTGTGTGAGGTGTGTGTCATGCTGATGTGTTGACCTTGTTACTCTATCTCTTAGGTCTGTGCCCAACTGTGAATGGTCTCACCGAGCCCGATTCCAATCGCCAAGGCTACGGAAAAATTCCAACCCCCGCGGGATTCGAACCGAAGACTTGCTTAATGCAAGCCTGGCGCTTGCCCAACTGCGCCGCGCGGCTTCAGTCAGTACTTGTAATATAAATTTTATTTGAAAAAATGCGCAAATAAAAATAAAAATCCATGGGTCTCAGCATTTTTCCCAAAAAGCGTATCGACTTACTGTTTACTTGGAAATATTGTCAATGCAAATGCCTAGAAAAGTATTTCAGGATTTTCCCCTAATCAACTCCTAAAGGTCTGAATCTGGATTCGGGGTGAATTAAAGAACCCTTTATATGTCCCGTGTTTGTTGAGTTATAGCATTACTTTTTGGCATATACAGTGTATTCCAGTTTTTGATGTTACAAGAGGTGAGATGGACTAAAAATTTTTGAAATTTATTTTAAGATTGTGGTATTAGGTCCTGCTTAGTCTGAAGAGAACTTTACGGCCATTATCATTAAGTAACAAACGACTTCCGGGATTGGACGGTGTCATGATTGAGATCGAAGAACTCAACGTTTCCTCCACTTTCGTAAGAGGCTTCATCAGGAGGAAAAAGCAAAAGAGCATTGAGTCAGTCGAGTTTCGCCTCTGACGTGGTTCACACGTTGAGTTACCGTGCTCTTTTACTTTTTCCTCCTGATGAAGCCCCTTACGAAAGTGGGCGAAACGTTGAGTTCTTCGATCTCAATCATGACACGGTCCAATCCCGGAAGTCGTTTGTTACTTAATATTTTCAGGTTTTGAAAAAAACAAGTCAGCCTTGACAGTGAAGCGAAAAATATTTTCTTTTCATGTAAACTACCCTTTTTGTGCATGATACAGCAAAATTTTACTTAAAAAATTTGTTCAGAATAATAAATTATGGCCTATACAAAATTTCAAAAAGATCTACCTCCTTATATTAAACCGTTATTTTTAGATTAAACAAAATAAATTGCAATTTCTTTTCGGGTAAACTATCGGTTTTGTTTATAATACGGCAACATTTTACTAATAAAAGTTGTTCAAAATAAAAAATTATGGCCCTATACAAAATTTGAGGAAGTTCTACCACTTAGGTCAAACCGTCATTTTTAATAAATACAATTTTAACGGTTTAATTTAAGTAAGTAGATCTTCCTGATTTTTTTTCTAGGCCATAATTTATCATTTTGAACAACTTTTCTTGGTAAAATGTTGTCGTATCATGAACAGAAAGGGTAGTTTACCTGAACAGAAAATAGTTTTTGCATCACTGTCAAGGCCTACTTGTTTTTTCAAAAACTGAAAATATTCTTAAAATTTTCTTCAGACCAAGCAGGACCTAATATCATAATCTTAAAATAAAATCCAAAAATGTTTAGTCCATCTCACCTCTTGTTAACATCAACCGTGGGACACACTGTAAGGGAAGATAGACGGTCGGCCTTACCTTTTGGCGAAAGTTATATTGGTTATTTTTCCGGCTGGTAACTATCGGCCTAGTTGGGCTAGCTCGCCGCGAGGGTCGCAGGGTTCTAGCTATGCTGAAAAATAATACAAAAAAAAGGAGTGGGCGCCAGGTCCTAGACTCAGATCCAATTCCTTGTGCCGGACCTTACACAAGGTCGAAGATAAAAACCAGCAAGTCAAAAATAAGCAAATCAACAACCAATGAATAGATCACAGCTTTATTTTAAATATTGGTGGGTACTATAGTGCATGGCTAACATATATATATATATATATATAAATCACAGCAGGCAGTAGGCAGTATTAGTTACAAGTAGCAAAGGCGATACTTGGCAATAAGTATGAACCTTTGTATATTTCTAGCAACAACAAAGAAAACACACAGTATGCGACATGCAATAATAAATATAAATATAAATATCGAGCAAACAGTAGCCCACGAGCAGTAATAACTATGACCTGTGAATGGGCTAACACATTAAAATATTGCGCGGTTAAAAACGGGGCGTAGCGAGTATTAAATTACAAAAAAAAATAGATTAATCCCTGTGAGGCAGGATATAGCAGGGCCAGGTTATGCAAGCGCTCAGCTGATGCGAAACCCCGAATATCAGCTCAGAAAGATTCTAAAGTAATTATTCCAAAATTTCTAATGTCAAAACTACCAAGATTTATGACCATATAGTGACAGAGCAGTTTTCTCAGTGGAAATACATCAGGTACATAAATGAACGCTAAAGCAATCGCTTGAATAAACCTTCGGCAAACTTGTACCTACGTAAAGACTCGCTAATAAATTACAATAACGCGGAATTGACAATTATTCTACCGGCGGCGGGCCTTATGACGCAATCGCTACTAACCCGAGATCAAGAACACCCGAGATTAATCAGTCATGAACTGAAACTGCAGAAGCAATCGACTACCGATGTCGCTACTCTAGCCACTATCAACATCGAAACAACGCGGCAAACGTCAGACGGCTGACAGCAAATGGCGACGAAATTAAATATAAATATCTGTGTATTAAACAAACCGCAGGCAACGAGCAGTAAGTACAGCTTTAAATCTGAAATAATTGAACGAAAGATCTAACATACAATTTGCAGGAGAGCTCGATGAGGCGCGGCGGCCGGCGAAACCCCAGTCTTCCGCGGAACCTAAACAGGGCTCTAGAAGGTTAATCTGACGTTAAATGCAAATAGGGCAGCAGCATGAGGGTTAATTGAACTGTAAATTCGCAGGTTCCACGGAGAAGCCGTGGCTCGGGGCTAATTCATAACCGAAAGCTCCTACAGGCGTAAGCCGCAGAACTAACGTCACCAACTCGGGTAAGCACGATTAAAGATTCAATAAAGATCAGTAGCCTGCACAAAATGGGCCCTATCATAATAACGCATTAAAATTATACAAAATCATGCACTAACATCTAACTAGACGAAGCATTGCTATGCCAAAAATATCATACATGCCCTACCTGTTAACGAGACGAGATTCTAATAACTAACTATAAGATTACACCAAGCACAAGGAGTGATAACTAAATCAGTTTCTTGCCTGTAGAAAAAACATGTCGGCTCCTAACCTGTGGCTTGCGGGGGGGCCGACGACGGCAGAAGCAACGGGGGTTCCAGCAGACACAGCGGGAGGCCCAGTGGACCGAGGAGGCGGTGAATGTGTCGCAGGTGAGTGCAGTGCTACACCCTCTAGCGTAGCTCCCCGGAAATTGCAGAATTCCTTGACTACTCGCTAATTTCAGGAGCCCGAATCGACGGTTTGGGTGCCCGCGGAGAGCAGCCGAACGAGGAATGCTAAGTCTCTTCAGATAAGAGTCCAACCTCTCGCAGGAAGCGTCCAAACTCTCCCAAGATCGTAGCCGACAGGAAATGGCATCCCACAGTAAATGAATGGCATCCGACAGTAAATGGCTATAACGCACAACGCCCAAATAAGTCTCAAATAAGAAGAAACTGCCCTTATCTTACCTCACGCTGGAATTGAGCCAGAGGAAAGGGCAGAAACAATGCTGGCCTCAAACGAATCCGCAGTTGCGAAGGACGTAAGTATAACCAAATCAAATACGAACGTCTTAAGGGCACATGTGCTTTTTCAGATCCTCCGAAAAATCAAAACGGAGCTGAGCTATACTAATTAGCTCACGAATTTAAGCACACGGCCGAGGCACTAGCAGCCTGCACCAAGTTTAAAATGGGAAAGAACTCAAAAATCCACCAGTTACCAGTTATCAAAACGTTCCAAAATTTTTGGGCCAGAAGATGCGAAAAAAACAGCCTGAAAAATTTGACTGCAAGAAGTGATATCCTTTATCTAGCAACAAATAGAATAGTGCAGAATAATTTGCATCAGGGGTTGCCTAAGCGCCATATACAAATATCTGTAGGAATATGACCAAAATAAATTTAATTAGTAGAATATGGGTAATTATTCGAAGAGTTGCTTACCAAACTGCTTGATAATTATAGGAAAATAATTAAAAATAAGATACAGCTAATTATACCTAGTTTAAAGCATGCAAAAATTGGCAAAAGCCAACCATAAATATTCAAGTTCAGAATTCAGCTAGCAGAGGTTCAATACTACGGGGGACACTCCAAAAGTATCGTAACAAATCCTCCCCCCCACAAAAGGGAGGGTAAATCACTCCAGATTTACCCGACCATACAAACGCCAACAAAAGAAATCGCCCTAAGAGACAAAAAAAACGATGCCTGCCGGAAGAAAACACGAAGGGAAGGAACGAAGGATTTAAAGAAGTAGACAAGGAGAGAGCATGTAAGAGTCCAAGCGCATCACTGAAGACAACTAGACACCAACCTCTTCCGTCGCTGCAAGATGACGTGAGCTGCGCCGGTGGAAGGGAAGGCTACGTCAGGTTGCAACAAAGATGCACCCGAAACGCAAACACCTCGGAAAAATGCGGAGTGGGAGACAGGAAAGCGAACAACACAGAAGAAGGAAGGGAAAGGAAAACCAACCTCAACCAAGGGTTAAGTACTTAGGCCCAGGATCGACCTACAGCACTGAAGCTATCTCCAAATGACGGAAGATAGAACGGATATCCAAAATAACACGAAGTATAAAGAGAACGAATACAGCAAAAAGAGGGAACAGCCTTTTCAAACAAGAAAAAAAAATGAGACAGAGAAAGATGCGAGAAATGAAGGGACCAGATGTTTAGGTCGGGACTCCAATTCGAGAAAAAGGAAAGGTGAGTTGGGTCCCAAAGGTTCCGTCCGACGTCCCCAAACCAACCTCCCAAAAAGACGTGGACTAGACCACACACACAAGAGACAAGGTTAGCGAGAGGGACAATGCCTTGGAGAGAGATTCAGGTCCCAATAAATCCGACAAAGTCGATGCCCTAAAAGAGCGAACGAAACCGTCCTCAGAAACCAGACACACCCAAACGGACAACCACAATATTTAGAAAAAGGTTTAGAAACTTTTCACCCATAAGGGGTGAAAACGGAAAAATTGAAAAAGGGTAGGTAGTTAACATTTTTGATATTTTTAGCTGTAGGTCCATTTCAGAATAAAATAAAGTAGAAAAAAAAATTCGAAATTCCACCCCTAAGGGGTGAAAAGGAGTAAACTGTGTTTTCACGAATTCATCAATATCTCTTAGAACCGATAAGGTATGGACTTGGTGGTTGCTTGCATAGGTATCCAATACAAATGTCTAAAAACATTTCAGAATGTTTCCCGAATCAACCTTTAAAGGTGACAATCTGCATTCGGGGTGAAATATAGAACCAATTGTATCTCCTGTCTTTGTTGAGTTAGAGCATTCTTTTTTTGGTAAACCGATGTACCTACTTTTAAAATATTTAAAAAGGGGTTTAAAGGTTTTATTTAATTTCACCCTTACTGCGGTAAAAATGGAAAACTGAAAAGGGGTAAATAATAAATTATTTTTCGCTATGGGTTAATTTCAGGATAAAATGGGCTGAAAGAATTGTCCGAAATTCCACCCCTAATAGAGTGAAAAGAGGTAAACTGTGTTTTCACGAATTCATCAATATCTCTTCGACCCGATAAGATATTGACTTGGTGTTTGCCTGCATAGGTATCCAATACAAATGTCTAAAAACACATTTCAAAATGTTTCCCTAAGCAACCCTTAAAGGTACGAATCTGCATTCGTTGTGAATTATATAATAGTCCAAGAGCCAGCAACGGATTTCTTACAGTATTTTTAACAAGTCTCTAACTGTTATGAAAGGTCCCTTTGAATATACTGAGAAAGAAACCCGAAGTCTGGCAAGCCTGCGGTGGTGGTTTTAGCCCCCTTGCGTCTTTTAAGGGCGGAAAAATAATGTGTCAAAACTGACACAAAACGTATGAATAATATGTTGGTAACACTGTAAGTTTATGTCAAATTCGAGGTTAGCAGGTTAGATTTTGCGTCAGTCTGTGTCAAAACTGACGGAAAACCTAACCTGGTAACATCGAATTTGACAGACTTACAGTGCCACCAACTTATTATTCACACGTTTGAATTTCCACAGCCCGCTAAGGATCAGTTTTTTTTGGATCTCTCAATATTTTACAGTAAATGGTTACGTTATATTATGCAACTTTATGTGAATCTGGGGTAACCTTACCACCCGCGAAAGCGTCTGTCAATCTTTTCACTTACATAAGATATGATTACCTTTAACATAGCAAAGAGCCAGACTTGTTATTATACTTTTTTTTTGTTATTTTTTTTTTCATCCTTCAAGGACGCAAGGGGGCCAAAACCACCACCACAGGCTTGCCAGACTTCGGGTTTCCTTCTCAGTATATTCAAAGGGACCTTCCATAACAGTTACACGCTTGTTAAAAATACTGTAAGCAAACCCGTTGCTGGCTCTTGGACTATAACCTAAGGTACTATATTTATACGAGCAAGCTCGTCCGCCATTTTGAGTTACTGAAAGTGGCGGCAAATTCAAATTCTAGTTACTTTCCAAATAGCATACGGTAAGTCTTAAAAAAGATTGGTTTTTAAACAAATAAAAAGAAATCAGAAAAAATCGAAACGAAAACACTGTTAACACGCACGTGGTTCAAACTAGAGAACTTTAATAGTACCCACAAAGCAACCACTAATAGAGCGATTTCTCAAACAGTTAAGCTTGAATAAAAGTTTCAGCGACCTACAACGGGTGGGCCAGAAACTATTCCAGCAAGGCGGCAAAATTTACATACGCCATTACTACGATATTTGGATTAATCAAGGATATACTGTCAACACCATTACAAATTTTGCATATACATAATTTGCCTTCATCAGAATCTCGATTTTAAAGTTTTGAACCGCATAAATCGGAATATGCAAAATCTTTATAGGTTCTGAAGTTTACTATAATTATGGAAAATTCAAACAAAATATTTGCGAATAACAAATATATTTAAGTAATTCAAATATCAATATTGTTTAATAGGTATTGTCAATCTTACAATAGTCGTGCTCAATTGCAACAATTTGCTTTGGTTCAAAATGCTTTTCACGCATTTTAAATGATTTGTCGGTGTCAGTTTGACGTATGAGTTTACTATTTACGCACTTTTCAAAAGGCGGACAGGTGACACCAGCGCCTCCTGACGGATGGGCCAATCTCTAACAATTATTTGATTTGACAGATGCATTCAGAAAACGCTTCTATTAGTAGGTTTTTCTATGCCGTTGGGAAACTTGTGTCTCCTACACTAAATCGGCACAATTTGAAACAACACTTCTTCACATACCGACCCATAATTAATTATAGTTTGGTTCACAACCTTGCCGAGTGGCGACACTAGCGCCCTCCGACGGGTGGGCCAGTCCCTAACAATTATTTGACAGGTGTATTTAAGAAACTCCTCTATTAGTGGTTGCTTTGTGATAGTACCTTAGTTCAAACCTTCAAACAACAGTGACGAGTGACAGAACTCGATAGAACTGACAGATACAGTTGACAGCACAGAACAACACCTACACACTGTATATAGATTTAAATAACCACACTTGGATGAAGACTGTAATTATAATAAGCATCGTAATGGAATGCACCAAGATTTGAATCAGCATGCATTGTTCGTCTGGATCGAGCAGTACGTACTCCAACGGTTTCTAGTCTTGCTTGGTTGACAGACGACAGCACAAAACAGTAACTAATAGAAGCGAATCCCCCATGCTAAACGTTGGCAACACGCCACCATTTTTTCACAAAGCTGCACCCTGGTATCCAAGTGGCAAATTACACAATGAGCGGTAGATTTAAACGGCACTAGCGGGAAATTTGAATGGCGCGTATAGGCAACCCTCCAATCTCATTGATTTAAAAAAATATTTTGTGAATAAAATTTGATTTAAAAAATAATTCATAAACTTTAATTGCTAATGCTGAATTAGGCATTAGCAATTAGAATTTACAAATTATTTCTTAAATACAAATTACAAGAGTACAACTTTTAATGTAAATAAAACAATTATATAAGGACAGCACTAGTAAAAAAAACTATATTAATGTAGTAAATACATTCAGCAGAAATAATATACAATACAATAAATATTAAATTCTAGAACAAAAAATAAATGCTTATAAAACAACATCGAATTAAATAAAATATACGTATTATTTATAAACATAAAGAATAAATAACAATACTTCGCAGCCATTTTCTTCCGATGTTCTTGGGTAATGGAGGTATTCGGCTTATGCTTCTCCTTGACAAATTTGAAGATGTGGGCATCGTCAGGGCAGTTTCTCCAAAACCTATTGATGATTTGTAGAACTGCTTGAAGTTATTCTCCAAACTAGGTTCAAAATCGGTAACAGAAAGAAATGCATATAAATAATCCTGAATAATTTTGATAAATAATCTAACGTTGATTATTACACACGATTGTGACATGACTGATATTATCTTCAAAATATAAACGCGGGCAACACACTTACATATAATTTTACCCGTACCAAGAGTCATCGTGCTGATTGCCCTTAGAAAACTGCCCTCGCAACAGTTTTCATTGCAACCAGCACTCAACCCTTGGCATATGCAAAATTATCGGTAAGTGTATCTCGCCCTTGTTATATTACTAATGAAAATTATTACTGTTGCTTATTTCATTATTTTATAAAGGAAACAAATTAGCTGAACGTCAAAACATGTACATACATTTGAAGATGTCAGAGGCTGATCATAACATGAACATAAAACTGTATTAGCTTCTACCACATTTGTAGGAATACCTAACGATTACTTCTAATGCTTCGGAAGTTAAAGAATGCGGTACAGAAATTTATAAAATGCTTACACTGACCTGTAGTACCAATTTCTTGCAGCCAGGAAAGCAGGTCGACTTCTTTTTCGTGCTGACCATTAGCACCGTGCAAAGGACATTTATAACTGAAAAAAATTAACTATTTTAGTTAATGGGTACATGAGGCAATAGGTATTACAAAATTAAATATGGATGTTTATTTCGCTGTCGCTGTAAACAAACTAGGAATTCAGGAGCTGAATACATTAAAATTAACAAGTATTTAAACAAAATATAGGCAATACTTACTGTTATTAGCAAAACGAAGCACTTAACCTCAACTAGCAAACAATTACGTCGTTGGGAAACGCAAGGTTATGTGACGTCAAAATCGATATTCTCGTCTGCGACTGCGTATTACGGGTTCTAAATTTCCGGCTCCACGACCCGATGCAGTGCCCAACGAACTTTTCTTGTTGCGCATACTTAGGTCTCAGTTTCACCCATTGAGATATGAGATAGGAGTAGCTCAATGGTTTCACCCCTGTGGACGACAGAATCCACGGTCACCGGTCAGCGCAGCCAACGGCTTGGCGCTAAAATCCCCGTGACACAAAATCTAGTGGGATAAGCTTGCCTGGCTAATAAAGCACTCTAATATAACCCATTGTATCTCCTGTGTTTGTTGAGTAAGAGCATTTTTTGGCATATAGATGTATTTTTAAAGTATTTAGAAATATGTTTAAGGGTTTTCAAAAAGTTCACCCCTAAAGGGATAAAAAGCGTGGAACGGTAAAAAGGGGTAAGTGATTTAAATTGTTGATTTTTTCGCTGAGTCCCATTTAAAAAAAGTGGAGTAGAAATGATTTTTCAAAATTTCATCTCCAATAGGTTGAAAAGGGATAAGGGATGTTTGCTGAGCTAGAATTAAAACATTATTTCTTGTAATATAGATGTAGAATCTTTAGAAAGCGGTTTACAGATTTCTTAAAACGTCACCCCTAAAGGGGTAAAACGAGGAAAACGTAAAAAGGGTTAAATACTGATTTTTTTCGCTGTGGATCCATTGTTTCCGTTTTTAATTCATTGTTTTTGTTTTTATTCATCTACTTCTTTTCCTTTGTTTCCTCTTATCTTTTTTACTATTCCCCAAAAATGTTTGATGTTTTTAGTATATACATAGTTCATCTAGTTCCCGTCCGAACTCTTTCCAGCATTGTGTCTTTGCTTTTCTTATGTCTATTTTGGCTTTGTTTCTTTTTCTTATATATTCTTCTTTGTCCTCATGATTTTTGGTATATATATATTTTTTCCATGTTTTTTTCTTCTCTCTAATTGCTCTCTTTACCTCTTCGTTCCACCATCTGGTCCTCTTGGTGTCTTGTTTAAATTTCTTTATTCCACAGATCTGTCTGGCGTTCTTTATAAGTGTTTCTTTGAATATTTTCCATACTTCTTCCACTGTCCCTTCCTTTCTTTTTAGTTCAAATTTTTCGAGTTCGGCATCTGTGTTATTCTTGTACTTTTCTGCCCTATCAGTATCTTTTAGTTTATATACTGGTATTCTCTCGTATTCTTTTTTCGCTTCTGTAATATTTATGTCGTTTATTAATGCTCTTACTAATCTGTGTTGGGTGGAGTTCTGCTTCTCCTATTGTTTTCACTTCATCTATTTTTTGTTCCAGTTCCCTCGTGTATACCACGTAGTCTATGAGGCTTCTTGCTCCGCGTTCGTCTGCTACATAAGTGTATTTTTCCTCTAGTGGTTGTCCATCAAGTTCTCTAAATGTGCTGCTAGATGAAGGACGGAGGGAAATCTTTCCTGAATAGGAAAACCGAGAATGTGCCACACAGCCTCAGAGCTATTGATGTAGCGGCCGATTTGGTAGTTGGTCACCTCATCGCGATCATTAAGTCCAAATAACGCCTGATCGCTCCCTTTGTTTATGTATTTCTACACGTATTTACTGGACTTTACTGAATTACATAATTCGACATTTATGTGGGCCTCGAAGGTGCGGGACAACACAGGGTTATAGGGCACCACCCAGCGGTTGTTGAGCTCCACGTCGTTGATGTTGACCGTGAAGCCGCAATCGTCTGGGGACAGCCTCCGGTACTGCTGGTAGCCATCTTCTGTTCGTGTTTCTGCAATCACGAGTTGGGGGAAGCGCGTACTACAAGTGCCGTCTTTCAAGCAAGGCGAATTTTTGTTGAAGCTGCCGCACGTGCTATGAATCATATTGCTCGGCGCAATATCGTAAAGTGATGGATCTGCGTCGGGATTTGGATTTTTGCACACACAACATCGTCAATCTGCTCAGCTGGGATCCTGTCTTTTAGCCATAACAGAATGTGTATGTGAGAAGATCTCTTTTCTGCCATTCCACAGAATACATAATTCGATTTCCCAAATACGTAACCTATTTGTCAGCAAGTTCATCATTTTCTTCACTTTGAGGTGGAACACTCGGACTATCACATCGTGCCTATCCTGTGCCTTTTTATGCGGAAAAAGGTGTTCACTGATCTCTTTCCATTTTGGATTACACGTAAATGTAATAAATAGATCAGGTCAACCGTGATCTCTGATGTATGTCATGGCATCTTGCGTCCGCTCGTGCATATAGCTAGGACCTCTTGTAAAAGAAGGCAGAACCACCTTTTGCCCAAACTCAGACACCAGACATTAGCGTCATTCTTTGTTAAAGCGTCTTGTAAGTGGATGTTATTTTCCGCCCTCAACTTCTTCAGATTGTTTCTGATAAAGTTCAACTTCTCTATCTCAATCTTCGCGTACATATCAACTAGAAACTGATTGAAGAGGTTGCGGAAAAAGTGCAGGCGGTTCAGCTTTTTTCCTCACCATGATACAGAATGAGTAAAACATGGCCGCTGAAACTGTTTTGCCGACGTGGAGTTTGATTACCGGATTGGCCTGAGCAATGGCAATTCAAAGATGACATAAATGTAAATTCTGACTATCATACAACCGATAATTTATCTACGCCAAGCTTCAATTTTAGTAACTCTACTGTTGCTAACCTTAACATAAACATTTACAAATAAAACACAAATATTTATTATAATTAATTTAATTTGTATTACATGGTGTTATTATGAAATAACAAAATTGTTCAAAAATTTTGAGTCGAAATTTATTTAAAAAACATTTCAATAAATCAATTTCAAATTTGAAACGTCACATAAATTCTGACATTAATACACGACAAACTTTTAAAACCAGAAATCTAGCGATATTTAGTCTCAATGGGTATTATTTCTACTTCTAATATACAATCAACGGAAAAATATTGTAACTAACTCCTGTGTTAATAGGTGATTAATAATCTCTACAATTAAAATGAGTGGATTATTAATCGCTCTCATTAACATACTTGATTGTTAAGTAACTATTAGTACCTACATTTTAGTTGTTAATTACTATTTGGCTTATGCCTTTTTATTTTTAATTGTAGATGCCATGGATACTTCACAGAATCAGTTGAGACATTTTACAAATGAAACTGTTTTATCAAGACCTAAACCAATAGCATCATCCACGACTGAAAAATCATCAATAGCAAAAAGTCGCCTTAAACATAATTTCCTTGGTGTTTGATGTGTCAGGAATATCTAGCATATCCATAGATCGGCTCAGTCAGTTCGCAGATGTGAATAAGGAACAGTCCATTTCAGTGACACAATCATGCAGAAAGAAGGAAGAAAATGACTGCGGTACGCAAACGCCGAGGCAATCTTCCGCAACACTCCGTGGAAGTACTTAGAGAATGGTTGTATGAATACAGAAAAAAGGTGTACCCGAACAAGGCTGCAAAGCAACTGTTTGCAGAAAAAGCTAACATTACGATACTGCAAGTATTCAACTGGTTTGTCAATGCCAGGCAGCGATATTTGCCTGACATGATTTGATGAGAAAGTGACAATCCAGCCAATTACACAATTTCACATACGAGATCCAATAATAGTACAGAGGTTGATAAAACTGTTTCGTTTGTAAAATCTCTGAACTGCTTCTGCAATGTATCTATCGATGGCATTGATTTCGTCACAGAGATGGACTATTCCTTACTCAGATCTGCGAATTGACAGAGCCGATCTATGGATGTGCTAGATATGTCTAACACATCAGAATTACACGATGAGCGTGGTGTAGATATGCTCTCAGGAGTAAATGATAACACAGGCCTGCAAATTGAAATTTTTTGATTTTTTTTCACCGTAAGGTGAATCGTATGTATTTTTATTTATTTATTTATTTATTTATTATCAAATTTACGGGAAATCCCATTTTAACAGTTAACATATACAACAGGAATAAAACATTTTATATATACTAATACAAAAAACCAAAAATTATGCATAAAGAATACATTCAAATGAAAACAACAACAACATGTAACGCATGACTACAATAATAATAGGATATAAATTACCTATAGAATATTATTGATAATAGCTCTTTTGAAGTTGGCAAGTGTGCTATTAAAAATATCCACTGAATTTGCAGAAGCATTGATAATTTTTAGTTCTATTTATAGGTGAATGCGTGCCATAATTCGTGGTATGAAACTCAATGTGAAATAATTCAAAATTCCGGAGATTGCGGTTAGGCACATTGAATTTAATTAAATATAGTAACTCAGGACAGTCAACCAAGCCATTAACAACTTTATATATAAAGTAAATATCATAGAGAATCCTTCGATCTTTCAAAGAGAGCAAGTTTAACTTCTCCAACATCGATGATTTATGATAGTCCTCCATGGGGATGCCACATTTGAATGCAGCAAAACGCAAGAATTTATTCTGAACTCTCTCTATAATGTCGCAGTGAACCTGATATTGTGGAGACCATATTATCGTTGCATATTCAAGATTAGGGCGCACCAGTGTACAGTACAGGGTATTGAAAAATCAGGGCAGTTTCTAGTCACGAAACCAAGGAGCTTGAGACTCTTCTGGGCAGTATTAAAAATATGATGAGAGAAATTAAAGTTCTCATTGAGCAGTATACCTAGATCCCTAACCTGCTTCACATAGAAGAGCTTGTTGTCATTAATTTGGTAAGAAGTGTTAAATTTTTTGGCACCTTTGAAAAAGGTAATAAAGTGACATTTCTGAATATTTAACGGTAGCTTATTCACACTAGACCAAGTCCATAGGGAATCAAGATCACTCTGCAACAACAGAGAGTCATTGTCAGATTTAATTCTCTTATATTTTTAAATCATCAGCAAAGGAGCTAACAGAAGAATGTTTAATAACATCCACAATATCATTGACAAATAAGTTAAAAAGTAGTGGCGCACAGTGTGACCCTTGCGGAACACCTGAGTGCACTGCAAAGGAGTTTGAAAGATGATTTTTTATTTTTACACGTCGAGTTCGACCCCTTAGGAAACTACTTAACCAGTTAATAAGTGACTCGGAGAACCCTGTTGCTCTTAGCTTGGCTATCAACAGATCAAAGTTAACTCTATCGAAGGCTTTGGAGAAGTCCGTGTAGATAGAATCTACTTGGACCCCAGCCTCCAAAGCTCTTAGTACATCAGTCTCATACAAAACCAGGTTCGTTACTGTTGAACGACTCGTAAAGAAACCATGCTGTTTTGAGTTTATAATACCTGAGCAAGCCCAGTTCAATTGGTCATAAACTAAACTATCGAACAATTTTGCCATAGCCGATGGGCTACAGATACCTCTATAATTTTTAATTTCACCAACTTCTCCGCTCTTGAAAATTGGAAAAATAAAGCTTTGTTTCCACAGCTCTGGAAAGCCTCCACTCTCTATTGAGAAGTTGTAAATTATCTGTAAGGGTACAGAAATAGAATAAATACACCTCTTCAAAAAAAAGTTGGGAAAATTATCTGGACCCACACTTAAGAGTCTTTGACATATGTAATTTTAGAAAATTCCTCACCCAACGTAATTCTACGCAGGAGAACATCTTTGCATTGATTTAGGGCATAATCTGGGACATTGCAAGCACTGTCATCGTATACCCTAGAGAAATACTCAGCAAATAAATCAGAAATTTCTTGACCTGAACTAGCAACTGTTTCATCCAACTGCATGCTGTTAGGTAAGCAATTGGACTTCCTTATATCACTGATATATTTCCAAAAATGTTTAGGATTATGACTTAGAAATTCTTCCGTACGTTCAATGTGACTTTTGAAACACCTATCATATTCAGTTTTGCAGAAAGCACGGAGGTGTGAAAACTCAGCATAGTCGGAATTACGTGTAGTGGTTAAAAAAGCTTTATGCGCAATTTTTTTCCGAATAATAAGATCCTTGAGATGAGGACTGAACCATTTGGGAAAATTTGCCATTCTTATTCGCTTTATTGGAATGAATAGACTTAAACAGTGATTGAGAATATCATAAAACATTGTTAAGGCTTGGTTCACATCTGGGATCTTAAGAAGCTTGCTCCATGGAACAGAATTTAGAAATTCATTAATTGATTGATAGTCACCATTTTTAAAATCATAAAAGTGCTCATCGAACTCTAACTCTTGGGTATCTTCCACTTCAATACAAAAACAGTAGGCCATATGATTAACACTATTACGAACTAGAACATCACAGGTATAATTTGGTACGATTTTAGGTAGGTGAGAAAAAATAAGGTCTAAGTAAACATTACGATTATTGGGTAAAGCGTTCACTTGAAATAAATTTAAAAACGAGAACGATTCGGCTACACAATAGGCATGGCTTTTTTCAGGGCAAATTACAGTAACACCTAAATTGTCATTTTCCCACATAGCTTCGGGGAGGTTGTAATCCCCAAAAAGTATTAGCTTGCTTAACGGGTTCTGTTGGATTACCTCACACACTGATTGGCAATGTTGTTCATATGTAGACAGGTTGGATCTTGGGGGAATATATGCACCACCGATAATTATCGACTGCCTATCAAATCTAATTTCTATGAATAAATGCTCGACAGTAGTCTTGCTAACATTTAGCACCTTTGACTTGATTTTCTTTGATATAGCTATGAGAACACCACCACCTCTGGCTTTCTCACTTTGCTCGAAATTTCGGTCAGCTCTGTACACAATGTAACCCGGAAAATTAAATTATTTTGGTGCGCTGAGTCCAAATATGACCTCAGTTTTTCTCCAGCACGTAGAGATTTTCCGCAAAATGAAAAAGAAAGTTATGCAAAACCCGCAGTACATATAGGTAAAAATGCATTTTGAAATTAAAAAAAAAATATATTACTAGTGGTTTATTTACATTTTTAAATACAATTTGATAAAAATAATATGTAGTATATACAATAAGGATTTATAATTCTTTATAATATCTACATCTTTTTCCCCCAAAACTCCGTTTTGAGCTTTTCCGTTTGTGTGGGATGTCTGGAAGTTCTCTATGAAGCATCCAACAGTAGTCTCCCACCATATTCACATCCCATCGTCCTTGGTACCTCCGTTCCATTTCTTTGATGTCTTGGTGGAACCTCTCGCCCTGTTCTTCACTTACGGCACCAAGGTTTTCTGGGAAATAACTCAAATGGGAGTTCAAAAAGTGAAGTTTCAAGCTCATGGAGCACCCCAAGGTTTTAAAACATTTCAACATTTTATTTACAATTTCTTCATAATCCGGGTCCTTATTGTTCCCCAAAAACTTAGTCACAACTTCTTTAAATGATATTCACGCCTCTTTCTCAGCTTTTTTCATCAACTTTTCAAACTGATTGTCTTTCATTAGTTTCCGAATGTCCGGGCCAACAAAAACACCCTCCTTTAACTTTGCCTCAGACAGTCCCGGGAATTTCTTTTCAAGGTATTTGAACGTTTCGCCATCTTTTGGCAATGCCTTGACAAACTGCTTCATCAGTCCAAGCTTGATGTGAAGTGGGGGTAAAAGCACTTTTTTGGGATCAACCAAAGACTCAAAGTGAACATTTTTTTCTCCAACCTTCAAAGTTCTCGTTGGCCACACTTTTTGGCTCCAGTGCTGTGCTTTTGCCCGGCTATCCCACTCACATAGGAAACAGGGGAATTTCGTATAGCCACCTTGTTGTCCAAGCACCATAGAGATGACTTTGAGATCACCACAGATAGGCCATCCAAACTCCTTATATTTCAATTTATCAAGGATAAAAGCCATGTTGTCATACTTTTCTTTTAGATGCACAGAGTGCCCCACGGGTACAGAAGCGTATTTATTGCCGTTGTGTAGTAAAACTGCTTTTAAAGTTAATCTGTCCCTGATAGCAGGTTGGAGCAAATCCGTTTCGTTCACTATACTGTTAACATTTTCTGTTACAGATATCAATTTGATGATGACCTGCTGCCTTCCGCCTTCACCGCTGCCACCGATAGAGCCCTGTTGGCTCTTACGCTTGGGAAGAATCTGTAAATTATTGTCGATTATAACAACTTTTCGCACAGTGAAATTATGGAAAAAAGAAAGGCACACTGCTATCAGATTATATTGATCGACACCATATTTCAGTTCACTACTTTCATCGTTTAATTTTGGATAATCATCATTTTATTGAGTAACAGTTAACATTTTTGTGAAGTATTAGAGATTAATAGACTTACGTCACGTTGTGATGATTTGTTGGGGTAACTGTTGCTGTTGAAATTTGGGGCAAAATCGGTCGCTCCTCTGCCGCCTGCTGCCAATCTAATGAAAAAAAAAAACAGAATGTATTAAAAATTTACTTTAAAACATTTTTTACGGGCAAAAAATGGAAATATTTGGCGAAAACTTAAAAATGAACAGTACACGCATATCATTTTGCAAGAAATAATTTTTAAAAGTTCTTGACCATCCACTTTTAATGTAAAATGTGCCTAAATACAACTATTTCAAGACACTAAATATCCAATAAATGAATAAACATAAGTTTGACAAATATTGTTACTGCAAAAGCGTGTTGCACCAACTACTTAATAATCAGTGAACATAGTAATTACAGTAATTAATCTTCACAGTTGAAAACGTCACGATAATTACAATCTCATTACGTGAAGCTGGACTGTGATCTTTATTTGAAGACTTGCAAGTTTTTACTTTAGAATGATTTAACATACCCCTCTATCATCATTTGCTATTATATCAGGCGATTGTCAGGTTTCTTATTGCTCTCGGGATTATGAATGAACGAACTTACTGTTTTCAGTTTTTCTCAAAAAAGGTCTATTCTATCAAAAAAATCAAAGATACATCTTGTATCCCATGTTTTAACTTTCTATCTTATAATTGATCAAGGAATCACCACTTAAAGTTTGTCTACGTATTTAATTAACACCCTGTACATTGCCAGTCCAAAACAGGTCTTAATTTTTATCCTAACCTGCATTAATCGAGTGTAAAACAGGTTTAGGGTTTTTACATGAACACAGTAGATAATAAATATGCAGACCCCCCCCCCCCCCCAATTTTAACCACAAAAAGTTACCGTGAGAATTCCGTAACTACAAAAAAATAATTAGTCAACGATTTTTACAGTGTAAACATGTAAACTCCAAAGATGATAAAATGCACTTGATGGAAAGTTTCAACATGAAAATCGGAAAAACATTTTGAGCAGTCTGTGATAACCTGGAATATCATATACAGGATGGGGTCAGAATCGAGATAATCAGTCGAGCGCTGTCGAAAGAAAATAAGACGTCTCGTGTGTAAACAATATACGACTACAAAAATAAAACTGTAGAAAAGGCTAAACTTACTTTATTCTCGATACTGTGTCTGCACGTGTAGCTACCGTTAACACCAGGACACGAGTGTGTCGGGCACAAAACAATAGGTGTCGGGATGGCGGGCAGCAGGTTGCCAACGGTCTTGCTGCTTGATTCCGTCACCGAGATCTGCTCTCAGGAGTAAATGATAATCTGTCCCTGATAGCAGGTTGGAGCAAATCTGTTTCGTTCACTGTACTGTTACTGTACTGTACTGTAAACATCTTCCCTTACATATATCAATTTGATGATGACCTGCTGCCTTCTGTTTTACTGCTGCCACCGATAGAGCCCTGTTGGCTCTTACGCTTGGGAGGAATCTGTAAATTATTGTCGATTATAACAACTTTTCGCACTGTGAAATTATGGAAAAAAGAAAGGCACCGCTATCAGATTATATTGATCGACACCATATTTCAGTTCACTACTTTCATCGTTTAATTTTGGATAATCATCATTTCATTGAGTAACACTTAACATTTTTCTGGAGTTTTAGGGATTAATATACTTACGTCACGTTATGATGTTTGTTGAGGGTAACTGTTACTGCTGAAATTTGAGGCAAAATCGGTTGCTCCTCTGCCGCCTGCTGCCAATCTACTAATGAAAAAAAAACAATGTATTAAAAATTTACTTTAAAATATTTTTTAAGGGCAACAATTGGGAAAAATCGGCTACTACTTAAAAATGAACAGTACACGTATATAAATTTGTGAGAAATAATTTTTGAAAAATTCTCAACCATCCAATAACTATACTTTTAATATAAAAAGTGGATAGTGTCTAAATACGACTACCTATTTCGAGACACTAAATATCCAATAAATGATTAAACATAAGTTTGACAAATGTTGTTACTGCAAAAGCGTGTTGCACCAACTACTTAATAATCAGTGAACATAGTAATTACAGTAATTAATCTTCACAGTTGAAAACGTCACGATAATTACAATCTCATTACGTGAAGCTGGACTGTGATCTTTGTAGTTTTCTTAAAATTTGAAGACTTGCAAGTTTTTACTTTAGAATGATTTAACATACCCCTCTATCATCATTTGCTATTATATCAGGCGATTATCAGGTTTCTTATTGCTCTCGGGATTATGAATGAACGAACTTACTGTTTTCCTTTTTTCTCGAAAAAGGTCTATTCTATCAAAAAATAAAAGGTACATCTTGTATCCCATGTTTTAACTTTCTATCTTAGAATTGATCAAGGAATCACCACTTAAAGTTTGTCTACGTATTTAATTAACACCCTGTACATTGCCAGTCCAAAACAGGTCTTATTTTATATTTATCCTAACCCGCATTAATCGAGTGTAAAACAGGTTTAGGGTTTTTACATGAACACAGTAGATAATAAATATGTAGACCCCCCCCCCCCCCGCCCCGCACAACCAATTTTAAACTAAGAAAGTTACCGCGAGAATTCCGTAACTACAAAAAAAAAATTAGTCAACGATTTTTACAGTGCCATATGAGACATGTAAACTCCAAAGATGATAAAATGCACTTGATGAAAAGTTTCAACGCGAAAACCAGAAAAACATTTTGAGCAGTATGTGATAAACCTGGAATGTGATAAACAGGTTGGGGTCAGAATCAAGATACTCAGTAGACGGCTGTCGAAAGAAAATAAGACGTCTCATGTGTAAACAATATACGACTACAAAAATAAAACTATAGAAAAGGCTAAACTTACTTTAGGTGTCGGGATGGCGGGCAGCAGGTTGCCAACAGTCTTGCTGCTTGATTCCATGACAGAGATCTGCGTGGTGTAGATATGCTCTCAGGAGTAAATGATAATCTGTTCATGATAGCAGGTTCGAGCAAATCTGTTTCGTTCACTGTACTGTTACTGTACTGTAAACATCTTCCCTTACAGATATCAATTTGATGATGACCTGCTGCCTTCACCGCTGCCACCAATAGAGCCCTGTTGGCTCTTACGCTTGGGAGGAATCTGTAAATTATTGTCGATTATAACAACTTTTCGCAGAGTGAAATTATGGAAAAAAGAAAGGCACTGCTATCAGATTATATTGATCAACACCATATTTCAGTTCACTACTTTCATCGTTTAATTTTGGATAATCATCATTTTATTGAGCAACAGTTAACATTTTTGTGGAGTTTTAGGGATTAATATACTTACGTCACGTTGTGATGATTTGTTGGGATAACTGTTGCTGCTGAAATTTGGAGCAAAATCGTTTTGCTCCTCTGCCACCTGCTGACAATCTAATAAAAAAAAAAAAACAGAATGTATTAAAAATGTACTTTAAAATATTTTTTAAGAGCAAAAATTGGAAAAATTTGGCCAAAACTTAAAAATGAACAGTACACATATAATTTTGCGAGAAATAATTTTTGAAAAGTTCTCAACCATCCAATAACTACACTTTTAATACAAAAAGTGGATAGTGTCTAAATACGACTAACTATTTCGAGACATTGAATATCCAATAAATGAATAAAGTTTGACAAATGTTGTTACTGCAAAAGCGTGTTGCACCAACTACTTAATAGTCAGTGAACATAGTAATTACAGTAATTAATCTTCACAGTTGAAAACGTCACGATAATTACAATCTCATTACGTGAAGCTGGACTGTGATCTTTGTAGTTTTCTTAAAATTTGAAGACTTGCAAGTTTTTACTTTAGAATGATTTAACATACCCCTCTATCATCATTTGCTATTATATTAGGTTTCTTATTGCTCTTGGGATCCTTCCGAAACGGCAGTAGAAAATCTCTATGGTAATTTTTCTTGCCAACCTTATTAAATGGAGACCGCTGATCTGAAATACAGAAACAATTTGTATTCAAGGATTTGAATTTCAATTATCACGTGTCGGTAAACACTAGTCAATAAATTATTCATTATGAACACCTACTAGTTAGTTACTCAACACAGTATTTTGTCCTATTTATAGATTGCTTGTTTATAGACATGGTGACCTACGGTTCTTACTATTTAAAATTTTTAAAGCCAAATAAACGTGTCACATTTATAATTTAAAACAACAAAAACATTTGAAAAGAGCAGACAAGATATTAATTGCTACTTTTTTGCTTGTGCTTGAATGCCAAAACCAATAAACTGCATCAACAGCAAACTAAATAAAAATATTTCCACTATTTCGCATTCATTATATCAGCTTTTGTAAATTATAAATGTTTGCTCGTCGCTTTAATATCCAACCAAACCGAAAAGCTGTTATTTATTAACATAAAAGGACATATGTGATAGAAGCTCTCACCTTCTTGATAAGGCAATTTAGCTTAGCCTCAGTGGCGTTGGCATCAATGGCTTCGGCACTGGCTTTGGCATTGGCTTCGTTCTTGGCCTTGACCAGCTTGTCAATGGCGAGAGCAGCGCGATCGAGCTCATCCTAGCTACCGACAGGAGCGGCCACCACAATGGGCTTCAACAGCTTGGGAACCTCCTTAACAATATCAGTAACGTCAATGTTACTCTTGGGCAGTTTTCATTTCGGCAGGCCGCTTGATTTGTCATGACTTCATTGCATCGACACGCTTATTGGAGTCATTAACGATCAGTGAAGAACTAATATTTGTATTGTTATTGAGAATCACATCCTTAGCGTTATTAATATAATCGGCATTAACGGAAGTAGGATTCGAGTGGTTGTTGACGTTGGTAGCATCCTCAAGAGCAGCGTTGTCCTTGAACGCATCCATGTCGGTAACGACCTTCGAAGCACCCTTCATGTTAAGTTCACGCATTTTGTTACTATTATTCGATGGCCGCGTTGAGAGAGCTGGCAGTGCTGGCTTTAGTGCAACAGGTACTGGTGGCTGAGGTTGCTGCTGCTGTTATGGTGCTGGCGGCGTGGGCACCTCTTTTGGTTTTTGGGAAGCTTTGTGTTTCGATTTAGCTGAAACAAAACAATCTCGTTAAATAATGAAGGTGATAGTTTTGTGCATATAAAAAACAACAGTGGTTGAAATGGGCTGGTTGATCATATAAAAAACAAAAAACAAAAATTTTTGCAGTGAATAAGAAAAAACTTGGGTTGAGACTAATGTTAGGATAGGTTAAGTTATGTTATGTCATAAAATATGGTAAATTCAAAATTGTGAAATGGAAATATAACCAAAATTTTGTTTTATTTCAAAATAAAGTAATTTTTTACACCACAGTAAGGTTTCCAGTACTGGGATTTGGTAAAGGGACTTCCCGGGATTCTACAAAGAAAACAGATTTCCGGGACCATAGCCACCAGACGCGAAGTCCCGGGACCATATTAGATACGTACGAGTGTACGATGTCAGAAAATTAGGACGAGTATTGACCAGCGTCTAGCGTAGTACTTTGCACATTCTGCATTATTTGCTTTTTGTGTAAACAAGAAAAATATTGTATATTTTCCAGCGTGGACTCCGAGAGAGCATTTTCAGTGGCAGGATATTTTTCTACAAAAATCCATTCGAAATTAAAGCATGAGTCCTTAAATGCTCTTAGTTCTAAGCTTCTATTTTGTGTCAAAATAATTGATTTCTTAGTTATTTACACTTGTTTGCTATATACTATACTATACTACTAATCTGTATTTCAATAATAGTATTAACCTTCCAGTAGTCGCGCTCACATTTATAACATTAGCGGGCGCGTTTATACAACATATACAATTTTCAATAATTAGAATGTAAATTTCTACAAGATATCTCAGGAACTCTGCTTATTGCATTCTTAGTAACTAGTATTTATAAATAGAAAGATATTAATAAAATATATGCACTGTTAAAACAATTTTAACTCACCAATACAAGGGGTGCAGGCCAACTGGGCAAACGGTCAACTCTATAATCCCGCTACTTAATTTTTACCTGTAAGTATAGGGGTCAACTGGGCAAGGGACTCGCGCTAGGGCCTACACACATTTTTTACATTACACAAAAATGTTTGTACTAAGTACACACAAATCTTAAATCTGCAAATAACCTAAATTCATATGTTTGTACAAAAATTTTTTGCTTGTTGCCCAGTTGACCCCTAGGATTTACGGACAAACTGACCATTTTGCCCACTTGACCTCCTCCGAATACAAGAGTTGTGAGAAATTATAATATTTATACAGTTATTACACAGAAAAAATAACACGTCATACAATATTAATTCGAATAGGAAAACCCCTAACATTGTAAAGCATATTGCTAATTATTATTAAATTTAGGGTAATTTTACATTACTAATTACAACTATAATTCTCCTTTTTTTCGCTACAGTGTTCGGGGATATTAGTTATTTGCATTTTACATCGTTGTGCATATGAAAGATTTTCCAAATTTATGCAATTTTATTGTGTATGACAAAATGTTCTGAAGTTTATTTACTAAAACTAGTTGCAATGTATTATTATCGCAAGTCATTTGCACTAATTCAAATAACTATAGTCCATTTACTTGACATCTGCACTGTCAAACTGACATCATGTTGGCACCACTGCTATTTTTCACATTTTAACAATTAAATTACTGTACAGTCTAATAAAAAAACACATTATTTTTGAGGTACAGTCAAGACATTTTTTTAAAATTTGACACTGACAGTGCAGATGTCAAGTAAATGGACTATAATCTCTTCGCATTGAATTACACGAGCAGGCGCGCGTTATAAAATATGCAACTTGTGCATCAGTCAGCCTGTATTGATAAGAAATACGTCGAAATTAGTTTCAGAGGCTGTACTGACCGGATGTCCTGCTGGTAGACAAAACAATAGAGAAATACCTAAAGTTTAATGCAAGTCGCTTGACTATTGTGCATGCAATTTGCGAAAATTCTCGACTGTTGTACTTTTTACAGCGTGCCGAAAGGTTAAAATCATACTACCAATACTTATATAAAAAATACTTTAACTTAAAACGCTTGTTTTCTTTGGAATTTGCTTTCCAGCTAAACACTATTGCCCTTTCGGGACCATGTTTGGGATCTTCGGAACTAGTATGGAGACTTGAAATTTAGCTGGTTAGTCCCGAAAGCACTTTTTATCCCGGGACTTGGAAACCCCACACCAGAGATTCGGTTTTGTTGAGACATTTATATAGAATTTTTTTAAACGTTTTACTAACCATTTACATATCTTTTTCCGAAAGCAAAATGTGTTAATACAGAAAATTCAAAATGTAGGTTACAAGGCCTCCTGGATTAATGCGAGACTTGACGTCTGCACGGCCTGCCACATTTTTATAATTTTTGTGATTCTAAGGCCAACGTACTTTAGCGCCATCTGTTGGGTTTTTGATAAAATTATCTGTGATGTAAACACGACTTCTTGGATTAATATTAATCCAGGAGACCGTGGACATATGCAATCAGGCGCACAAGAGCAACGAACTGTAGGGCCTCTACAAACTATAAAAAACGCCTTGAACTAAAAATGAGGCTGTCCACATAGACGTCCGTCTCGCATTAATCCAGGAGGCCGTGGTAGGTTGATATTCATTGTTTTCGACTGTAGGTTACAAGGGCCATAAAATTAATGTGTAAAATTGAGCTGCTTTAAAACATATCAAAAATATTGCTTTTATAATAGTTATATGTCTACTAAGTGTGAAAATATAGATTACTGATAAGAGTAGTGGAATAACAGAGTTCTTACACGTGGCGGACAATATTTTTTCAAACAATTTGTAATTTCTACAAAAAACAATATCGAGCACGCCACTTTTATTGTCTTGAAAATTATTAGTAAACGATTTTTACAGTGCCATATGGGACATGTAAGCTCGAAAGTTGGGCAGTCTGTGATAACCTGGAATGTGATAAACAGGTTGGGGAGTCAGTAGACGACTGTCGAAAGAAAATAAGGCCTCACGCGTGTAAACAATGTATGACTACAAAAATAAAACGATAGAAAAGGCTAAACTTACTTTATTCTCGATACTCTTTCGACACGTGCAGCCACCGCTATCATCAGGACAAGATTTTGCCGGGATGCCGGGACGGTATGCAGAAGCACAAAACAATAACTGGCAGAAGATTGCCATCCTTCCGCTACACGGTACCAACTTAAAACTAGTGCAAATGCAAACTTACATACTACAAATATTACTAGTGGAACGAAACATTCGTTCCATCTTGAAAGGTTGTGATCTTTTAAAACTATACCGGATGTCCACTTTCAAACTGTAATATACATTGGCGTAACTAGGATTATTGGCTGAGGAGGGCTAGGCCTCCCCAACCAACCATCGTTAATACCTATACTTATGAAGATATGAATTTGCATAGATTACCCTTTCGCATAAAGTTATTTGTTTGTTTTTTTATACTGCTATAATGCTGTGTACCCTGCAAAGTCTTCAAAAAACATATGGGAGCCAGAAATCAGATGATTTCGAATAATATTACTAACCACAAGTGACTAGCATTTATTTATTAACGCTAAATAATCTAGCAGTCTATAATGGTAACTCAATATTAAATAATTAGAATAATTTGGTAATAAAGAATGTAATAATGATAGAAATGTGCAAATTAATTGAAGGTTGCGACACGCACCAAGATCAAGAACCCCTTTCAGGTTAGTAAATTAATTGTAACCACAAATAAATCGAGTGATATGCATACCGCTGTCATTTAAAACCCCTTTCTGTTCAGGCTATTGAAGGCAAAAAGCGTGAATGCTCCTTTTACAAAGGTTTGATTACACATATAAATTGTAGCTTTCAATGTTAATTGTAATTAAATATACGCATTTAAACTTCAAATATTAAAACTGATTGAACGTATGCGTCTAAACTTTACATGTTAGTAATAACGGAAAGTATAAATTTAAACCCCAAACACTGATAGTTATGGAATGTACGAATCCAAATCTCAAGAATTGAAGATAATGCAATATAACATCAATCCCGAAATAACCAGCCCGTGTAACTGTCCACAACCAACCGAAATCACTAACCTTCGGAGTGCAATAATTCCTAAGGACCGCGCTGTCAAAGGGTCGCTACTGCAGGTTATTCAGCCGAATCAACACATAACGTGATGCAACGGCTTGCCAGGGGAAGCTGACAAAAAGGTCGAACGTTTTGCTCCTGGCAGCATCGACGCTAAAGGCAGATAACGTTCTTTAATGGAACAGGGCACTAGCCTCCAGGTCCAAAATTTATTTATTTATTTTATTTATTCATTTCGCACTTAGCCAACAGCCGTTAGGCCAATTATAGGCGTCGCTGTGCATTTATGGGAATTTCCAACCCCACTAACGACTGCCATGATGTTGTTATAACCGTCGGGACCAACTATTTCCGTGACAGCCGTATCACGAGGCGCCGAGAGATACAGCCGTGGAAAATTATCGGATATGTGCCGATTTTAAAACCATCGAGTAAAACTGTCGGTTAAGAGCTAAAGAAATGGAATTAATAGGAGAATAACAAACAGAAAAAAGCCATCGTACCTGATTATAGTCAGCCCCACAATATTAATCGTCGTGGCTTAATAAAGCACGAACGAGACCTTTTTAGAAGCAAGTTACTTCGTTGAAGTGCAGGAAAAGAATCATTGCGCATTCGGCCAACTAACAAAGACAGCTGAACGCTGCGACCTCGCGATAAGCCAGCGAATGTTTTTGGGCTTTCCAGAATCGGTACGAAATGAGCGAACTGGTAAATTGAAATATTTCGAAACACAATTGATTATTATGCAAAGACAATATACAGGCTGGTCCTGAAATAATTGGTATGCGGAGAAAACATTCGAGCGAAGCCGAAAAATGATTTCACTCCCCACGGCCAGATTTTTAACAGGGTAACAACCTGGGAAAAAACGTACAGAAATACTTGAAATATATAATGAAGTGATTACAATAAAGTCGTCGTCAGTCAAAAGAAGGCGAAAGAAAAATATGGAGATAAGTGTGGGAATGAAAGAATAAAGTTAAGAAAAGAAGAAGAGATAGAAAGTTTCTACGAAGGAAGTAGCCGGGAGCAAAGCGCTAGACCTATCCGTCGCGCAAGATGAAAAAAAGACGCACCGGTGTATAAGTTAGACGCTTAGCTCCGTACTATAACCAACGGGAAACGAGCTAACCAGAAAGTAGAAAATAGAAGAAATCGGAAAAGGGGTACCTAGGTATTAAAAGAATATAGTAAGAGAAGAGAGTTTAATTAAAAAAAAATTGGAAAGGATTAGTTCGATGTCCGTCAGTCGGTCAGTCAAAGCAGGGCTATGTGAAAAGAACTATTGCAGCGAAATTGGAAATAAACAAAAGGTGAGGACGCCGTTGATCACAGACACTAAGCGCGGGCCACCGTAGTGGTCACCGCGGATGTAAGCGACTGTGAACAAGAGCGCCAAAAAGAAAAACCCTAAACCCTGCTGGTCGATGAAAAGTGAACAGTCCAGGGATGACTGCACACTGAAACACTGTGTCAACTAGCACACAGCGAAACACCGGAGATAAGTCACAAAAACTTACTCCTAAATAAAACATCGCAGCCTAACAAGACTGTGGCAAAAAAAGTCCGGGTGAAAACCCAGGATGAAATCCTAAAAACCCTATACTCGCCCCGAATTAAGGTAGGGACCCAAGAAGCCGGAGGAAACGACCGCACAGCCACCAAACCCCGCTCGGATATTCAATCGGTCGTCGCAGCTGGATGGAAAAAGCGCGCCGGTGATGGACTGAATCTGACTCGCTCACTGAGTCGAATGGCAACACAATCGCTCTCCCCAACCCCCAGAAATCTCCACAAGACCGAAAAAGCCCGCCCCCAATACTATGAAAGATGAAATCCAAGCATGAATTCATGCCTAACACAAGTAATAAAAACAACCAAGGAATCGGTAATGTGGACCCGACGCTCTAAAAATGTCTCGTAAAGCGAGATGGGAAAGGAAATAGAGAAATATTTGATGGAAATGTTCGCAAAAAAGAAACCGACCCTGCATGCCCAACCAACCACCCTAAATAAATCGTACAGGTCTAGAAACTCAAAGTTATGAATACTGCTAATTCCATCGTCAGAAAGATATACCTTGAGAAAGTAAAGAAAGCTCACACACTCATCATGAAAGCAATTCACTTAAACACTTGTTTTACTATCAACAATAGACTCAAAAAGAGTTCGACAAAAGGTCCAATCGCTATCTATAAAGAAGCGAGGAAATCCGTCACTCACAAGGGTTTCACCTAATATAATCAAATCATAGGGAAACGTACCATCAAAGGTGCTTAACTAGCACTCGAAAGCAAAAAAATATACGGCTGAAATAAGCGCTCAATAAAACAACAATGGTAATAATAGAAATTAGTTATAATGTCGAAAAGGGCGAGAATAATGTTAATAGTATAATACTATCCTTAGGATGAATAGGCGAATAGACTACACATGCACATACACCATCATACATACCACCATACGCGCAATCATGTACACCAAAATTCACTCGTCGACTTGTCCTTCTCCAAAGTAAGGTTTTAAACCATTAATATGCCAAACTCCAACGTTCTTATTGTCGGGCACGGTCCCTAGCTGATAAGTAAGAGAACCAGTAACTTTTATTACTTTGCATTTGGCATATTTAGGAGCTAATTTCTGATTGAAAGACTTAGACGCATCAGGTAAAACGTAGTTCCTTTATTAAGGCGTTTAACAACGTCTTGATAAAGTTCAGAAAGTTGGTTAACGTCTGAAATCAGATCTTCGCGAGTTTCTAAAGACAACTCTTCCTCTTGGAAGTTCTTAAGACGACCGTAATAAGTCCCAGAAACTGGTACAGTCCTCCCGAAATTTAAGAAAGAAGGGGTGTGACCCGTTATCTCATTAACGGCGTTACGCAATGCATGTGCAACTTGGTAAAGGTGGTCGTCCCACGAACGATGATTATCCGAAACATAGAAACGAAGAGCAGTACCGATAACTCGGTTAACTCTTTCGACAAAATTAACTTGGGGATGGTAAGAAGCATTGTACCAAACTTGTTAAACTTGGTATTGTTTCATCAAAGCCTTGAATTGGGAACTTATAAATTGTGACTTGTTGTCAACCATACAAATTTCAGGGACGCCAAAAATGAGAAAGATTTCATTTTCAAAAAACTTGGCTACTGTTTTAGGTGTGCCGGCGCGAACAGCTCAACTAGAGTAAACTTGGTTAGCCAATCACATACGACTATAATAAAAGTACTACCATTATTCGTGCGAGGTAAAAGAACCATTATGTCAATCGACAAACATTGAAAAGGGTATAAAATCTTTTTATTTTTGCCCATTAAACCACGTCTAACAAGTTGACTAGCTTTACTAGCAGCACAAGTCTCAAAATGGCGTATGTAGCGGATGACATCGGCACGCATTTTAGGCGAGTAATATTGTTCAGCAATCTTACAAAAGGTCTTATAAACACCCAAGTGAGCAGATGTAGGGCTGTCGTGAAAAAGTTTATAAATTTCAGCTCTTCGAGAACGAGGTATAACTTGTTTCCATTAGACTAAATTGCTAACGATGGCATGACGGTTGGGAACATACTCAAAAAGTCGGTGATTTTCAACTCGCCAAGTGGGAAATTGATTAGGACTCTGGCTAACGCGTTCAAGCATTTTTCAGTACCAAGAGTCTAAGTCACCATCAACAAGTTCTAGAGCGGAAACTTGAATAGGAGCTCGGGATAAAGCATCGGAAACTACATTATGCTTGTCCTGTCGGTGTTGAATTGTAAAATCATATTGCGACAGACGAACACTCCAACGAGCTAAGCGGCCCGTGAGGTCTTTCATATTGGTAAGCCACAATAAAGCATAATGGTCAGTTAATACTGTGAAATGAGTACCGTCAATGTATGGTCTGAATTTCTCAATGCCAAAGATGACAGCTAAACACTCTCTCTCCGTAACAGAATAGTTGCGTTCAGCCTTGTTAAGGGTACGAGAAGCATAAGCAATAACCTTCACCTCATTGTCAATATTTTGGGTAAGAACACAACCAAGGCCAAAATTAGAGGCGTCACACTGTAAGGTGAAAGGTAGTGAAAAATTAGGACTACTCAAAACAGGAGCAGAGGTCAAACAAGATTTAATTTGATTAAAGGACTTAAGAGCATCATCAGTCCAATGCACACGTTGCTTTTTAATGCGACCTTTAATTAGGTCCGAAATAGGAACAGTAATAGTGGCAAAATTTGGGACGAAGCGCCGATACCAAGAAGCTAAGCCAATAAAGCGTTTGACTTCAGCCACTGTATTTGGTTGAGGGTATATAGTAATGGCCAAAATTTTGTCAGGGTCCATTTTTATTAACGACAAAGCCAAGGTACGTAAGGCTGGGACGGCAAAATTGACATTTGTCAATATTGACAGTTAAATTTGCGGCCTTAAGACGAGTGTAAACTTGTTTTAAGGTGTCAAGGTGTTCTTTAAGGGTTCCAGACACGATAATAATATCGTCTAAATACACGAAGATATTTTCACCGAGTAGCGAACCAAAAATGTTATCCATAAGTCGTTGTTGGCTAGCAGCTGCGTTCACAATACCGAAAGGAACGACAGTAAACTCAAATAATCTACGACAAGAAACTGTAAAAGCAGTTTTCTCGCATGAATCAGGATGTAAAGGGATTTGGTGAAAAGCTTGCTTAAGATCGATGGACGTAAGATAACGCGCGTCGCGTAATTTATCAAGAATGCTATTCAAATAGGGTAAGAGATAAGCATCCTTCTTAGTAACTGAATTTAACTTTCGACCGTCGAAACAGAGTCGGTAAGAACCATCTTTCTTTTTAACTAACACCATCGGGGAGCTCCAAGGAGATTTCGAGGGACGAATGATACCCATTTCCAATAAGCGATCAAGTTCTCGATCAGCGTGAACTTGCATAGCAGGAGACAAAGAGTAATATCTTTGCTTAATAGGAGTTGCGTCACCCGTATCGATAGTGTGTACGACTAAATTAGTTGAGCCTAAAGTAAGACCAGAAATTTCAGCAAACTTTCTAACAACTTGGTCTAAAAGAAGCTTTTGTTGTACTGCAAATCAACAACACCACAAATAGTCGGTAGCGAAAAAGTTTCAGCCACATCGAAGCGCCTAGCGACAAAATCAGTCTTCCCTCCAAAAGCGTGGTAAAAATCAACACCTAAAATTAGTGTAGACGGAATTGAGTCACAAATAACAGCATCGATGGACTTAGTAATACCATCAACGGTAATAGGTAATGCAACAATACCTAAATTCATTCACAGTTCTTAACCAAGATTTCCAAGATAAAGTATCAGCCTTAGTGTAATAGGGATAAGGAATAGATCGGCTGGAACATCTACTCTTTTCTTTGCGTTTTTTGGATGGCATTTAGGACAAGTGGCAAAATAACTGTTTGAGTGTCCGCAAACATAACAGAAAACTGCTCTATCTGCCATGAAAGTGTGAAACGTATGGCCTAATTTATGGCAGTTCCAACAGGTAGTCGTAGCTTTAGCACGATTAGGTTTAGGACTAGGATGTTTAGAAGTTATTTGTGCAGTCTGTGTCATAGGTTTTTTCGTTGTAGGCTGGTAAGCCAAGTCAATTTCCAGTTGCAAAGATGAAGCAGCAGCAGGATTGCAATATTTAGCATTTTGTAATTTAATATCTTCGTGGACTACTGTTAAAGATAATTGAGTAGCGTAAAATGGTTGCAAGTTTTTCATGATATGCTTAAGTTGAACCGGTCAAATAAATTAAGCAGAACCGAAATTAAAAGTGTGGGTTTCTCATCATTCCCCTGTTTGCGCTTTTTTATCTCATCCCACAATTCTACGTCGAAATCAGTAGGTAAAAAGTCGATCCGCAATCTAGCTACTAACGCATGCCAATTTGAGACCTGGTTCTACATAGCATGAAACCATACCAACCCTCGACCCGAAAATAGATAGCGGCACTAGAAAACAATTGGTCATACGAAACGTTACGCGCCACCCTAAGTTCGTCGACACTCTGTAAAACTGAATTTACCCCCATAATGGTAGTATCTCCATTAAATGATAAACCCCACTTACATACTGGTACAGAAATTAAGCCGGTATGTCCAGGAGGAGAATTCGTTGAATAATGGATGCGACCTAATTCATTACGTAAATTAGTAGTGGCTGACATACTTAAACGTTGCTTAAGGAGAGGAAAGGGTGCAGAAAAAGATACTCTAGGTCGTTGGAACGTAGATGAAGCGGCTGGGTTAGAATTATCAATGATATCAGGGTTGTCAACATTATTATTTGCTACCCGTTCAGTAGGATCAGAATTGAGTGGCGCTACTGTAGTAGCTGGATCAACAGAATTAATTGTAGCGGCATCCTCAAGAGGTACGTCGGAAGTGGCAATTTGCAGTTGTGACTCGTCGTAAGTAAAGGTGAGTCAACCGCGTATCAAGTCTCGCAAATTCCGATTCGGAAGGTGAGCTAGAAAATGCTTGAACTAATGCAGAAAGTTCGCTCACTTTAATTTTGCAGACGTCGAGTTCAAATTGAACGTCGAAAAGTGCAGCTAACTGATAAGCGCCAAACATAGCCGGATCGGCTTTTTCTAAAATTAATCTGGCACGCAAAGATCTACGTCGTTGATCAACGTTCATGACCTCTACAGAGTCACGATCAAAACCCCTAAATAGCAGTTCGTATAGCAACTCGTCGACCCTAAGCGCATTTACATTCATCTTAAATAAACAATTAAATACGTATTTAGTAATTACAGGTTTGCACAGCCGATGTTACTACCAAAAAATCGAGCCCCGGACGTTGGTCGCCAGTGAAACGATAAAGAAGCTGACCTGAGGTTAATTAATTAAAATAATAAATGGTAGTAAAAAATCGCAGTTCAACCCCCTTAAAGTTCGTACTACACGGAAGCTCTAAAAATCTTCACTTACCGCGATGGCCGAGCTAACTCAAATTTGACGATATGGTCGTGGGTTCAAACCACCAGCTGTGTACTCTGCAAAGTCTTCAAAAGAAAGGATATGGGCGCCAGAAATCAGATAATTTCGAATAATTTAAATAAACTACAAATGACTAGCATTTATTTAATAACTAGTGAATAATCTATAGTATGGTAATTCCATAATAAATAATCACAACAATTTGGTCATAAATAATGTCATAGTAGAGCTGTGCAAGTTAAATGAAGGTTGCGACACGCACCAAGAAACCCCTTTTTGGGTTATTCAATTAATTGTAACCACAAATAAATCGAGTGGTATGCATACCGCTGTCATTTTAAAAAAACCTTTCTATTCAGGCTATTGAAAGCAAAAAGCGTGAATGCTCATTTTACAAAGGTTTAATTACACATATAAATTGTAGCTTTCAATGTTAATTGTAATTAAATATACGCATTTAAACTTCAAATATTAAAACTGATTGAATGTATGCGTCTAAACTTTAAATGTTAGTAATAACGGAAAGTATAAATTTAAACCCCAAACACTGACAGTTATAGAATGTACGAATTCAAATCTCAAGAATTTAAGATAGTGCAATATAACATCAATCCCGAAATAACCAGCCCGTGTAACTGTCCACAACCAACCGAAAACACTAACTTTCGGAGCCCAATAATTCCTAGAAACCTCGCTGTCATAGGATCGCTACTGCAGGTTATTCAGCTGAATCAACGCCTAACGTGATGCAACGGCTTGCCAGGGGAAGCTGACAAAAAGGTCGAACGTTTTGCTCCTGGCAGCATCGACGCTGAAGGCAGATAACGTTCTTTAATGGAACAGGGCACTAGCCTCCAGGTCCAAAATTATCGGATAGGTGCCGATTTTAAAACCATGGAGTGAAACTGTCGGTTAAGAGATAAAGAAATGCAATTAATAGGAAAATCACAAACAGAAAAACGCCATCGTACCTGATTATAGTCAGCCCCACAAAATTAATCGTCGTGGCGTAATAAAGCACGAACGAGACCTTTTTAGAAGCAAGTTACTTCGTCGAAGTGCAGGAAAAGAATCATTGCGCATTCGGCCAACTAACAAAGACAGCTGAACGCTGCGACCTCGCGATAAGCCAGCGAATGGTTTTGGGCTTTCCAGAATCGGTACGAAACAGCGAACTGGTTAATTGAAATATTTCGAAACAAAATTGATTATTATGCGAAGACAATATACAGGCTGGTCCTGAAATAATTGGTATGTGGAGAAAATATTCGAGCAAAGCCGAAAAATGGTTTCAACCTAACCTTAAAAGTTCGAATATGACACAGAATAACAGTGCCACGAACAATACGCTTGAGTATTGCCAAACGTTGAATGAATGGCTGTTACTATGTTGTCGTGGTTGCTATAGTGCAAAATACCACTTAACTCAACGGTTTTGAATGTAGAAATGTGTTACATTACCAAATGACATGGGATAATAACTATTTACGCTACGCATACATTTTGAGAATTACAAGTTTTTGCATTTTATGCAGAGCGCTAAAAATAAACAGTGTTTGTAGTAAGTGTGTCGTCGTAAATATATTTCAGAAGTTACCATCATTATTGACTGTTAAGGCATTACATCATATTATGTCGCCTTTATATACTTTTTGTTTGACAACACTGTATTAAGTGTGCACATGATAATTTGAAATGTGACAACGCCGCATTGCAGCTCATTTATTATGAAACTTTAACCTCAATTTTGTTAACAAACAGCTACAAATACAAGCATGATGAATTCTCCATTATTATCATTAAAGAAACACTTTTGTTTGGTTTTTCCTCGACATAAATATATAAAAACCTTACACAAAAGTAACTAAAAGATTCTAACTTTAAGACATTATTATAGGTGTATTAATATTGTAGGATATTTGAGTACGATATCGGAAGAATCAAAACGACAGAATGATTTATTTAATATTGAACTCAAACGGCAACGGGAAGCAGTGGGACGCATTGAAAAGATTGAAATTAATTGCGAAGCCCCCCTTGAGAATGTGACTTTAGTTATGAACAAAGATTTATCAACTCCGTATGATTGTGCTAAGCGTTAGTATTCAAATAAGTCGTATTGCTTTTAATAAGTAAATTTAATGTTGCAGACATAGGTGAAATGACAGCAGATCGATCAGCCGTAGCTCTAGTAAATGGAGAAACTTTATGGCACATGCATAAACCTTTACCTGATTCGTGTAAAATTGACTTTTTACATTATAACATACCACAGCCTGCTGCTGTGAATAAGGCATTTTGGCGAACTTGCAGTTTTCTGTTAGGTGCAGTTATTAATAGTGCATTTAAGGATCAAGTCAATGTACAATTACACAGTTTTCCCAGTCCAAATGGTTTGTATTTTTAGCTGTACTAATTGTATTGAAAATTGAATTTTAACATACATTTACAAAGGGACGAAAAATTTTAATAAAATCAATTGCAGTGACCAGAAACATTATGTTCACAACTGATTTTTTTATCTTTACTAAATAGATTTGAAAGTTCTTAGTTCTCATGAAAGTTATTAAGAGATCAGAACCTTTTTAAGTAAGTAGAATTAAACAAGAAATTGAATCGCATGCAAAGAATTTAATATTGTTATCATTTAACATTAAAATAACACAATGTATCTTTTAAATGTAATGTAAACTTGTAATTTTATCAGTACCTATACAAAAAGAACTAGAAGAAATTCAAACAGTGATTTGTGAGTTGCACATTTTATCAAAAACAATTTTCAATGTTAAATAATCTTCCCATTGGTTAAGAACTTTCTTAGAAAAGCTATATTACATTAAATACCGTGTAAATGGATATCTTATTATCAAAACTATTATTATTATTGCAGTACGTTCGGGTAGTTTCGTCTATGATGCACAATTATTACTGGATAACTGGCAGCCTACGGAAAATGAATTACGAGTACTCTCAGCAGAAATGATAAAGTTTTGCCAGCAGAATCGTCATATTAGATGCTTAGATGTCACTTCGGAATTTGCATTATTGATGTTTAAAAATAACCCACACAAGACTCAACAAATACCTAGTATTGCGGCTAACAGTGGAGGAAAAGTGACCTTATTTAAAGCTGCACATCATGTTGATATATCTAGAGGTCCCATGGTTACGAATACCAACCATTTAGGAAGACTCACCATTACTAATGTTTTTAAACTTGAAACTGATATCCCGCGAGGTCCACTCTATAGATTCCAAGGAGTTGCATTGCCAAGAAGCATCATATTGAATCATTTTGCATATAGTATACTTGAAGAGCGAGCTAAAAAGCTGGTAAGTAACTTTTTTGTTATATCGCTGCGTACATATGAAAATACAAAATTGGAATCAACTCTTTCCAGTATCATGAGCGCAACTGCAGTTGCACAAAGCTCTTAAAATAAAGTAATAGTGTAATAGTAAAGGAACGATAAGAATAAGTTCTATTAATTATTAAATTAAGCTTCCAATTATAGATTGTAATTGACAAAACCGTTTCTCGAAGCAATTTGCTATATTGACAATTTCACTAAAAATGTGTTTTAATTAAAATCACATACATGTCGTTATTAAAATATGAATCCACTTGTGTTAATCAAATGGTTACAATCTCATCTTTTTATTGTTGCTTATTGCAAAAATAAGCCTTTGCAATAACTATTTTTGTGGTTACAGACCGTGCGGCGTAAGTAAAATTTGAGTCGTGCAGCTGCTCGGCACTCGATCGGCAAATCTTACAGTACGAAATGCCTTGCTTTTAAAGGAGCAATTCGAATTTCAATATGGCGAAGTTTTCGATATATCGAAGCATTTTACATGAGATTTGCCGATCATGTACCGAGCAGCTGCGCGATCCGAATTTTACTTACGCCGTGCAATCTGTACATGAACGTTACAAAAATATTCAACACACGAATAATTCTAAATCAAAAGGTTTAATTGAAAATAATGAAGAATTGCTTAAAATCTGATATAAAATAAACTACAAATTCAAAGCTATCTGATACTGAACTACTTTTACACAACCATTACATGTTGTGCTTCTAAGTGCAGGGACAAGTTTCTACACAATATTCTATTTTAAAATTAGAGTGTTCTAACTGCCGTTAAAATTGAAAGAGAATTTATTGTTAGTAAAAGGATTGTTTTAAATCAACTTTAACCCTCCAGCAGGCGCGCTTATTTTTGGTGCATAAGCGGGTGCGTGGACTACTTTGTGCGCCAATTAATTTTTGCGAGTTTTAAAGCATCTTGCATTTCAAATACCAACGATTTAAATTGAAACAAAATAGTATGTTTTATAAGTAATTTAATGGAAATATTTATTACATTTACAGCCAGTCTTATAAAGGTCACTAATCTGAGGTTAACTTTAATTCGTTCTTAAAATAAACAAAAGCGCATCATAATTTGTTTACTGATGAATAAAATGTCATAAGCACTAACGTTTTGATGCACTTTTGTTTATTTTAACAACGAATTAAAGTTAACCTCAGATTAGTGACCTTTATAAGACCGGCCGTAAGAAAGAAAAACTTAAAATAGACTAGATCTTCGTCAGATTCATCATCGCCCGGATTATCAATCACGTCATCGTGTAATATGTCCGATCCTTAATGCGATATTTTATAAAGTTTGTCGTCTGTATGGTACTTTATAGCCCTAGAATAACGAATATTTATTTCAAAGACATTTATATACAACAAATAAAGGAAAACATCTGCACTAATTTTAACTAAGCAAAAATACTCACATGACCAGTCGCGCGCCGTACTTTATACAGCAGAGGCTGACAAACTAACAAACTTTTAAATGTTACCACGTTTTGTTTAATCGAGGAGTAACGTAACTACACCTACTGAATAGTAAGAGTATACTGAAGGAATATACGAACGCTCAAGTTGTTATAAGGTCATTGACAGATTTGACGGCAACTTTCCGACGGGTGGTGCCTGCTGGAGGGTTAATAAATTTGTACAGTTTACCAGAGCGGTGAACTTCTTCTTCTTCCTCTTATATTAGGCCCTTGGCCTGTTTATTCCACACAATTGTGGTTCTGTGAGCCTTCTTAACTCGTAAGTCTGGTAGGTGACTAGCCTTGCCCGTCGAAATTGAGGAAGAGTTCCCTTGTTAGGGGTTAACGACTACCACAGCTGTTAGTGTGGTAGCCGGGGAGCGTACAATTTTTAAATTCGTATAGAGTCCACCGGGAATCGAACCTGGGCCGGCCCCCTGAGACTCGAGCTTATGCTCGCTGGGCCATCCGTTAAGTTATAGAACATTTAATATTCAAATTTTCTTCAATTTTAATTTTCGTGGTATAAATTCACCCAAGGGTTACTGCAATTATTAGACCGGTAATAGAATTTTAATCAATGTTTTTAATTAAACATTAAGCAGCTGTATGTCATCCTTTCAAACAAAACAAACTGCAAATTTTTATGATTATCATTAAGTGTTTGAGTAGAATACAGTGAAATCTCCCATAAGCGGACACGCACGGTGCCAACGTTTTTGTCCGGTTATTAGAGGCGTCCGCTTAAGAGTCAAGTCCATTTTTATGTTTAAAAAAGTTGTATTATGCAAAGGTATATGCGCTAACAATACAGACAAGAATATAAAATAATTGAAACAAAGCTATGTAATAGTTGTTACAAAATCTAAAATACTCATTTGACGTAAGGGTTTTTCTGACTGTTTATTATACTTTCCGCATGTATTTCTAAATATTTTGACAGTTTGAATACTTTAAAGTCATTACTTTCTTTAGCAAAGCATTTAAAAATTTTCACTGTTAATGTTTCCGTGTGGGTCTTGATTACATTCTCACAAATTTCTAAGTCACCATCGTTTTCTAATTCTGCCAACTGCTCATCACGGCAGCTGATTCACCTAAAATTTCGGTTACATCATCTTCCTCGCTTATTTTCTTGTCAGTGTTTATAAATTCGTCAGGGTCGACGTCTTTGATTTCTGGGATACTCCTATACAGTTCAGCCATTACTGATAAGCGTAAATTGTCCTCTGGTTCGAATTGATTACAGTGGCGTGACTTGATACCCGCAGACTTCGCAGGTGCGGGGGCCCTGAGCCTAGTTTTCTTATTCTTTCATTCAGTAAAAGCAAGCAGGAAAAATTCTTGCTATTTTTATTTTTATCGTAATAGGCTGCCCACGCAAAAGGCAAAGTAGTTTTGAATTGCAGGCCTCTAAAATCAAGCGACATGGATTGTTTTGTAATAATATCGCGCATAGGGTAATGAAAGTGTCGAATTTCCTGCAGTTGTAACGCTGATTTGAGTTGACTTAATACCTGTATTGCAAAAGAATTCTATATTTTAACAACATGATCATTAAATGTTGGATTTATGGGTTGTTTGGACGCTCAACGACATTAGCTGGGCCTGCATTTTAAAGTGTCCGTACAAGAGAGATTCACAGTCTAAAAATTGTCGAAAAATGGTGTCCGTCTCCGTTTAAGAGAGTGCCCGTTTAATAGAAAAACATTTATTAGTAAAGTAAATGCAAGCAAGTTGGTTCCCAACAAAATGTCTAGAGAGGTGTCCGCTTATTAGAGGTGTCCGGTAAGGGAGATTCCACTGTACATTATATTAATCATAAATAAACAAGTGTAACAATCGCAGTTACCACATGTTTGGTTTTAATAGATATTAACGATACAAGTTTGATTATGAGCATCTTAACGAAACGAGTTTGATTGCCAAAACGAGGCGGTGAGCCGAGTTTTGCGGCAATCAAACGAGTTTCGTTGTGTGCCATAAGCAAACGTGTATTGTTCAATATTTTATCTTCATCAATAAACTCTGGTTCACTGTATAAAAAGAGTGCGGTAATGAAGCTCCTAACGATACTACAATTAATTTGGTTAAGACGCTATAACAACACGGATGAAGATAAAGCCATTAACAGCACGCAACATCTCAAACATGCAGCTAAAGTAACAAGCCTTAATAATTAATACACTGCCTTTTTGCCAGCTGAAATGTTCATACTTTTTTAATTGTGTGGTTTAAGCCAGCAGTACGGCTGAGTGGTGTTACATATCTCACGGCACTTGTAAAAATTAAGCTCCAGTCTGCTCGGTCAGTACTTGGATGGGTGAACATCCGGAGAGCGGGCTTAGACAGGCTCTACTACCTCAAGTACCTCTGCCGAATTTCAAAATGCACATACCCTCAGCGACTCGGAGCGCCCGGCATCCCGACGCTGTGTAAATGGTATAAGGGGTTACAGATTATGTATGTGTAATTGTGGGGTTTTCGGTAAATTTATACCACTACAGCGTTTCTACGTCATACACATATGGTGTGCAAGTAGTACAGTAGGCCCATGTGGAGGCCTCACTGCTTGTGATCTTCGTTCGTAGAAACATAGTTTACTATTAAAAATGTGGATTTTTGTAGTAACTCCGATATTTATAAAAATAAATATAGCAAACTTGTTATTAAGAAAAAGATAAAAGTAAGGCCTTTTTAGTGATCTTTGACATATTTAAAATAAGAAAGGACATACCAATATCTGAGAATTTAGAAAGTAAATAAAAAGTTAAAACAAAATTTGAATTCTTCTGTAAAAAGTGTTCCATGTTAAATCATCTTTTTTAAATTGGCAGTGAAGTAATCCATTAGCTGGCCATAGACACGCGTTTAAAACCGCCACGAATGTAGTTTTTCGTGGAAGTTTTGAACGCGTGTCTATGCCCAGCTTATGGCTGCGCATATGCACACGTTCAAAACCTGCACGGATGTACTACATTCGTGGCGGTTTTAAACGTGTGTCTATGGCCAGCTATTGTTTTATGATTTTTTGCTGTTAGCAGGGTGATAGATGGGTGACGAAACGTTAACATAACCCATAAGATTTGATCAAAAAATGTTACTTTCATGATTTAAAAAAAACCTAACGTGCACCTCGGCACTGAAGTTTCTTTTTATCCCTCGTGTGGTTTATTTGTCATGGCTCTACAGGCCTCTGCCACTAAATCCACATTCGTGATAAAAAGTTAAGCTTCAGTGCCTCGGTATATATATATATGGAAGCTTTCTCAGGCCTTTTAGGCCCATAGCTTGGTTATTTCTTTCCATCTCTTTCGATCTTGGGTCTTGTTTTTCCAGTCTCTTATGTTCTTCGCCTCTAAATCTTCCTCCACTGCCTGTATCCATCTTTTTCTTGGTCTGCCTTGCTTTCGTGTTCCTTGTGGAGTTTTCCGTATCATTATTTTGCTTACTCTATCTCCTGCTTGTCTTTCCATATGCCCCAGCCAGCGCAATCTTTGGGCTTTTATAAACTGCGTGACATCTGGTTCTCCGTATAGTCTGGCTAGTTCGTCATTGGTTCTCCTTTCCCAGCTCCCCTCTATTCGTTTTCCTCCATATATCCTTCTCAGTATCTTCCTCTCCCATCTTTCCACTTTTTGTTGCGTGTTTTTGTTTAAAACCCATGTTTCGCATGCATATGTCAGGGTGGGCCGCACTACTGTTTTATACACTCTTAGCTTCGTGGTGCTTGCCACTTCTTTGGATCTTAGGATTTCACTTAATGCACCCGCACACCTTTCACTTTTCATTATTCTCGCATTCACTTCTGCGTCCTCTTCGCATTTACTAGTTATTAACACCCCAAGAAATATAAAGCTGCTCACTTTTTGTATACGGATCTTTCTACCGCCTTTTAGTTGTAGGTCCACATACACATTCTCTTGCTCGAGCAGCGGAGCTGCTTCCACTACCATTAGCTTTGTTTTTTCTTGGTTGATCTGTAGGCCCATTTTTCTAGCAGCTTCTTCCAGATTAGCAAATACTCTTTGTAGCTCTCTTTGCGTCCGGGCTATCAGTGTGATATCGTCGGCATAGGCCAAGCACTGGTGTCCTTTATTCATTAGGGTTCCTGTCCTGTTTATTTTGCTGCTTCTTATTATCCTTTCCAGTACCAGATTGAATAATGCGGTCGATAGCGGGTCTCCCTGCCTTAATCCTCTCTCCACTTTGAATTCTTGTGAGGTAGTTCCTCCAGCCCTGACCTTATTTTTTGTGCCCGTTGTTGTCGCTCGTACTAGTCTTGTTAGCTTGTCAGGAATCTGCATTTCTTGCAACGCCTTGTACATCTGATGTCTATCTACCGTATCATAAGCTTGTTTAAAATCTATGAAAGCCACATATGCTGGTATTTTGTATTCGTAACAGCTTATCAAAATTTGCTTTAGTGTGAAAATCTGGTCCATTACTGAGCGTCCTTTTCTGAATCCACATTGGTAGTCTCCTAGCTGGTCTTCTGCATATTTGTCCAGTTTTTGTTTTACTGCTGTAGCCAAAATTTTATATGTTACGTCTAATAGTGCTATACCTCTATAATTACTGCACTCGGTTATGTCACCTTTCTTGTGTATGGGGTTTAGTATTGCCATTTTCCAGGCTTCAGGTATGGATTCGTTGTCCCATGCTTCTTTTATAAGCTCGTAAATTTTGCGGTGTAGCTTTTCGCCTCCATACTTGAGGAGTTCTGCCGTTATACCATTTTCCCCCGGGCTTTTGTTGTTTTTTAGATTAATTATTATATCTGCTATTTCTTCTCTTGTCAGTGGAGGTATCTCGTCTTCCTCTCTTACCCCATTTGTTGGTTCGTTTTCCTTTGTCTCCTCTTCCATTTCTTCTTGATTCTCTGTAGTTTGGTTCAGCACTCCTTCGAAATATTCTCTCCACCTTTCTGCCACCTCTTCCTCATCCGCAATCAACTTTCCTGTCTTATCTTTGCAGTATATTGGTTTACTTTTACTTTGAGACTTCACCTTTCTTTTCTTTAACTCTTGGTAAAAGTTCCTGATTTCCCTGTTTTTATATCTTGCTTCTATTTCCCTTATTTCTTTTTCTTTCTGCGCTCGCTTTGCAGCTCTACAAGTTTGTTTTGCTTTTCTTCTTTGCTCCTCGTACCTTCTTCGATCTTCTTCTTCTCCTGTCGCTAGCATTTTTTCCCTAAACCTTCGTCTTTTCGTTAATTCGTCTCTACATTTTTCGTCGAACCATACTGTTTTGTTTTTTGCGGTTTGTTTTTCCAGCGTGCTGTTAGCCGCCTCCGTTATTATTCTGTTCATTTTCTCCCAGCTGTTTTCTGCCATGTCTTCGTTTATATCCTCATTGTCGTACTTTTGCTCTATTAATTTTTGGTATTTGTCTCGCATTTCCATGTTTTGTAGTCCTTTCATGTCAAGCCTTTTCGTTTGTTTCTTTTCTCTTTTGTCTATTTTGGTAATATTTTCCCTCATTTTTATTATGACCAAAATATGGTCGGAGTCGGCGTCTGCCCCTCTGTAACTTCTCGTGTTTGTTATGAATTTTGCATAGTGCTCCTGTATTAACATGTGGTCAATTTGGTTTGTTATGTTTCTTCCTGGAATAATCCACGTGCCTTTATGTATTTCTTTTCTTTTGAAATGCGTGCTCATTATTTTCATTTTCTTCTCTGCCGCGAAGCTTATTAGTCTTATGCCGTTGTCATTAGATTTTTCATGTTTGCTTTGCCTGCCGGTTGTGTCTGCATAGATTTCTTCATTGCCTACCTTGGCATTGCAGTCTCCTAGAACGATTTTGATATCTTGTTTCGGGAGGGTTTCATATAGATCGTCCAGCTGCTCGTAATACTCATCCTTCTGTTCATCGGTTTTTTCTTCAGTTGGTGCGTGGATATTTATCAAGCTTATATTTCTATGTGTTCCTTTAACTTGTATATAACACATTCTTTCCGTTCTTGCCTTAAAATTCCTAACTGAATTTTTCAGCCTTCCACTTACTAAAAAACCCACTCCGTATCTTCTTGTCCTCCCTCCACTATTGAAGTATGTGTATCCATCTATATTTTTAATCTCGTTTTCTTTTTGATGCGTTTCCTGAATAGCTAATATGTCAATGTTATATCTCTTTGCTTCTCCTATTAAATTTTTTAGTGCTCCTTCCTCGTAAGTTCCTCTAACGTTCCATGTTGCTATTGTTACCTCTTTCTCTTTAGTTGCATTTTTTCTTTTTCCATTTCCTGTTAATTTTGTCTTTTTCTTATTTCCTATTTCCGTTGTCCTTGTCCGCGCTTGGGTCGTCTTCATGTCTGTATGCCTGGTTGGTGCTGCTAGTTTTTTGGTATGTCGGTTCTTATCAGACCTCCTCCTCCGTCCTGCGACCATTCATATTTGACTCCGTCTACTTCCAGCTTGCGGTATCCCACTCTTGTTTTCTTGCCGTTGTTTCTTTCCTCCCGAGCTACATTTCTTATTGCGAGCTGTACCTTTCTCTCTTCCAACGTAAGATCGCTATCTATGAAAATGTTGTCTGCAAGTTTCCGCTTTAGCTTTAGTAACTCCAGTTTTTGCTCAAAATCTGCGCACTTCACTACCGTAATTTTTTCTTCGTTTTTCCCCACTTTAAACGCCTCCTCCACCTTGATTTCCATCTCCGCCTCTTTTTGGAAGTACTCGGCGACCTTTTGCTTTAAGTTTTGGCTTCCTGGCTGTTCCTTATTAAAATCTATTCCTTTGATTACTACGTTATTTCTTCTTTTTTCTTTCTCTTGTGTCTCTAGTTTGTTCTCCAAATTTGTAATCCTCTTTTCCATCTCTTTTTTTTCTTTTTGCCAGGATTTGGCGTTTTCTTTCCACTCGGCTTTTACCTGCTTTAATTCTTCCTTTACTTCGGCAAAGGCTGTCTTCATATCGGTTAATTTTAGATCAATCTCTTTTTTTAACTCTTCTTTTACCTCATCTAGCTTTTTCAAAACTGCCTCCATCTCGTCGTATTCTACTCCGTTCGTTCGCTCTTTCTCTTTTTTCTCTTCTTTAGGTTGCGTTCGCGTTGTCCGCGCACTTTTAGCGAACGTTCCTATCTGTTCTTGCTCCCACCTCTCGAAATCCTCTGGGTTTTCTTGCCGTCTTTTCCGTTTTATTAGCTCTTTTTTATCGATAACACTATTGGCCCTTTCTCTCGCGTTTCCGTTTATTTCTTTCTTATTCATCTGCCACTTCTTTTCGTACTCCGCGCCGCTGCTTTCCGCCCTTGACCTCTGCAAAAATGCGCCAATCCGGCGGGTTTCTATTTTGAGCGAGTGCGCCGGTGTCGCGGTCGCTTCTACGCGCGATGTTATTGTACGCAATTTTCGCCCGTTTATTATCGCCGCTTGGATTTTATTTACTAATTTCTCACTCTATATTGCTCCACTTTCCCGTTAATTTTACACCACTGCACGCCCGCACCTTTGTTCCATCGGTTTACCCTTGACACTTTGTTTTTCACCTTTGGAAAACTTATTTAAAACTCTTCACTTTCACTGATCTGTTGACGGAGCCTATTTATAGGTTGTCTGAGAATTTAGAAAGTAAATAAAAAGTTAAAACAAAATTTGAATTCTTCTGTAAAAAGTGTTCCATGTTAAATCATCTTTTTTAAATTGGCAGTGAAGTAATCCATTAGCTGGCCATAGACACGCGTTTAAAACCGCCACGAATGTAGTTTTTCGTGGAAGTTTTGAACGCGTGTCTATGCCCAGCTTATGGCTGCGCATATGCACACGTTCAAAACCTGCACGGATGTACTACATTCGTGGCGGTTTTAAACGTGTGTCTATGGCCAGCTATTGTTTTATGATTTTTTGCTGTTAGCAGGGTGATAGATGGGTGACGAAACGTTAACATAACCCATAAGATTTGATCAAAAAATGTTACTTTCATGATTTAAAAAAAACCTAACGTGCACCTCGGCACTGAAGTTTCTTTTTATCCCTCGTGTGGTTTATTTGTCATGGCTCTACAGGCCTCTGCCACTAAATCCACATTCGTGATAAAAAGTTAAGCTTCAGTGCCTCGGTATACAAATAACTATTTTGTAACATAAAAAACCAAATACGGGAAAATCAAGTAATTAAGGTGAGTAGGGGCAAAATTGAACGCATTTTGGTTGAGATGAATTTTAAAGGGATGTAACAAAAACAAAGATTGATGGAATTTAACTAAACTTTACCAACAACATCTTTACTTTAGGTACCTTTGGTGACTGAATGGTATATGACATATATACGATGGGAGAAAATAGCGAAAATAAGTTTTTACATACAAATAATTAATAAAATGGTTGATCTTAAATTTGCCGATATATATCGGCAACATTTCGCCGATACCGATTATCGGCAAAATTTGCCGATACACCGATATTTATATCAGTATCGGCCGATCACTAGCGTAAACGTAAATGAATGATCGCACAAAGTAGCATAATTTGAACTCAAAATACCAACAATCAACATATTTCACGTCAAGTAAATATGCAATGCAAATTATGACGTAATACGGCTAATCTGTTTTGTTTTTCTGACATCAAAAGGACGCCGACTTGGCAATTGTTTTAATTTCCGGTTCCGGTGTAAAAATCTGTTGCCACCCACAAAATCAAACGACGCTATCGTAATAAAAATCTTCTGAAATGACCCTGAGGCTGGAAAACTCTCTCTGGACCTTGTCAATTATCTATTCTTGAAGCAGCCCAAAGCTAATGGGCCTCCGGATCTACTGTCCTGTTGGAATTTAACTTATAAGATGGGCTTCCTACGCTGAATACAATTTTCACTGACGCCACGGCGATTACACAAATCTGGATTATTTCTGACTTCTGCTCTCTGGACGTAAACAGCAAGAACGGTCTCCGTTACACGCTGGATACAAATTTCAGCCGACCTCTGCTCCGGAACTCATAGGAAACGGCCCCGATGTTGAACGCACTTGGTCAAATCTTGCAGCACAGATCCCTCTTCACTGGGATATTTTAGCACAATGAATTTCTACACACAGCTGGACTGCACACTGAAGATAATTAAAACAACTTTTCGACTTCAACAGAAGACTTTTATATTCGAAAATTTACAATATTCTGTGAGCCAAACTTGCACACAGCTCAATGTTTCATGGCTTGGGTTGACAACAATAAAAAATGAATATCAGGTAACTTAGCTGCTGATACATCAATTGTTCTAGAAGTAAGATTTGATACAATTATATTATTTAGAAACTAAACTGTTTTCGATAACTGTCAATTGTAGCACTTTGTAACTTAAATCTCGGCTTTTATTCACTTTCGTTTTAATTACACTGTTTTCACGAGTTTTGATTAGCACTATTGTTCTTTGTTCTAACTTAGGTGGCCTTATCATGCTCTTTGCATTCTATGCTTTACATCGCTTGTCACCTTCCAGCTGCGTTAGCGTTTTGCTGGCCTTATAAAATTTAACTCTTAACGCTTCATATAATTTTTGTACATCTCAAAACATCTCTGCTTCTGATTTTCATTTCCATTCTTTCTAAAGCTTAAGTGGTGGTAATTACTTCTGCATCTGTTGCAACACGTTTCTTTTTTGTGACTTCCTCCGTTCTGGCTGCTTGTTTCACAGTTTTTAACGGGAGATCTTCAAACGACATATTTGACGTAGCCAGTAGATCATGTTCGTGCTCGTTGTTAACATCTTTATGGTTTTCTCCTTGGGACCCCTCAATATCTGCCTCGATCGCGTCATCATTATTATAAATGTTTTCCCACCTGTTGAAAGCGGCTAGGTGGTATGACTACAGTTTCTACTTTTTGAAATCCATTCTAGATTATTTCTGTTTTTTCATTTTTCGAAACTCTTTTGGGAGTTTAATTTTGTGATTTTTTCGTTGCCAATTTACAAGCTCTGCATCCCAAGCCGTTTTAAAGAGACTTGAACACTGCCAAGTCTAGCGAGAGATGTAAGAGATCTGACCTATGGGTAGGTAGCTTTAGGATTGTTATATTATTCTCCTGTACAACTTTTATTACTCTGTGATCTAAGTGAGTACCGTGTCCATCATAAATTAGCAACACAGGTCTTTCTACACCCAGCACTGGAATAAATGTCTTCTAATGTAGTTAACAAATATCCCGCGCCAGGCATTATTACTAAATTTGCCCGTTTTGCTGTAAATTTTTGCCAAAGCTGTGCATAGAACTTCGCCATTTGGTCGTGGCCGCATTTTAGACAACAGCTGGGAATCTGGCAGAGGGCGCAGGCCAAAGGCGCTTGAATACGCGTGCGACCTGAGAAAGTTCGAATATGGCGCTACGGACCGTAAATGACTAACCCCAATGCGTCATGTAGCTACCAGACTATAAGGTGCTCGCCCAAACCCCGTTTTGATATTATTAACGAGTTAATAGTCACGAAAACATTTAACAAAACGACACGACGAACGGCAATGAACTGAATACAACAGCAGAAATCACCTTGTTGAACGTAATGGACTCGTCCAGACGTATCTAGCGTTCTGCGCATCTATGACGCGGTGTACTTTACAAACTGAAAGACTTCTAGTATGCTTCGCGGCATTAGGCAAGGATGTATTCTTTCTCCACTGATATTCAACCTGTATTCAGAAGAAATGTTCAAGGCAGCCCTGGAAAATACCAACCACGGAGTCATGCTAAATGAAGAACGTCTTAACAATATTCGCTATGCAGACGACACTGAGATGTTTGCCGATAATTTGAATGGCCTGCAACAACATATAAGTAAAGTAAATGATGCTAGTGAGCAGTACGGGCTAGAAATGAACACCAATAAAACCAAGTTCATGATAATAAGTTAGGAATAAATTGAAAACTGTCAACTGTTTATCAGAGAAACACCAATAGAACGGGTTTCAAGACTCAACTATCTAGGTACATACGAGCAATGGGACCGTTCTCAAGAAATTAAGTGTAGAATAGAGAAATCAAGACAAGCCTTCATGTCTAAGCTATTTAAAAGTCACAATCTTGTTCTAGACATCAAAATCAGACTCCTAAGATTTTACGTTTTCTCGATACTCTTCTATGGGTTGGAGTCGTGGACATTAACCAAGGCAATCCAAAAAAGATTTGAAGCCTACAAGATGTGGCTGTATAGGAGAATCTTGAGAATCTCATGGGTAGATTAAGTGACAAATACGAGGGTTGTCCCAAATATAATGCACAGCGTCCTCTAGCTATCGTGCAGTGTAACATAAACAGCTGATCTTGTTCTCAGTTTGTAGCCTGAAGTCTAACGAACACGTTGGTGCCCAGTGTCAGTGGTTTTAGTGAAGTGCAATGATGTCTGAGAGCGATAACGACAGTGAAAACATATCCTTGGTTCACTCTTTCATTCAGAGCATTTAAGTCAGAAAAACGGACCACCGTAATGAGTGAAGACTGACGAATAACAATGAGAGAGATAGAAGAACAAACAGGTATTTCAAAATCAAGTGCTCACCGCATTATAACTGGAATTCCTCAAAAACGAAAGATTGCAGCATGTTGGATTTCTCATTTTCTGTCGCCTGAGCAGAAGGCTACGTACTACATCTGTCGTGAATTGCTCTCTCGCTATGAAAATGAAGGCGAAACGTTTCTCAACCAGATTTGAGTCCCCCAGACTTTGAAAACTCAAGGAACCGCTTCGAGGAGTCCGTTTTTCTGACTTGAATGCTCTGAATGAAAGAGTGAATCAAGGATTTGTTTTCACTGTCGTTATCGCTCTTAGACACCATTACACGTCACTAAAACCACCAACACTGGGCACCAACGTATTCGTTAGACTTCAGGCTACAAACTGAGAACAAGATCAGCTGTTTATGTTACACTGCACGATAGCTAGAGGGCGCTGTGCATTATATTTGGGACAACCCTCGTAGTATAACCTGAAAAGAAATGATTTATTAAAAAAAATCGAGAACATGATTGTTCACCAGGATAGCTCAAGCACTGCATATTTTCTCGTATCTAACTGAATTGGCATCTCTTACCATTTACTAAATCTCTATAGTGTGCATTGTTATATTGGACACACTGTATAGTATTCCTACCTTATACTTTCAGAAATAGGGAATGATCATTAAATTTTAATTCGATCTTGTAGGACCGTAACTAGACAGTGGTACAATTTAAAATAATAAATGTAAATTAAACTAGAACATTCTAATTGTATATATAGAATACGCTGTACTGCTTTATAGAGGGGCAAGAACCTTAAAAGAAACATGAATAATCGGAAATGAATCTAAAGGTATAATCGGAACTAATGTTAGAATCTAGTAATTTCCAAGTTTCGTATTGGTAACATTTTTGACAACTATCACATTGGGTGCGTTCAGATGACCGCAGCAGCTGAGTTGCTGACTTAGCGGTGTCTATTGAACAGTTCCGCTGTTTATGCGCTGACTTCCAGCAATGCTCATTATTCCCAGCGGAAATTATTTGTGCTGACTTGCCCAGCGGTTCGGACGGTAGTGGTGGTGGCAACGTATTTTGGATATTTATAACCTAAAATCTATCACGTTCAATATTTTTGGAATTCTTGATTTTCGTGTCAGTAGTGCTATCTAAAAGTGAGGTTAAGCAGGACCTTCCACAAAAGTAGATTTTACTCAGTTTTATGTGGTTTTATGATACATCACAGCGGTTTGTTCAGAAAATCGGTAATCGCTTACTTTCAATGTAGTCAGCGTTTATTACTGCTGTTTTACAGCAGCTTTGTTGTCTGAACGCGCCCATTGATATTAAATTGTTAACTTTATGTAAAATGGCACAATGAATCAGCAGCAAAGCAGTTGCTTTGCCACCTGCTATTGAATTTTATGTAAGTCTATAAGAAGGCTTCCAATTTTACAATCTTCTTTCATGAAGTTCAAAACGTTATTAATAATTTCTTGCATCATGATACTCTTATATTATTGCAATAACAAATTATTATCTACTGACTTTGAAAAATTTCAAAATGAAAAATTTTCAGCAAAATTTGCTATTTGGGGGTTTTGAGTGATATTTAACAACTTTTCTTATTACTTTTATGCTCTATCTTAATCGCTACTACGACTACGTGAAACGCTACTTTTTATTTTAATCATAGTTGACTAGGTTTTGACGTTATAAAAACTCTATTCATACAAAAAGATGCGTTGTCGTGGCCTACACAACTGATAAACATTTTATATTGATTGCTTTCAAAATAAAAAAAGTATTTTGGTGTCCTCATGGTAAATGAAACACACTGTACAATGTTAAGATGCGATACATTTTAGGAAGCCAAGATATTTTTAAGCACTTCAATTTCTTCTAGGATAAATTGATGGAAGTGACATTTGGAATTTAAAAAATTTCAAGTGGAAAACTACCATAAAAAATTAAAAAAAGAAATTAAAATTCTTATTTTCAGCTTAGGTACTCCAAAATGTTTAAATTCACAGGTTCCAGTTTGTATCGATAATATTTTAAATATTTATTAAGTACATAGGAGCAGCTTTTTCACATGTTTTTCATGTGTTAGGTTCAAATCAGAGTTTCGAGAGTAAATGGCTACATAACATTATGCATATTCAATTCATGCCGTATGCTTGATACATGTCTGTAGTTTCTGTATTTGTAAAATTATATGTTATCAAAACTAAATAAAAATAATTTATTCTATTTTTCAGAATCCTGCCAGAATTCCAGGATCGCAAGTAATAGCTGATGAAGATAGTAGTTTTGTTAGGCAAGCTGTAGCATAGTAGATTTGTACAAAACATTTATCTAATAAACTTAATTTGAACTGTTTATCTTTTAATAAACATGACCTTTAACATTCTTATCAATGACATATTTACAGAAGTTATTATTGCTGACATATTTTCAAAACGTGGTTAAATTTTATTGTTTTCGATGAGCATTTTACAGTTATTTATAAATAGAGGCCCGTAAAACCAAGAGCTGAGCCATTTAAACGTTCCTTATAGATACCTAAAACATTCTTGACAAATAACTTATAACAGCTGAAACATTACATCAAAACTCACATAGAATTTAAACAGAAGATGTAAGTTACACATATTTTTGTGAATTATTAGGAGCATGTGATATTCATTAAATATAAAAACTGTAAAAAAAGTATTAAACTTTTGGACTAGTGTAAGGATATTTTTCTGTAATTTTGAGTTTTTTCTGTAAAGACGTTTTCCTTTTTATTTAAAGGCAGTGATTGGAATGTGCAGACAAAATCAGCGATTTGTATTGAATTGTTTTTGAATACAGCGGCTGGACATTTAAACACATACATACAACAGAATAGAAAAATTCCAAATACACAGCGTGTAATAAACCATCCTTACCAGTAATTTTTCTAGAAAGCCGTTAATTACAAAATGTCAAGAAAAATGTACATTACTAAAGTCGATATGATGAATATTATTTATATTAGCTTGGGCCGGAGTCCTGAGATTCAACTTAACCATTAAAATGTAAATGAAAACTGTGGTAAAATTTTTTAAATATCATTTACCAGTCACAATAAATGTATAAGAATATTACACTCGCTTGTTATTAGGCATAAAAATAGTTGTACGATTATGATGATACATTATAAACAAATGCTTGTTTAACAATAATATGAGTGTCGAATTTTCGAACAAGTGGTATTAGACGAGTCTGCAAGTTAATTAGCAAAAATTCTCTTCCCACAAGAATACAATTAGTTTTAGTTAGTATCGTAACATAATAATCATACAATTGTTTTTACATCTACTATTAACAAAAACTGTATTTTTCTTATATGTTTATTTGGTGAGAGGTAAGAGATATTTTTACAAATTTCCTAAAAGGTTATTTGTATTAAAGAACTATATCCAATCATGGTGAACTTGACCCCAGTTTCCATTTAATAATAAATTTTCAAAGTTAGGTTATATTGTCCCCTGTGTCCAAACTATTATCCATATCAGCTTTAATAATGTACAGTTTTTCCCGATTCTTTGCAATTAACCTGACTGTAGTCGTGCGTCCTAAACTTCCGTTAGTGGTCGCGCCTCGGTCATTTCAACCACAGTTAGTTTTTTAAAAAGAATATTTGTAAATTAATAGAAAAAACCTTTAGCATTTCTCTTGCACTTTATTAAAAATACATAATGTTTTTCCAGAGTATCATTAATTTATAATATGAGATAAATGAAAAAATAAGAAAAATTAGTTTTTTTTTCGATGGGCTCAGATATTACTAAAAATAGCAAAAGCTGCATTACAAAGCTACAGCAATTTTTTTAAATCTGCGGTTGAATCGACCATAGCGTGACCACTCCCGGGTTAACGATTTTCCAAAAAAATCATTAGTGCAGGTGGTCTGATTTTCTAAAGCAAAATTTTTGAAATTTCCCGCTAATCTTATATCACTGGAACAAAGGTTCATTTCCTCCCTAGATATATAAATAGCTACTTTCCCGCTGTCGATCATGTAAGTCAGTGCTACAGCCTTAGTAACAAAACATATAAGTCGGCAATTATATTTGTTTGCTGCTTTCCGTTGACAACAGAACTTAATAATAATATTAAGACTTAATATTATTATTAAGTTCCTAGGATAATAAAATTAACAACGCAAGATGCAGACTTAGATGTTTTGTTTATAAATTGCAAGTGTTTATTTGACATGTGACACTCACAGGTAACACGACTCACAAAAATTAATCCTGGTGACAGGTGACAAACCAAACGATTTTTTTTTAAATCTAGGAAAATTTCGATAAGCAGCAGGAAAAATATAATAAGATAACTCGGAATGTATCATTTTCGGCAGGCAATAAGCCACGGCTTTGCTTTGCCTTACCTTGCTAACTTAATTTGTAACCAACATCAAAACCTGGTTTTTAACTAAATTTCTATCTACACTTACAAAAATCTATGTCATAACCTGTTCATAGTCATATTGAAAAAAGATAGATTGTAGTTGGTTTGTTAATACCATGAGATTAAAAAAAATGATTCTGAGCAGGCCTTGATATGTGTTATACGTTTGGCAGTACTGAAGTGTATTGTCACTCTATGTCAAATTCGAGATTTGCAGGTTACGTTTTACGTCAGTCTGTGTCAAACAACAAACAAAACCAAACCTACTAATCTCGAATTTGACATAGACTGCCAATACACTTCAGTACTGCCAAACGTATAACACATATCAAGGCCTGCTCAGAATTTTTTTTTTCATCTCATGGTATATTGGTTCCCATTACCATTAGAAATGGAAGGCAATATGATTAATAAGTACCATGATATTAAAAAAATGATTCTGAGCAGGTCTTGATATGTGTTATACGTTTGGCAGTACTGAAGTGTATTGTCACTCTATGTCAAATTCGAGATTTGCAGGTTAAGTTTTACGTCAGTCTGTGTCAAACAACAAACAAAACCTAACCTATTAATCTCGAATTTGACATAGACTGCCAATACACTTCAGTACTGCCAAACGTATAACACATATCAAGGCCTGCTCAGAATTTTTTTTTATCTCATGGTATTACATTCCTTTCTGCTGCCACTGGAAACCAACAAGGGTGCCAGATGTCTATTTTCACTAACAGAAAAGTTCCTAACAAGAGACAGAAAATATCTATAAAACTACTGAACGATACAGTTTGCTATGACTTATTGCAATAACTCTTTTGTTCTTTTAGTTTAATTCTAAAAATTGTTGGTAAAAATCTACAGAAATTATTGTGTTGCTTGTACTGTTAAAAATCAAATTTTATTACTAATAACTATCCAAACTACTAAAATAATAATTAAATAGTTTCCTTGTAAAATAATTGTTGGGAGCAAATATTTGGACTTCAAAACTTTTACTAAGGAAAACAGTATTGATAACGAGAAAGTTATTGATCTCTTTGCAGTAGACAGTATCATTTTACAAACCTTGCTCCCTACATTATCAACTGTCATATTTTTATTACATTTGTTAGAAGTAAAACATCAGCTGAGATATTTGCTATCTTAAAATAACAACACATTATTCAGCTGTGATACATATTCCATTTGGCAATCATACAGAATGGAGGTGCTGTTAAAAGTGCTTTGTGTTGTGCTGTTAAGCTTCTCTTATATTGAAGGTATTAACTTAGTCTGTAAAACTTCGAAGCCAAACTAATTGTTATTCCAGCTGACTGCACAGGAAGACGTAGTTTAAAATCCCCAGTATGGAACTCAGTATATACAGTCAAAGGAATTCTATATATTCCTTACGCTGAACTTGAGGAGCCGTTCTATGCATGGTAAGATATTATTGATATAAATATGGTAATTAAAACGTTTAAATAATTATCAGAAGTACGTGATGTAGAGAAGTAGGACAGTTCTGCATTAGCAGTTATTATTGCTTTATCAACAATATTAACTTTTGGCATTTTTAAGCAAAACTGTATTATTGAAAAATTGATGACATTTCTAGAATTACGACTACTATGTTTTTTCAGTAAATTTTAAAAAACCAACAATAACAACTAAATTAAAGCAAAATTTGTTATAAGAGTTGTCCCACTTTTCTTTTGTCGTAACTGTACTTGTAATCCTCTTTTGATAAGCACATTTATTTATCTTTTGACCTTCTGACATTAGTTCCTGTAATCAGAAACATTTTCAAAAGTAAGTTAAGGGGATGTTTCTTACACAGGAGGAAGTTAAATAAAACGAAAGAGAAGTTAATGTTTTGTATTTGTTTTACTCCCAAATCCAGCGGCACTTTGAAAAATTATTCATTAGAATTGTTATGTTTTTATTATAACTTTGGCTGGTGCTTCTATAATTTATTACTTTTCTGGAAAAATTATGAGTAACTTTTTATTCAAATCTCGATAATAGACAGACCACATTAACTATATTTATTATTGGTCGACGGGCTTTTGCCCATTTTACAAAAATTACAATAGTAATACTTATACCTATTAAATTACTAACTAAAACAAAACAGACATTTTTATACATCAAGTGACTTTAATTGAGAAATAAAATTTGGTTTATTTGAGATTATACAACTCATCATAAATTTGGGCAATAGTAATTGAGAATTTTACTTTGGTACAAGATATAGATAAACGGATATACCCTTGACGACGTGGTATAATCATATACAATACCGCGAGCGGTCGACGAATTGCCGAAAATGTTTGTCAAAGTGTATGAGTGTTTATTGCTTCGATATAAATTGGTCGAGTGCGACAGCACGAGACCAATTTTGAAGAAAATAAACACTTTGACAAAAATTCATGCAATTCGTCGGCTGCAAGCGGCATTTGAAGGACTATTCAACGAACAAAATTGACATTTCTTAGTAATTAATCAATTTTATCACGTCCTCTTTGAAAATAAAAATCTGTTGACGTGAAATAAATTGTTTGTCAAATTTGACATTGCTAATATCATATTTGATTAATTTTACAGGAAGTTAAATAAATGTCACAGGAAGAGAAAGAAATAGTCATTAAAATTCCGCTAGCGGAATTGTTGCACAATTTTACGCTGATTGGTGGCAAATGACATAAATACTAAATTATGATTGGTGAATAGTTAACTTGAAGGGGGTGCGTTGAATAGTCATATACAATACCGCGAGCGGTCGACGAATTGCCGAAAATTTTTGTCAAAGTGTATGAGTGTTTATTGCTTCGATATAAATTGGTCGAGTGCGACAGTCTTATATAGACTGTGGTTTAATATATAAGCCAAAACATGTGGCGTATGTAAAATATATGTTAATTTTTATGAGGAAGACAGTGTTTACTTTACAATAATTTATTGTTTTACTTAAGTTAAAAATCGAGTAAAATGGAAATATCTAATCGTATGATATATCATAGTGATCACATAAAGTATGTATTTATCATTCAGCTTACTCTTTTAACTGTGTAGGTACATTTAAAACAATCATACGTGGGTGGGCTGAAAAGTACTGCACACATGCTTGTAGAACGCAATCTCAATGACCTACAGAAACGTGCATGGTTGTATTCGGAAGCTACATCCTTCCTTTATGCCAAGTTTAAAGGAGTTTCGTACACCAATTCGTTTTTTAGTAGCGGAAGTATGGAGACGTGTTCTCGTGCTATGACAACGCGACTGAAACAGCGCGCGGTTAAATAATTTTTAACTGCTGAAAACGTGATTCCTACTGAGACCAGCGAATCGCTCAAAAGCACCTCGCAAATCGCGTAGGGAGAAAGTGTGAATGTGAATTCACCCTTCTGGCACCGATGCATTACAAAGCAGCTTTAGACAGTTGAGCTTGTTAGGTTATTTGCAGTCATTGCTATTATTGTAATACTCTACTGACAATAGATTAACAAAAAATATGCCATGATGATCACAGTTTGGAGTACACCCAATACTAAAAATTGCTTGTACTCTGGAGTGCACCTAGACACAGCGTTGAATTTTATCATGCATCCAACAGCATGAATACGGGAAATGCTAATTGAAGATATGAAGAGGTTGGAAATACCGCAAAAGATAACAGAGCTTATAAAAATTACGCTAACTGGAACAACTGCAGTAATTATGACAGCAGATGGAAGGACTTAATCATCTCCTGCTAACGGAAACATTATTTAATTTAATGTTAGAGAACAGTCTGAACGGCTGATGTACAAGGGACAGTAAGTAATAAGGAAACAGAAATAATTGCAAACACCCATGATATAGCGATAATTGCAAGAAGTATAAAAACATTAAAAGAAACATTTTTAAAGATAGAAGAAGAAGCCAAAAAAAGAGGACTGATGATAAATGCAAAGAAAACAAAATATAAAACAGGATATTCAAGAGGGAGAATACACTACTTTCAAAAAAGTAGGTAATTTTAAATATGTAGAAGTACAAGTAATCAATAAGAACGGCAGAAGTTACAAAATAAAAGAGAGAATCCAACTAGAAAACAGAATATAATATAGCAATAAGAAAGTATGCAAAACAACAAAAATGAGAATTTATAAGAGTTTAATTAGGCCAGTGGTAACATATGCTGCAGATGTACTATCGTTGACCTTTATTCTATATTTTTACAGCCATAACTCAACTTTGTAAGTTGTTGATCACATTATCTGCACTACCTTGCAGGACCCCTGCTTGGACTACGTAATATTTGGAGTACTTATCTATATCCCATACTTGAAAGTATCTCTCCTCGACATGCGATTTCAACAGCAAGAATTATTCGTGAGGAAGTACCTTTTTAATTTTGTACATTAAACTGAATGCCAAATACAATCAACACCTATAATACGTATCATCCAAAAATGCTGTTAAACAGACACATTTTGTTCAAAGTAATTTTCTATTGTATTTAAAACTTAATATACCTGGTGGCAATGAAACTACTACCCACGGCGGCATTTCGAAACGGCTTGAGATAGAAATATGCAATTCGGTATGTCGATAGGATTGAAAATTGTGAACAATTTTAACATAAAAAAAATTGAATGTCGTTTTCGGTTTCACCGGAAATGACGTTGACTTTGTTATTTTAAGTGGGACACCCTATATATTTTCTCTTTTTATGACTCTCTGAATAATTTTAAGTAACTTTTGTCTAACATACCCCATATCTAAAATTAATAGTTTTTGAAATAAAGCCGCTTAAAAATATGCCGTAATTCCTATTTGTTTGTATTTTACTGAAAAACGGAGTAGGCCAGGACAGAGGTTGCTATGGTTTTTAAAAACAACAAGTATTTTCAACCCTATCGACACACCGAATTGCATATTTCTATCTCAAGCTGTTTCGAAATGCCGCCGTGGGTAGTAGTTTCATTGTCACCAGGGTATATACCGGGTGCTGACTTGCGCGACGCACCATAGGAATTTGCATGCGCGACGCACCATAGGAATTTGCATAGTAAATTCTTTATGTTCAATTATTTGCTCCCCTAATTATTTTAGAGCTAAAGTGTAAATACATTTTTTGTAGAGAAAAAAATACTGCATCCATTCATACTGTTGCTAACAATTTTTCATTTTCCGGAACTGAAGGAATGCAAAAAACAAACTAGCATTTTCACAAAAATCAGTGATGCCATGGAATTATTGAAACAAGCCAATGCCAACGCAAATGCGTGCGGAGCGACAATATGTGTTGTTTGTTTGTTTGTCATTGATGTTTCATTATTCATTATATTCAGCTTAATGTTTCTAAGGTACCTAGACCTTGTCCACAACAAAAATGGTTTTACGAGTATGGTGGACGTTCGTTAACTAAGCTCCTTGTTTATTGTAAAATATCCGTATCGGCAAATTCCAAACAGTACAACCATGAAAAGACTGATTTATTTTAAGTTTAAGACTACAGGCACCATATTAAATAATTGTAGGTGTAATAATGAGGTTCAGAACTTACATCAAAACAAGAAAAACGACAATAAATTCAATCTTTTGACGGCAGTGACTGGATGATTGCCCCGCACGCACTTGCGTTGGCACTGGCTTGTTTCAATAATTCCATGGCATCACTGATTTTTGTAAAAATGCAAGTTTTATTTTTTGCATTTCTTCGGTTCTGGAAAATGTAAAATTGTTAGCAATAGTATGAATGGATGCAGTATTTTTTACTCTACAAAAAATGTATTTACAATTTAGCTCTAAAATAATTAAGGGAGCAAATAATTGAACATAAAGAATTTACTATGCAAATTCCTATGGTGCGTCGCGCAAGTCAGCACCCGGTATATAATAGCGTTACAGGCCCTTGAGGCCCAGAGCTTTATTGGAGATTGTCCTCCATTCCTTTCTGTCCCTCGCTCAATTTTGCCATTCTTCTATTTCTATCTCTTTAAGGTCTTCCCTCCACCATTGCCTTTTTGGCCTATCTCTTCTGTTTAATCCTTCCGGTTCTCTAGTAAGTAAAATTTTTGGAATTCTGTCCTCTCCCATTTGTAAAATGTGACCTAGACATCTAAGACGGTTTTGTTTAATTACATTTATTATACTTTGTTCTTTGTATAGTTTGCTTATTTCTTTATTTGTTCTATGCCTCCACAGTTTCTCTTCTCTTATGCCACCATAGAACCTTCTGAGGATTTTTCGTTCGAAAATACAGAGTTTGTTTATGTCATTCTGTCGCAGAACCCAGGATTCACTTCCGAAAGTTACTGTAAGTCTTATAATGGTCTTATACATTTTCACTTTCACTGCGCAGGAGATATTTCTTGAGGTTAGCACCAGAGCTGCTGCACTTCTTAAGCTGCATGTTATCCTCCTTTCTATTTCGTTGTTCTGACCTCCGTTACTTACAATTTCCACTCCTAAATACACCACCGTATCTACTCTTTCTATTGATATCTCTTGGCTTATGTCTTCGCATTTCACTTTTAGACAATGTTCCTGTTCTTTATTAGAGCTACTTATTAGGTAATTTGATTTCTTTTCATATATTATTAAGCCAAAATTCACTGCCTGTGCGCAAACCATTCTTATCAGGTTTTTTTAATTCTTCTCGATTTCTTGTTATTATGGTCAAATCGTCTGCATATGCTAGTAGTTGATATGCATTGTTTAATACGTTACTGTTCTGTTTAATTTTGCAGTTTCTTAGGATCGATTCTAGGACTATGTTAAATAGTAGGGAGTACAAAGGGTCACCTTGTCTTAATCCGTTTGTTGTTATAAACTTTTCTGATAGATTTCCTTGAATTTTGACTTGACTTGTTTGGTGCAAGATCGTTTCCACAAGTTTTATTAATTCATCAGGGAAATTTAGCTCTTTCATCGCTTGTATCATACGGTTTCTATTTATTTTGTCATATGCTTGTTTGAAGTCCAGGAATACCATATGGAGCTGTATGTTCTTTTTCAAGCATTTTTCTTGTATCTGTCGTATGGCATGGATTTGATCTATTACCGATCTGTCCTGCCGGAAACCACACTGGTATTCTCTCAGTATTTTTTCTGCTTGTTCTTTCAATCTATTGTTAATTATAGTTGCTGGTATTTTATAAGTTACATACAAACTTAATATACATCAAAGAATAGCAAATCGGGACAAGTACCAGAGTAAATTTTGTCGTTTTTGTTATAGTTTACAGTAGGCTTTATTGTTAAGGTCACTAAATCATGTTAGCTACGCTAACGTGATTTAGTGACCTTATTTATTGTAATATAAATAGGTTCCCTGGCGAAAAATATATCCATTATTACAACAACTGTCAAATAGTACACTCAAAATGCCACATTATTTAAAAATTTGGGCTAAACTCCAATATAGCCCACTGTTGCTTGGGCGCATACACGTGATAATGTGATTCTCAGTTTGTCGGTAGTACTACAAATTTTCAGACACTAGAGGACCAATCTTGGCTGCTGTCAAGGTGCGAATTTAGGTTCACTGCAGTTTAAGATTTGTGTGTAGTTGTACAAAAATGTGTATATATGACCGTAAAAAAAGGAGTTAATCTAATCGTAGACAATAGAATATATATTGAATTTGAATTTCCCGATAAGTATTTCTTTTATCCATAGTTTAAAATCCAGTTTCACCACTGACAAAGTTGTGATAATCAAAATGTAATAAAAAACTACAATCACATTGAATAGTGTTAAATTGTAGTTGATACATAATATGTACATTTATTAGAAACCTTTTATGTAGAGTTATAACTTAAGACTGAAAAGTCTTGTTTTTAATTCGCTCTGTATAAAAGTGTCATCATTAATAACAATGATATAATTTAGGTATGATTCCCCTTCTAAACGATCGCGAATTGACTATTATGGTGGCATGGTAAAAACATATCAGCTAGGAAGCGCTGGACAATATGGATCTAGTTTAAAAGTAGCTCCAGTTACTACAGAAACAGAATTAAATGCAGTTACTTGCCTTCAAGTGAATGGCTCCAGTGATTTTTCTATCGAGCCACAATCGGTATTACCTTCCCTTGTTGGCTTTGAATGCATAGGTACGTGGAAATGTAAAGTATGGAAATAAGTCTAATTATTTTGATACATACTGCCAGGTGCTGAAATGATTGATGGAGTCAATGCTGAAAAATGGCAGCTAGTGCAGAAAATTGGGCAAAAAGAAAACAGGTACACCATGTGGATGAGATTCAAAGATGATCCTAGTGACTCTGGTGTAAAGTACGCTGTTCCTCTTAAGTAAGCTTTGATAAAAATTAAAATCACCGAATATTTAATTGTTAACTATGTTGCAGGTATGAAATGAAAGGCTTTAACTCCTTATTGGGAAGCCATTATGATCATTACTACTTATTTTACGACTCCTACAATACAGACACTATAGATCCTACAGTTTTTCAAGTTGATGATAGTAAGAGTTGTTATATTATTTTATGTTTAGTAGATTTTGAATATATAATTTTCAGGCATGCCTTGCAACGCATTTCCTGGCCCAGGTGATCGACACATATATACCTTCAACCCTATGAAGGAATTTATCCACCCAACCACAACAACTCATGTAGATATGGAATTTGATAAGTTTAAACTTAAGCATGGCAAACAATACACTGATGTTAGAGAACACGAGCAACGTAAAGATGTTTTCAGACAGAATATTAGATTTATCCACTCTGTCAATAGACAACATAAGGGTAAACTTATATTAGCTCTGAAATGCAACTGAATAATAGTAGATGTGTAGGTTACTCCTTGGTTGTTAATCATCTGGCTGATAGAACTGAGTTAGAAATGAAAGCATTAAGGGGAAGAAGATACTCTGGTATATACAATGGTGGGGCGCAATTCCCCTATCAACATATTGATCGTGCTCAATTACCAACCGAGTTTGATTGGAGAATATATGGTGCTGTGACTCCCGTTAAAGGTAAGTACCTAAACACATTTTTCGGTAGGTACATGGCGCTTTTGGGTTTTAGAGGCTTATAATAACTATAGTTACGGAAAGAAATGTGCCTTAGAGAGATTTCCCTATACTAGTTGTTAACGTCATTAAGCCGATATATAGCAAATAATGGACGTGGTTGAATTTTGTTTATAATGAACCAAGTCCGTTAAATTGCGTGTGGTCGTGTGTCGTTCAAAATTTTTCGTAATACAAATTGATATATTTTAAGAATAATTTATTAAACATAATTTAAAGATTCTGATCACTTCCTACTCGGTATAAAACTTAAACAAGAAACACCAATAGAAAGAAACAGAGGAAAAACAAAGAAATCACGGCAAGAAATAAGCAGGATGGCGAAAGACGAAGAAAAAATTGAGAATCAAGTAAAACTAAATATATATATATATATATATATATATTAGCACTAAAGGCCTAGTAGACCCATGGCTTGATTCACTGTATTTTTCCACACTTTTTTATCTCCAGTCTTTTCACGCCAGTTCTTAATCCCGCACTGTTCTATATCTTCCATTACTTCTTTTTTCCATCTTGATCTCGGCCTCCCTCTTCTTTTCTTTCCTCCTATGTTACTGTCCAATATTCTTTTTGGCATTCTTCTGTCGTCCATCCTTGATATGTGCCCTATCCATCGCAGTCTTTGCCCTTTGACGGTTGCTATTATGTTCGGTTCGTTGTATAGTTCCTGCAGTTCCCTGTTAGTTCTTCTTTCCCATTTGTCCTGGACTTTCTTCCCTCCGTACACCTTTCTGAGCACTTTTCTCTCCCACACTCCTAACCTTTTGCATTCTGCCGATCCCAACGACCATACTTCGCTCGCATAAATCACTATCGGTCTTATTATAGATTTATAGATCCTGATTTTTAGTCCTCTTGATATATTTTTGTTATATATGAGGCCTCTGAATGCCTGCAGACATCTATTTCCCGCCATTATTCTTCTCTGTATTTCTCTACTTGTATCAGGTGTTCTGTGGATTTCCATATAGTAAAACTAAATAACAGGCTAAAAACAATACAAGAGTCTGAAGATATAGAACAACTCTGGACCGAAATAAGTAAAGCAATGAAACAGAGCACATGTATAGACAACCCGATTAACACAAAGATAAACAAAAAATGGTTTGACAGAGAATGCTAAGAAGAGTTACCAGGAGAAGCACACTAAGAATGGAAATGTTGAAATCTAACGTGCAACAAGATAAGGAAGCATACAAAACGCAAACAAAAAAAATGCAAAAAAAATTGTAAGGGAGAAAAAAGAAAACACAAGGAAGAACTAGTGAACAACATTGAAAATAGCTACAGGAAAAACGAGACAAAAAGGTTATATCAACAGCTGAAAAGAGAAAGGAAGGGATTCCAAGCAAAGACCATATTTTATAAAAACAAGTCCGGGGAACTAGTCGGAGCGCAAGAAGGCAAGAAGGAGTATTTCAACGATTTATTGAACTTAAAAGTAAATACAACGGCGATGGGGAAGAAGATGAAGGGATAAACGAAGAACACCATACAAAGATAATGAAGAACCACCACAACTGTAAGAGAATGGTCTTATGCCTGAGGCTCTACTCTGCTTGCAGTACAGTTTAGAAAACAAGTCAATAAGTACAGAGTTGGGGTGTTTTATGTAGCTGCAATACTAAGCTTAAATTTCATTTAGTAAATGCATTGGAAAAGAGATGCCAGTATTAATAAATGAATTGAGAAAGGAACCCAAAGGGCAAAGCTTGTTTTTCACAGGGTTGAAGTCGAAGTTCAAATTAATTAAATATTAGATTTGGGCAGAATGAATAGTCAAACCAAAAGAAATGAATAATCACAAAGAGGTTTGCTATGTGCAGGTCATTGAAGCGTAGATTTCAATATAGCTAAGCAGGTAAAATTGTGAGCAATCTAAAAAGGTATAAGAAGCCAGAAAAATAATAATGTTGCAACGGGCAATTAAGAAGGCAGGCATAAAGATAGAAAATAGCAATTGTGAGAAGCAGACAAGACATGATAAAGCAAGGGAAAAGCAAACAGCAAGACAGGAGAAAAAACGAGTGAAAAGCAAACAGATGGACATCGAAAAGCAATTATGAAGGAAGTGAACTCTTTAAAAGGATCAGTGCAATTGCGCGAGTGAACAGAGCAAAGCAAATAGTAAAACGTGTAGTGGCGCAAAGAGACCTTTTAAGAATTAAAAATGTGGACATAATAAATATAAGAAATTTTTAAATTCAATAATTTGTAAGTAAATTTATTTCAAAATGTATTTGATTTGAACATGGCTAATTTCCGTTTGTATAGTATTAGATTAGCATTTGTTTATAGCGGACTTCAGGAGATAACAATTGAATAAATTATAAGATTGACATGAAATTTTGTGCTCCTTTTGAATACAAGTTTTTCTATTATAAAATTAAATATTTTGAGCTAAAAAGTGTTTCACTGTGTTAAGCAAGTGGTATAGCTCATATGAGAACGTTGTGGCGATTTCCCCAAACATAAATTATTTCGCCAAGAGCATCTCTGAGGAAACGTTCGCCAGCCACATCAAGATTACGAAGGATTTCAGCCGAAAAGAGGGTCAAGAGCCAGGGCATTCTACTGCAACGCATCAGGTAGGAGTGCAGGACACCGACCAGCAGCACAGACACCGGGCGAAACCGTTCCAGACGAAGATACGAGCTGGGGCCCCCTTTCCGAAGATTGAAGCAAACGCGAAATCTTAAGGTACTGTCTAACCCTAAAAATATTAGTGTGAGCATCCAGAAATTTGTGTGCATGCGAGACAATACCGTACTGAACAAGATTCAAGCATCTTCAAGCCTCCAGCGAAAGTGCTTTTGAAATTATTAACCAGAGTCCAGTTGTGTGGTTAGGTGGAATATTTGATTAAACATTTGCAGAAATTCAATCGGCGTCCCTTCTGACGTCATAAGACAAATTAATTCCTGATACAAAAGAGAATAATAACCGCCAAAGCACTACGATTTAAATAAATACCTCTTGGAATGTTCACAAATTTGAGTTCGAAGGACTGAGACAAGGAGACCCGCTGTCCTCCATATTGCTCAACTGTGCATTGGAGTATGTCATGAGAAAAGCAGCACTAAACACAACAGCATTGCTATACGATAACAAACATTCGCGGATGATTTAGCGATACTAACGAGAAGCAAAGAAGAACTAAACAAGGCAACTCTGAGACTAGAGAAAGAACTGCAGTTAATGAGACTAAATATAAACGTCAATAAAACCAAGTACTTGACATGGACAGACCAAGAGTACAATAGTGCAAGTAGACTAAATATAACGACGATGAAAAGGAAAACATATAGCATAGAAGAGGTAGAAAGATTTACGTATCTTGGTATGGAAATCCACAGAACACCTGATACAAGTAGAGAAATACAGAGAAGAATAATGGCGGGAAATAGATGTCTGCATGAATTCAGAGGCCTCATATATAACAAAAATATATTAAGAGGACTAAAAATTAGGATCTATAAATCTATAATAAGACCGATAGTGATTTATGTGAGCGAAATATGGACGTTAGGATCAGCAGAATGCAAAAGAGTGTGGGAGAGGAAAATGCTCAGAAAGGTGTACTGAGGGAAGAAAGTCCAGGACAACTGGGAAAGAAGAACTAACAGGGAACTGCAGAAACTATACGACGAATCAAACATAATAGCAACAGTCAAAGGGCAAAAAATGCAATGGATAGGACACATAGCAAGAATGGACGACAGAAGAATCCCAAAAAGAATATTGGAGAGTAACATAGGTTAGAGAAAAAGAAGAGAGAGGCCGAGATCAAGATGGAAAAAAGAAGTAATGGAAGATATAGAACGGTGCGGGATTAAGAACTGGCGTGATAGAAAAGTGTGGAAAAAGACAGTGAATCAAGCCATGGACCTATTAGGCCTTCAATCCTAACATATATACAAGGTGATTCACGAGGAATAATGAGCCTGACCAAATTCTCGATGCAACCAATATTACATTTTCGCAACTTACTTTGCGACACCTTAAAAAAAATTAAATTTGAATCCGCAATGCCTATCAATCATTGAAATCTACAGTATGATCGAAAACTTTTACCCTTTAGAGGGCTGTAGAATTATTTTGTGAAAAAATGTTGTTGGCAGTCATAGTAATAAAAATCACATTGGCATTTTATATCTGTCAGTTTAAGGTTATATCAGGAATGTCATTTTAACAAATACAAACATTTTTGTTAAATACATAAAAATGTTAGTACCTAACAAAAACATCTACAGCTATTCAAAACGATTTCCTGCACTTTTCATACAAAGCACTACCTTGTGTTTAGTATTAAAATTCCTGTAAAAGGTGAGTGATTCTGTCAAAGTTGTACAGGTTATATTATTAAGTACCTTTACTCATCACTGCCAACATAAATTAAATTTTTTAAAAATCCACAGTCCTCTAGAGGTTAAAAGTTTTCGATCATATGGTACCTGACCTATGAAAATGTTGATTGCATCGAGAATTTCATCAGGCTCATCATTCCTCCTGAATCATCTTGTATATACCGAGTGACTATAAATGATTGAAATTTTTTTTACTAGGTTGGCACTGTTTATGTTGGTGGAACTGTAAGTCTATGTCAAATGCGAGGTTAGCAGGTTAGGTTTTGCGTCAGTTTTGACATAGAATGACGCAAAACCTAACCTGCTAACATTGAATTTGACATAGACTTACAGTGCCACCAACATAAACAGTGCCAACATAAGAAAAAACATTTCAATCATTTATAGTCACCCGGTATATAATTTTTTCTACTCACTGTATAGAAAGTCGGCTTTTGCGCCCTAGTTTTAGGAAACAAAACTGTCAATTTCCAACCAGCGGGAGCCAATTTTTATTTGCTCCCGGCGGGAGCCAATATTTATTTGCTCCCGCATTTATGTTTATGTCACCATAGATATCACACCAAAGCTTTACAACGTTATGCTGATTTGGAAATTAGACAAAATGTCACTATAGAAATCTAGAGTCACTGTAATGATTTGCTAAAGCAAAATTTTTGAAATTTCGCGCATTTGAACATGCGTTTGAAGAAAAAATCATATATATATCACTGGAGCAAAGGTTCATTTCCTCCCTTGTGTGTTTAATGCCCTCCGCTAACGCGTCGGGCATTAAATTCACAAGCGGGAGGAAATGAATACCTTTGCTCCCTAGATATATAAATAGCTATAAAGATCATGGAGCAATTTTAAGGGATTTTTACTATCTACAATGTCTTATAGTGAAAAAACTTTAATATTTAGAGAGATTTTCCTTCCCCCATGTATATTATAATATCATTATCATTTATAGCCCATTACAACCTAAAAGCCCTATATTTACCATATAGTTTTTTTGTTATTTTATTGAACTAATACATTTATTGTATTTAGACCAGTCTGTATGTGGCTCTTGCTGGTCATTTGGAACTGTTGGTGCTATTGAGGGAGCATTTTTCTTAAGCAATGGAAATCAACTTGTACGTCTTTCACAACAAGCTCTTATTGACTGTTCATGGGGGTAAGTATCTTCATTACCATTATCATTAACAACCTTGAAGTTAACTTCCCCATTGCTGGATCATGCATCTTTAGATTTTATGCAGTCGAAAAAATTCTTGGCCCAAAACTTGTGTAATCTTCTTCCAGCCTCTCCTGTCTTCTGCCATTTCTCTCCAATTTCAAACTACCAATTGTACGATATATGTAACCGCTGCCTCCATTCAGTTTCTTCTTAGTCGCCTTTTTCTTCTCCTAATCCCTTCTTTCTAATACTTGTTTGTTAACTGTTTTGATCCCCAAGTGGCTAACATGTCGCATCCATCTAATGTGTTACATTTTCAATACCTTTCGAATGCTATGAGTAGCTTACCCATACACCTCCATAACTTGGATCTTCTCTGGCACATTCCATCTTCCTTCTTTCCTTCTAATATCCTTCTTGAGATTTTCTTCACCCATATCCATTATCTTGTGTCAGTTTCTTTATTTAAAATTCTCATCTTGCTTCCATATATATAGGTCGGATGACAGTTCTATATGCTCTTAATTTTGCAGATCTCGACAATTTTGACCTTCGAACACTTTGTTAGTAGTCCTGCACGTTGACCACCCTTGCTAATTTTCTTATCTTCATTTTCAAAACTACTATTTGTCAGCGTTACTCCTAAATAATCGAAAACTTCTAAGCACTACAAAATTATATTCTTTTTTTTGTATTACATCACTTAGTTAGTTAGTAGTAGTTGTGGGAAGACTGAAGTCTAGCAAGTAGGCCTTCATAAGCACTTTTTGCCACTTTTGGCACTTCCTATTAACCTTCTCCATGAATTTTGTTTTATTTTCATTTATTCTCACATCAAACTCCCTTGCCCTTTCTTCGAATTTTCTGAAGACTTCTTCCATTACTTTTATGGTTCTCGCTAATAGCGCAGCGTTATTTGCATATGTATTGGAGGTTATGCTAATAAATCATTCCTCCTTTGTGCATCTCTGCTTCTCATATGATCTTTTCCAGAACTAACTTAAAAGGTCCAGACGTTTATATCCTCGATTTCCATTAAAACTGTTTCAAAAATTTCTTCCAAGCATTACTTTACAGGTGGTATTTTTTATAATATTCTTGGTAGTAATACGTTCAAGTCCTTCATAACCTCATATAGTTTATCTTGGTTGATTGTGTCATATGCATTTCTGAAATCAATCAAGAGGGTAATTATATAAAGCCAAGTTTTCTTCAGAACTATTGGATTCATTTGAAAATATCTAGTCAATGTCTGATCCTTGAACTCTGCATAATTATCTTGGAAGTATTAACCTGCAGCTCTAATTATTTGCCTCTTTTCAATGTATTGACATCTTCTTTAATAAAATTTGTTGCTACACCATTTTTGCATGGAGATTTATATGCATTAATCTATTTATTACGACTTGTATATCTCTGCTTCTCTTGGCACGTCTTCTTCTTCTGAGTTTTCATTGTTCTTTAGGCTATAAGTATCTTGTATCTTCAATATGTCTTCTTCGTTTAATATTTCTTTAAATACTCTACATCGTACTGTGGTATCCTTGTTTCTTCTTCTTTATTTCTTCATAGAAACATCTCTTTATTCCCACATGCTTCTTTAATCTGTTTCAATTTATTTTTCTTGTTTTGGTGGCTTTTGCATAGATACAATCTTTTTCATTTCTATCCTTGCTTTATCTCTTTTCTTCATCAAATCACTCTTGCTTTCCTCATTTTTTATGATTTCCTCTGCTATGTTGTACCTAATTGCTTACTTTTTTAATCTACATTTTTCGCCCATGTTCACTGCCTCTTTTTCACTGATTCTTTAAAGCCATCTTTTTCTCAAATACCTGTTGCACATCCTTAGTGGCCAATAATTCTGTTTTACATCGCATAACTTTCCTACTTTATTTTCTTAAGTAGTTGCTATGTTATTTTTATTTTTCAAATGGTCAGAATCTGCATCTGCATCTGAGTAGCCTCTTATGCCTTCCACACATCGTATATGTTTCTTGCATTCAACAGAACATGATCTATATGATTTGCAACATCACCACTTGGAGATTTCCAGGTACCTTTATGGATATCCTATTATGATTAAACCAAAATCTTACAATTTTAATTTTGTTTACCGTAACAAATTCAATGTTATTGATTCCAGTATCACTATTACCATTAGCATTTTTACTGCTCGTTCCCTCATCATATGTAGATATCTCTATTTTGTTTTATAGATATGGAAATAATGGCTGTGATGGCGGTGAAGACTTCCGTGCCTATCAGTGGATGCTAAAACATGGAGGAATACCAACCGAAGATGAGTATGGCCCCTATTTAGGCCAAGTAAATGCCCAAACTTATATTGAATCTGTTGTACCTAATGCCTCTCTTGCAGGATGGATATTGCCACATAAATAATGTTACATTGACTGCAAAAATTACTGGATATGTCAACGTTACTTCAGGTGAAGAAGATGCGCTTAGATTAGCAATTGTAAAGCATGGTCCCATCAGTGTAGCAATTGATGCTAGTCATCGTACATTTAGCTTTTACTCCAATGGGGTTTATTATGAACCAAAGTGGTATGTAGCTAACTTCTATGGTATTTTATATTGTAGAAATAAAACATTTAAATTACAGTGGCAATAAAATTGATGAACTGGACCATGCCGTTTTGGCAGTGGGATATGGCTCTATAAACGGCAACGATTACTGGCTAGTAAAGAACAGCTGGTCGAATTACTGGGGTAACGATGGTTATGTATTGATGTCTGCCAAGGACAATAACTGTGGCGTGATGACTACACCAACTTATGTTACCATGTAATTTTTCTTCTTAAAGATCCTAATAATATAATGTTGCTGCTAAAGGCAGCTCTTCAATGCTTTGCATAAATATTTTTATGTAATATTAATAAAGCAATATGTAGTGGTTTTCTATAGGTTTAATAAATTTGAATTTGTATCTTATTAGTTTTATTAACATACTTTGTACTTTAAACACAGGGTTGCTTGAACTGAAACACGTTTATAATTGGCAGGCCCTGTTATATAATATTTTTTTGGTTTTTAAAATGCTTTTTACAATAAAAAGCCTCTCCAAATAAGATCAAAAGTGCTGTAACCCAATTTTTAACTACCGAGGGACTTTCTTAAGAAATTAAGAGAATTTTAAAGTAAGGGATCTAGTACAACTTAGTGAAGCAATGGGTGTTGTGTTTTAATACTAATGGAGAGTTTTTTAAGTAGTGTATTAAGGTAAATTTTATAAGCCTCAAATAATAATAATAATAAATTGTCTTTTTCCACGACCAGGAGTAGAAGTCGGTTTCTATAGCATCAAAATTGTGACAGAAGTAAAGCATTTAATCCTTATAGGCAAAATAAAACAAAAATTTCCCTAGGAAGTTTGCATTGGGCGCATTCAGACGACACAACCGTTGAGTGAGCGCTGAGCAAGCGGTCAGTTTGAGCGATGTAGGTTTGCTGAATGGTCTTTTACAATTTACATTGAGCTAACTGTCAAAGTTGTTTATTTTAACCTATAAATACAGCTGAATGTTGTGTTTTTGTGTTAAGAGTTACAAATCAACTGTAATACGTGAAATAAATAATGTATTTACATTTTTATACGAATTTCCAAATAGACCAATCTATTATGAGCGATGATACTATCAATAACAAATTAAAGTGTAATATCTTTATATTTTGTTCAAATAAAGGAGTAAACATTATTTGATGAGATTAATAACATAAATTGAAGAGTAAATAGTGTAGTAGGAGAGCAGGTAATTATGTAGATACTATCTAACAATAATTAGCTAATAATATTTATTTAAATTTGTTTTGCGCGGTAAAAACGTCTATTTTACTGAGCGGTTTCTGATCAGTGAGCGGTTTTGAAATGCGCTACATAAAATGGCGACCGCTACAACTGAGCGGTCGCATTCAGGGAACCTTCACTCAACAGTTGTACAACTGTCTGAGACCATAATATGCACACGTTTTGAACCAAATCATCGATGGAAAACATTAAGAGACCCAATTGTAATTTGGACTTAAAAGACCGAGGCCGAACAGCAGTCATAATACTATGGCTAATGTTTGTACAAACTAATTTTAAATGTTCAAAATGTAATCGTTTACTTTTTAGAATAGCTTGCTCTAAAAAATAAGTCAGTGACTCTGGAATATTACTGTTAATATTTTCAAACATGCCTACCTCAAATGTTAATATAGTCTATTTTTTTGCTTTATGATTTAGAGCAGGCTTTGCATTTATATTATTTTAGCAGTGTACAACAGTTTAGTTACAAAATATAACTAATGTCAAAATCCAGATCGCCGGGATTGTCAAGTTGACACTTCAGCAAATCTTAATAAAATGCCACGAAAAAGCAATATTAGGTAATAGTAAAACCAAAGAGGCTATAAAACACCGTTCTACTAATATAAAAGATATCAATGGTAACTTAAGTAAAACAGCCATCATTGGAAGAATTGGTCAAATCTTCGATGTAAGTATTAAGAATTAAACAGATATAACATTTCTAACAATTTCTTATAATGCTAGATTTCGATTGCAACACAAAAAACGAAACGAAGCAAAATCACAACTCCAGCAATAACGGAATGATAACATGAATAAAGAAAAGGAAGAAGAAAATTTGGAATTTTTTACTTTCGATAATTTATTGCTGTGTGCAAGGGAGGAACTGAATTATACTGGGAGTCGTTTAAAATTATACTACACATTAACAAATATGAGATATAAATACAAAATTGTGAATGGAAGAAAATTGTGTGAGAAGAGTCATATCATTTCGGCGGATTGCCTTTTAAAGGAAATATTTACAATTTCGAAATTATAGTGAAAAATGTATATTCATGTTTTTGGATGAAACTTTACCAGGATGTGACTTACTGTTGGACTCGGACAATAATGACAGGGGCTATCATAAATGTATCAATGGTGACATTTTTAGTCAATGTTGAAAAACAGTTAATCCCTGCTTTGGCCAAATTGAATGGAAAATGTGTGTTAATTATGGATAATGCACCATATAATTCGGTTCTTATCGATAAACCACCCAATTATGGGAGTTTAATTTTACTTTACATATTGACCAAGAGCAATACTAATTGACAAAAAACGACATGGGCATGAAATTCTTAGATTACCTCCATACCACTGTCCATACAACCCAATTAAATTGGCATGGAGTTTATGTAAGAACTATTATAATAAGGACATAAATTCTCAGCCTCCCTCAAAAGACATAATTGCTAATTTATGGCTTAAATCTCTATCACTGTGTACAGCAAACATATGGAAAAAACGTTGAATACTGTGAACTACTAATATAAAGTGACTGGGCAAAGCACATTGTTAAATTGGTGTGGATGATATACCTCCTGTTATTAGGTTGGACGAATCTGATACATAATCGGAAGATGAGTTGCATTCCTCTTCTGAATCAGATTCTGGATGATTATCCTGAAGTGTATCCACCTAAATTCTGGTAAATTATATCTCTGAAAATGGTTCTATCAGAGTATTTTGTATTATCTCTTTATTTTGAAATGCCTGTTATATGTGTAGCATAAATAATAACTTGTACAACACAGTTCTACAAAAAAAAGTCATCAGCAAATTATTAATAATATATTTATTTCTACATTAGTACATAAAAGATAGATGTCTAGAAATTTTATGACGTTTCTGTACAGTTAGATATCAATCACGCTTAAATAAACGTACTTAAAATAAAGCAATACCTTATTTAATGTCAATGGTTCAGTAATTTTAGCTCTTATTGAGTATAATAGTGCATATAAGTTAACACATTGACAGTTCTAATGGTTTTTGACATAACTAGTGTTTTTTCCTTTGTCACTAACTACCTACACTATTACAAAAATGCAAATGCAAAGCCTGCTCTGAATCATAAAGCAAAAAAACAGACTATAGGTCCATACATTCGTTGTTATTTAAATAGCTATTAAATCTGATGCCGAGTTTATTAATTTATCGAAAAGTACACAAGTGTGTACCTCGGCCGTTACGTTTTCCTTAAAAAAAAATTTTTTGAGTAAGCATTGAAATAAGTAAAATTGTGTATTTGCTTGTTGGTGTAGTCCATAGTGCAACAATTTAATTTTATACTACTTTATTCTTTGATTAAAACATTTATCATGACATCACATTAGCCAGCCGAACACATAAGAGGCTTCAACGGATTATATCCGTTGCAGTCGAAGTCTGCTCTCTTCCGTGGACTTGGTGTGTGATAAACTAAAACCTTGTTAGTCCACTAACTTAAAGAAGTCTGCAGAAAAATTTGACGTATTTAATCTTTCGCAGACAAATCTGTGTGTTAGTGGGTGAAATCTTTCCGTTTGACAAAACTGCAGAATTTGGTGTTGATAAATTTTTAGTGGAAGTCTTTAAAATTGTTAGTGATGTTTTGTACTGTTTTCTTACGTTAATGAGAAAATGCCCAGAGGAAATAACAAAAAGTTGCATTGTATTTGGCTATGTTTAACATACAGCTTATGGCAAATAACCATTACACTACAACTACAAAACACCGAAGCAAACAGGTAAAGAAATAGTTATTTGAAAAAGAAACTCTAAATCATTTGCCGCTATGAAGGAATTGGGACAAAATATTACAATATTACTTTCAGCCATTTTTTAGGAAAAAATAAAAACTCCACGGATTTAATCTGTGTGAGAAGACTGCATTTTTAGGGCATCAGCAGATTTAGCATGCGGTGTAAGTTTTTAAACAAGTCTGTAAATGATAAAGACGTACAAATTTGTCTGTAGACTTTGACTGTGTCGAATCAAGTCCGCAGAGAAATCCTTGTGTGTATGGCCGATGGCCGGCTATTAGATGATGCATAATAGTGATCTTCTCTGTTGTTATTTAGCATTATTCTGTTTATAACTGTATTTTACATTTAAATTACAATCCTCCAAAGATATCTTTTCATAACACTACTATCATGAATTATAAAACAGAATACTTTAATTTATATTACTGATCATTGTGGGTTCATTGACAAAATGTGAACCTTAGTAACACCAACTGAATTGTTAAAATATGGATTAAATAATAATGGATTATAGTTTTAAATTTATGTTTATGCTTATTACACTAACTGCTTACATCAAGTGCTTCGAAAATGAAGAATTCTGTGATATTAAAGGGGAAGACTGCAAAAGTGAAGAGCAAAAAGATAGGTTAGGAAATTGTTTGGAGGATTATAATAAGTAAACCAGATTATATTTAATGTTAAAATTTAGATATTAATCTTCTAATATAATTTCGTATTCAATATAAATCAGTCGAATACATGTAACGATTTTAACTACTATCTAACATTAGCAGCTTCATTTTGGCACATGACGGATTGTAACGTAATACATTTATTCATAATTACATCGAACGTTAAGTATTAAAACAAAAAATAATGTATATTAAATTACGGTTCACAGTTTTTAAAATTTTGCGTTAATGTTTTATATCTAAACCAACAGTTACAAAGCATATTGAGAGTACTGACAAATAGGTAGATTTTAATACAATTTTATTGTAATTCCATTTCCTATTCTTTTTTTAATAAAATGAAAACAGTTTATTTGGCATGAATAAAAATTACTATGTTACAGATACTTATTCTACGACATTAATCCACCAGAAGGATTCAACTTGCGTAGAGACGTGTACATGCGTTTTGCCACCTTTGCCCACAACCTAAAAAAATCTCCAAAGAAAACCCTTAATAGTTTTAAGCTCGTTTTACCTCCATGGATAAATTTATATCATTGGAAAAGAAAAACAGAGCATATACCTTGGTCTCACTTTTTTGATCTGAAAAGTATGCAGAATTTTGCTCCTGTAATAGAAATGCATCAGTTTTTCGATGGTAAGGTTATTACTGTAGTTCTACTTCAAGCTAATAATATGGTTTTATAGAAAGTAAAGTAACATATTCAATTTTAAAAATTGATGAAGTATACATCCTACAACACTTTCAAGATATGTTTAAAACTGGAAAATTTGAAGATAAAATGGAAATACAAGGCTGTAATGCAGATATTCAGACGAATTACTTTTATTATGACAACATTACTTCAGATAATATAAACTGCCTATCCTTTCACGGACATGCATCACAGCTTTCACCAATTCTGAAAAAATCTACAGCAAGGTGAGATATCAGATCATCCCATGAATGGCAATAAAATGCCAGGTAGCCTGATTAATTCTGAGTGAAAAATTGTAATGAAAAAAATTGTATTGTACTCGTAGAGATGGGCGCGTGAGTGAGTTTTCACTCACGTCACGCACGTTTCACGCTTGCTTTAAACACTCACGTTCACTGACGTTCACGGCGTGACACACCACTCACGACGTGACACACCACTCACGACGTGACACGCAGCTTTTATTTCAAAATTTAAATTCAGATAGAACAGAATGTTCAAATTTAAAATCAATGAAAAAACCCTAAACAGAACTAAAAATATGTTTTGCACGTGACATAATTTACGTGATATGTTTCAATCAGAATACTTGACACAAAAAGAAAAACATGAAAATTGACTACAATAACTTACGACAAGGGATAAATACTGATTTCTCGCAAATAAATTTCTTGCAGCTTACTTTTAATACCAAAAGCTGTCATTGGAATTGACGTTTCCCTTATTGGTATGAGTACAGAAGGTATATGTTGCTAGGCAACACTTTTAATTCGTAGGTTTAAAAGTACTTTTACGTACAAGGATCAACATATTCAGCGTTAAGGCGACTACACAAAACAAAACATTACTTTTATTAGAATAAGTTCATCTACACATCTACACAATAAATTGGTTTAAAAATAAAACGTAATCAACATTTTCAGTGTTCAGTCGAGTATACAAAACGAAACATTACTTTTCTAAAAATAGGTTCAACCGGGGCACCCTGCAGTTTTTTATTCGTTACTAAATATTTAACGTGAAACGTGAATCACGCCTTGGAAATTTTCACTCACGTTCACGTCACAATTTAAAAAAATTAGTCACGTTCACGACGTGACACGCCGTGACCTGACGTGACATGACTGTTTTCACGTCACGCGCCCATCCCTAACTCAGTGTACTTACACGGATTAAATATAGGAATTTAAATTTAACAACACAGAGAATCAGCTATTATCCAATAAATAATAAGAGAAGGGCTGTGTAGCCAGTAAAATTGTCAAATAGGTAAACACTATTGCTTGATTGAGCACTGATTAACAAAAATGACAAAATAAAGTACTGAAATTTTGGAAATCGCATAAACTTGAACTGATATTGTTGACATATTCGCTGTAAGTATAAACTCTTATTTTCATCAAATTTTTAAAAAGGAAATTTACACTTTGAACTTGTTTTTCTTGTTGCTTTAATGTTTAAGGACGTATTTATTGATAAATTACTACATGTTTCATAATTTGTTATACCGATATCTTGATTTCTGGTACCGAAGACGGTAAGGTAGAACCGTTTTTACCTGAAAATGAAGAATTAAATACAGAAAATCAGAATTAATTAGGATGCATTGATACCCGGCATTTTATTGCCATTTCTGAGACACTTTGTATTTAAAGTATTATCTGTTTTCTAATATTACTTTGTTACATAATTTATTTACTTGTGCATTGATGATTTACAAGGATGTTGAGTTATCTACTTAATTTATTCTGTTGTACTTTGTGAGTGTAAAGTCTAAAAATAAAATAAAGATATCCGTAAACATGGCAACATATGTTTGTAAAAATACATTTTGCTGTAACTATGTTTAAATTGTCGCCAGCAGTATGACTGAGTGGTGTTACACATCTCACAGCACTTGTAAAAGTTAAGCGCCAGTCTGCTTGGTCAGTACTTGGTTGAGTGATCATCAGACAGGCTGCACTACCTCAAGTACCTCCGCTGAATTTAAAAATGCACACACCCTCAGCGGCTCGGTGCCCCCGGCACTCCGACATTGTGTAAATGGTATAAGGGATTACAGATTATATACAGGGTGTCCCAAAAAGAATAAGACACCGATTAGTCACAGATTCCTTACGTCATAATAAATCGATTAAACCTAATATACCTTAGTACCAAGTCCCATCGGTAAGAAGTTATAGGGCCTTGAAGTTCAATTTTTTATTTTTTATTTTTTTGTTAATTTCTACAAATGTAGAGATATCGATTTGAATTTTGGTATACATGCTTACTATTATGTACGCCACTAATAGGAAAAATTTTAAAAACTAGACTTGCCTATAAGAGGCACTTTACTTATCTTTCAAAACTTTTTTAGCTCTAACTTCGTTATCTGTAGCATTTTTTAAAGTTTTTGGTTATTATCTGAAAGAGAATTAAAATACACAAAAATAATGTACTCTTAGTTCATAAGCTTAAGAGCGACCGTTTACCTTAAAATGCCTATCAAAGGTTTTTAGTTGTCTTTAAGACGTGCAATTATCAAGTAGCCATGATCACAAAAACAATAGGTAATGATTGTAATTTAGTAAACAACAATAAGAAATCAATTAATGAGATTGGAGACAACAGTTTTTGTCTTTTGTGCTTATGAAAATGCTGCGACATAACCAACCTTTCAGTATTGGATAATTCGTCATGTAGCGGCATTTTCTTAAATATAAAAAACAAATTCTTATGTCACTAATGTCATTAATTGATTTATCATTGTTTTTTACTAGATGACCATTGTTTTTGTGATCATGGCTACTTGATAATTGCACGTCTTAATGACAACCAAAAACCTTTGAGGGGCATTTTCAGGTGAAGGGTTGCTTTTAGGCTTAAGAACTAAAAGTACATTATTTTTGTGTCTTTTAATTCTATTTCAGATAATAACCTAAAATTTCAAGAAATGTTACAGATAACGAAGTTAAGAGTTAAAAAAAGTTTTCAAAGATAGGTAAAGTGCCTTTTACAGTCAAGTCGAATTTATGAAAAAAAAATTTGGTAGTGCAGTTCATAATACTAAGCATGTATACCAAAATTCAAGTCGATATCTCTACATTTGTAAAAATTAACAATAAAATAAAAAATAAAAAAATTAACTTCAAAGCCCTATAACTTCTTACTGAATGGACTATATTAGGTTTAATCGATTTATTATAACGTAAGGAATCTATGACTAATCGGTGTCCCATTCTTTTTGGGACACCTTGTGTATATATACAGGGTGCCCGAATTTCGTAGGGACAACATGGGTAACTTTTGTATTTGAAGAGATAGAGAAATGGTTAAATTAGCAAAAAGGTGCAGGTTTGAGAGCTCATTAAGAATCCATCTTCAAATTTTACTTGTCATGGTCCACTTGTTTAAATTAAAAAAAAAAAACAAAATCTTATTTCTTTTATATGCCGTAACTTTTTTGTTACTTAAGATATTGAGATGCGATTTGCACTAATTTGCATGGTAATTTAAATACTTTTATTGGCACTTAATAAAACCAATTTCATTTGTGCAAATTTGTAGTAATCTAACCTAACCTCAAAATTTTAAATTGGTACCGTGCAATTTTTTTGGCCTATTTAAGAGAGAATTTTTTCCTGAATGCAATGATGTATTACATGATATGGAAACTTCTTCAACATTTTGAAAAACTGAAGTTTTTTTTTTCAGGCAGAAATCACTAGTGCCATGATCATAATAATTTTGTTTTTACTTCCTTTTACGATAAAGGAAGTATTGGATTCACCCCAAAAATTCGAAATTGAGTTTTCAACAGATCTTCACGTTTTAGAGTCCCCTGATCCCAAAAAACATATTTTTACTTCCTTTTACTACTATAAAGGAAGTATTGGATTCACCCCAAAAATTCGAAATTGAGTTTTCAACAGATCTTCACGTTTTAGAGTCCCCTGATCCCAAAAAACATATTTTTTTTCATTGGTCTGTCTGTCTGTCTGTGTGTCTGTGAACAGAATATCTCAAAAACGAAAAGAGGTATGGCATTGAAACTTCATATATAAGTTTTGTGTACTATGTAGATGAGACAGCAAGCTTTTGAAGAAAATCGCATAACCGGAAGTAGGTGTTTACTCTTGTGATTTTTCAGTTTTTTTCGATTTTTTCAAAAATGGCTCTAACGATTTTTTTTAAACTTTACATTTTTCTTACATTTTTAATGTGTATTGATGTGAAATAGGTGATTTTCCAGTTGAATACTTCTAAAGTGGGTTTCTTTTGTTTTTTTTTCTATTTTTTTTATTAACTCCTATTTTAAATAAAACACCCGGTATATTATTACATTTTTGAATTCACCTTAAAATTCTAGAGAAAATTTGTCTCTTCAACTAACACTCGATTTTGTACCGTTTTTGTAGAATTTGTAATTTTTGAAAATTTTTAACAAATGGTTAAAAATTAAAAATGAAATTTTTGACTAATTATAAGATCACTGTAAAAGGAAGTTGTGTGAGTGTATCACACCAGATTTTTTTTCATTGGTCTGTGTGTCTGTCTGTTTGTGTGTCTGTCTGTGTGTCTGTGAACAGAATATCTCAAAAACGAAAAGAGGTATGGCATTGAAACTTCATATATAAGTTTTATGTACTATGTAGATGAGACAGCAAGCTTTTGAAGAAAATCGCATAACCGGAAGTAGGTGTTTACTCTTGCGATTTCTCATTTTTTTTCGATTTTTTCAAAAACGGCTCTAACGATTTTTTTCAAACTTTATATTTTTATTACATTTTTAATGTGTATTGATGTGAGATAGGTGATTTTCCAGTTGAATACTTCTAAAATGGGTTTCTTTTGTTTTTTTTTCTATTTTTTGTATTAACTCCTATTTTAAATACAACACCCGGTATATTATTACATTTTTTAATTCAGCTTAATATTCTAGAAAAAAATTGTCTCTTCAACTAACTCTCTATTTTGTACCGTTTTTGTAGAATTTGCAATTTTTGAAAATTTTTGACAAATGCTTAGAAATTAAAAATCTAATTTTTGGCTAATTATAAGATCACTGTAAAAGGAAGTTGTGTGAGTGTATCACACCAAATTTTTTTGTTTATCTAGTTCTCTCTGACTTGGTAGTTCATTTGCATCAATGGGTATATCTCAAGTTACGGCAAACTTCAATTTGATCGTGGCATGCTGCGAATGAGTTTTTTTTTGGAACACACGATATAATGTGCACAATGGTTTCACTACATGATTTTTTCTCATAGCGTCTAACTTTATTTGCAACATATCAGTGGTCGGAATGTACCGGAACGGCGTTCCGGTTCGTGAAATATTATCAAGAGTCGTTCCGTCTCGTGAAAGTTCATCAAAAGCCGTTCCTTTTCGTGAAAAATTTACCAAAAAGAACCATTCCGTTATTATTACATCCACGATTTTTATGCTGAAATTCTTTGCGCGCCAGTGTCCTGCTGTTTGAAACCATCTGAATCGAAATCACACGTGAAACCCATTAATGATGACAACCCACCATACGGCAATAGCTAGAAACTGCTCAAAAGCGTGTGACTTGGTACTTTGGTAGTCATTACTCATTATGCTCCATCCTCCATTACCTATTTTGTCCACTCTGCGTCTGACATAAACAGCAGAAAGAGAGAGCACAAAAAGGAGACTCGGTACCAAGAAATCTGGGATCTTTTTTAACTCTAACCAATGTTTATATTTTTATTAGTATCAATATTATTAATAATTAGCTATAATGTATTATCTGTTCTGTTACCTTACAATATTTAGAGTTTTGAATTTTGTTGAATTGTTTTGATTTTCTTGCCTATTTCTGAGTTATTAGTAGCTTCAGCGTACTTATGCGAACGTTTTGTCCGTCCTTCCGTCCGTCCGTCTGTCTGGATCGCCTGTAACTTTCGAACGGCTACAGATATCGAAATTTTGAAAGGGGGCAAAGTTGTTGCTAAGGTCCCGAGCACCTTCATGCGCTATTTGGTTTTGGCGAAAGGTGGCGATTTTCCACTTTGCAAAATTTCCAAGCATTGTAGCACAGTGGCGGCTTGTCCACTTGGCGCCATCTACAGAAGTTCGGTGGTCACGTTTTGAACTACACATTCTGGGTGCACTATAATACTTAATGTTTTCGCAGTGCTGAAGCTACTCTTTAGACCTGTAGTTGAGCAGTTTATTCTAGAAGGAAATGAATACACTTTATTTTCTTGTATTTATACCGATCTTGTTTTTTTTGTAATTAGGGTCTTTTTGCTTTGAAATTAAATATTAAATTAAACTGGTTTGTGTCGACTTTTGACGGGAAAAACACTTATTATTATCACTTATAATACCATGAGTAGTCAAAGTTATGTCGAATATTTTTGCTGTGGTATCACGAATGTCCATTGCGCTTAGGTTCGATTAGGACGAGTGCGCTAGCACGAGTCCTAATCCTAAGTGCTATGGACATGAGTAATGATACCACTGCAAAAATATTCTACTGAACTTTGACTAAGAATGGTATTCGAGAGACTATTCAATGAACCAAACTAATTTTTCAAATTAGTTTTCAGTAAATCTAGCAACAAACTACGTAATTTCTATAGTAACGAACACTAATATTGATTTTTTCTAATAAAAATCACATTTGTTTAAAATAGTCACTTGAATACCTTCTAGGAAGATATATCCATTGATATTTTTTTGATTTGTCAAGAAACGTCAAAATTCTGGATTTTCATTGGTCACTTTTTGACAGATGACAGGTGAATTGAATAGTCAACATTATTATTATTTTCCGCGCAAATTTTCGCTTGCGCCCCCCTCGACAGCGTTCCGGTTCGTCAAAGTTTACATTCCGACCACTGCAACATATATAAAGCTCTATAGGCCATTAAGGCCTGTGGCTAATTGGACTGTCTTTTTCCACTCTTTTCTGCCCAGTGCCATGGTTTTCCAGTTTTTTGTCCCTGTTTTCTTTAAATCCTCCTGTACTTGGTCATACCATCTGGTCTTTGGCCTGCCTCTTCTTCTGATGTTCACAAAGTTACCTTCCAGGATTTTTAGGGGGCTTTCTAGTTTTGTCCATTCTTATGAGATGGCCTAGCCATCTTAGCCTTTGAGATTTAACTATTCCTATGATGACCACATTTCCCAGTTCTTCCAATATTTCCTGGTTGGTTCTTCTTTTCCAGATTCCGTTTTCGTTTCTGCCTCCTAGGATCCGTCTGATTATTTCCCTTTCCCAACTACTTAATTTGTTTTGGTCACTTTTGTTCAAACACCATGTTTCACACGCTTATGTTACACTAGGTCTTATTACTGTTTCATATATTTGAAGCTTAGAGTTTTTTGAAAGAACGCTTGATTTTAGCACAGAACTTAGGGCTCCTGCGCATTTATTGTCGTTTGCAATTCGTGTTTTGATTTCTTCACTGTGGTCCTTAGTTCTTGTAATCATTAATCCTAAAAACTTAAACTGTGTTACTTCTTCAAAGGTAAATTCAGTACTATCTTCATTCTGGATTTTTAGGAAGCCGGTCGTCTTGTTCTTGTTCTTTCCCACATGCATGTATTTTGTTTTGCTGTCATTTATGCTGAGTCCCATTATTCTTGCAGATTTCTCGAGTTTTATAAAAATTTCTTGCATGGATTTTCTCGATCTTGCTACTATTGTTAGATCATCAGCGAATGCTAAGCATTGGTGTTCCTTATTGTAAATGGTACCTTGTGTATTAGTTTCGCTCATCCTAATCACTTTCTCTAGAGCAAAGTTGAACAGAACTGAGGATAGCGGGTCACCTTGTCTTAATCCGTTGTTGATTGTAAATTCTTCGGATATCCTCCCATTTATTTTTATTCTGTTTGTGGCGTTTTCCAGTGTCATTTTTACCAATCATATCAGCTTATTTGGAATTTTGAATTCTTTCATGGCTCTGTAGCACTGAGATCTATTAACCGAGTCGTATGCCTGCTTGAAATCAATGAATAAAATGTGCAGATCGATGTCGTACAGCCTTTTGAAAGGACTTGTGGTATTGTAAAGATCTGGTCGATGGTTGATCTGTTTTTTCTGAAGCCACACTGGTATTCGCTTACTACTTTCTCCATATAGTTCGATAATTTTTCCTTTATCAGGCTTGCCAGCACTTTATAAGCAACGTTTAAAAGGGCGATACCCCTGTAGTTATGGCATTCTGTTTTGTCACCCTTTTTGTGTATCGGTGTTATTACTGCTGTAGCCCAAGCTTTGGGCATTTGTTCTTTTTTCCAGACTTCTTGAATTAAGGAGTGGATTTCTTCTTTAAGTACTGTACTGCTATACCGATATAGTTCCGCTGGAATATTGTCTTCTCCTGCTGCTTTGTTGTTTTTCAGCTTTTGTATCACCTGTTCAACTTCCTCACGGCTAGGGGGTGTGCTTTCTTCTTGACCTCCTTTCAGATTTATCTCTGTCTCTGCCTCTTTTCCCTTATTATTATTGTTGTTAAGCATTTCAGAAAAGTACTCTACCCATCTTTGGACTATTCCCTCCATTGATCCTATTAGATCTCCTCTCTTGTCTCTACAGTATGTGGTTGCATGTGTAAAACCTTTTCTTGTTCTTCCTACCTCTTGATAAAATAGTCTAGTTGCTTTGTTTCTGTAGTTTTCTTCTATTCCTTGTAGTTTTTGTGTGTAGAATTGTCTCTTCTTATTTCTGCATGTTTGTTTTGAGATTCCCTTTTTTTCCTTGTAGATTTCTTTGGACTCGCTAGTTTCTTCTTGTATCATCTTCAGCCATGCTTTCTTCTTCTCTGCTATTGCTTTCAGGCACTCTGTATCTATCCAGGTTGCTTTTCTTTTCACGGCTTTCGTTTCTAGTGTAGCATTTGCCGATTGTTGTATGCTTTCCATTATGTTCTTCCAGTTCTCCTCCACTTCTGTGCTTTTAGTTAGTTTATTTACTTGTTTGTCCAATTCTGTTTTATATCTGCTTTGTACTTCCTCCTCTTGTAACTGAGTGTAATCCTTCCTCTTTATGGTTTGTTTGGCGATCTTATTCATTGTTTGTACAGATTCTTTTACCTTCACTCTTACCAGATAGTCCGATTCTGCCTCCGCTCCTCTACAGGTTTTTATGTCTTGGATTGATCTTGTATTTTCTTGCTCTATCGGCACATGGTCAATCTGATTTACTGTGTTTCCATCAGGTGAAACCCAAGTCCCTTTATGTATCGTTTTGTGTTGCAAATCTGTACTATCGCAAATCCAATTATTCTTTCCCCATTGTCGTTTGTTACATCGTGTTTGCTCGGCTTTCCAATGGCTGGTGTGTATATGTTTTCTTTTCCTATTTTGGCATTAGCATCCCCTATTACTATCTTAATGTCGTACTTTGGTATTTTATCGTAGTATTTTTCTAATTCCTCCTAGAACTTGTCTTTCTCATCTTCCTCTTTGTATTCAGTTGGTGCGTGAATATTTAACAGAGGAACATAGGAAGTTAGTATTTTTATAAAATGTTTTATCTACGACCACCACTAAAAGTAGGCCTTTTAGCGCTAGCTTGTTTCACTAAAAGTGACGTTTTATAGTTTACTGTGGGTAAAGAAAGCAGCTGTTTACTTTTAGACCATGTGCTAAAAGTGAAGTGAGGTTATGAAACTACAATTTCGAACTGGAAGTGAAGTTGTAAAGTTATTCTAGTTGCTTCTTGCGTTACAGGTAAAGTGTTTTTGAAATAATTAAAGCGTTATGTAATGAATATAGTCAGATGTGTACTATTATTAAATTACCTTTGATAACTGACTTGGACAGTACTGGCTTCACAAACATTCACCTGCGCGTCAAGACCATCTCTTTATTATGACATAACTTATAACCGTCATAAATGCAAACCTTTGGTAAATCGATATTTATGGATTAATAACAGTAAATTTAAGGTGGTAGAAAAAATATTGTATGCAACTCGTACTAAAAGTGGTTTATGCACGAGACATGTTATGAAACTCAGCCTTCGGCTTCCTTTCATAATTTTCATGTCGCGTGCATAAACGTCAACTTTTAGCACTTGTTGTATAAATAGCTAGTTTGCATGCAAAATGACTAGTTCAGCAGTGCACACATTGCAACACATGCTGTGTTGATCCTTAGCAAAATTTACACATTATAAGTTCCCTTTAATTCAAAGTATACTTTTACGATTATATATTTTTTTCCAAAGCTTTCTTATATTTTTAGAACAATTTTGTTTGATCATGCTGAAGTTGCATTGCACGACAGATTTGGGGATAAAATTTACTGGCAAGCTAGAAGAAGCATGAGATTTAGTAAAGAGCTGCAAGAAATTGCTGAAGATTTTCGACTGAAGAACTTAAATTCTTCCAATAAATTAGATGGCACTGAACTTCCTGAAGATTGGAGAGATGAAAAGGTAGGTGCTATTCATGTTTTGATCCTATTCATGCTGCTTAATTTTGAAATTTTCCTTTACTGATTAAACTAAATAGTTTGTTTGATAATATGTTTCAGCCGAGAACAAATGTGAAAGGTGGGCCTTATCTAAGCGTTCATTTACGAAGAAGAGACTTTGCATGGGGAAGACCAACTGAGGTCCCTAGTATAAAAAGTGCAGCAAAACAAATAAAAACCATATTGAACCAATTGAACTTGCGAGTAGTTTTTGTTGCAACAGATGCACCCCAAAATGGTAAGCAGCGTGGATATGTGTATTGGAAATAAATTAATTACTGCTGATACGGTTCTGTTATGAAATTTAATATAAATTATTTTGTAGAATATGATGAATTGTGCCAGTTATTAGCGCCAGACTTTATAGTAAAAAGATATGTACCTGATGAAAATGTCAAAAAGAAATATAAAGATGGAGCTGTCGCTATAATAGATCAGATTATATGTTCTCATGCTAAGTATTTCGTGGGAACCCATGAAAGCACATTTTCCTTCCGTATTCAAGAAGAGAGGGAAATACTTGGTTTTCCAACGGAAAGCACATTCAATAGATTATGTGGGGAGAATAAAAACTGTGACAAACCCTCAGTATGGAAAATTGTTTATTAAGAACATTTTCAAAACTTTTGTATGTGTTATTTAATATAATTAAATGGATGCTGTTCATTGTAAAATGTATTCGTTTTTATGGAAAGTAGTAAACTAGAGTATATTACATACCGAGGTGGAAAGTGTTTCATTACTGTTGAGAGATTAAGTAGTTAACCGAGATGTGAAGCGTCGAGGTCAATTTTATCTCGAGACAGGAATGAAACTTTTCACCGTGGTATGTATACTGGCAACCACTTTATTCTAAACAATAATCGGAAAAATCATTATATTATGATTCGACAGGTTGTGACGTGCATGAATAGATGAACGAGATTTCCAGTGTCCCTACTTAGACAGCGGTCGGCAACCACTTTTTTGACAATTTTGCAAGGGAAGGGATAGAAGCGCACGGTAACTCAACGTGTAAACTAAGCCAGAGGTGAAACTCTTCTTAATAATAACACAGTCCAATCCCGGAAGTCGTTTGTTACTTAACCATTTGAAACTGTTGTAAAATACTTTTGTTTTTACTTATAAAAATGAACTGCAAGTGCTCGATAACGTAAACACCGGATAATGAAAACATCGTGCTAATGTAAACACAAAATTCATACTATAGGATGAAACAGAACGCCCGATAACGCAAACAACCTTTACAGTTCGATAACGTAAACAGTTCTTGGCGACGGTTAGTCGCTGATTTATGTAGGGGATTCCCCTCTGCGACACAGCTGAGTCGATCGGATGAGTGTTTATTTTGCATTTCATTTTAGTCATTTACGCAGGATAAAATAGCAGCTTATTTTTCTTCTCATTAAAAATGTGTATTACTACCTCTGAGGAGACGGTTTGCAGTTCTTTAAGTACAAAAGTTAATCAATAAGCCAAAAAACGGGCGCCAACGAATCTTTTAAGTATCAACAAGTGTATCCAGGTATCACAGAGAATTCGTAAATTCAAAGTAGCACAATATCCTAAAAGAAAACACATGAATCCAGGTAGCAGTAACATAAATAAGACAATTTACTAGTATCACGGTATAATAATCACAAAATCAATAGCATACAGTAAAAGGTACAGGTGATTATGTTCTACATATGGCCCAAAACTAGGGTAATTAATATAGGCAAAAATAAGGTGCACCTTAAAACACATAAACTCGACTTGCGAGTAAGTTACCATATACAACCGTTTAAGAATGTAACGGAGACTAAATTAGGCTCCGAGGATGAAAAATCATTAAATGGCTCTAGTTTACTCGTTCCAATGAGGGGTACCCATGGAGTTCGTTAACTGAACTGTAAATAAATGACGGCAAAAGTTCAAAGTAAAACCGATGGATTCTGAAGGAATCCAGGCAAGAACTGCAGCAAAGCAGATGAGGTACTTGTGGCTGTTAAATTTTAACGGCCTTGGCTGTTATGGTTGAAATTACTGATATAGTAGTACAATAACATTTTAAGTAAATTGTATAGTCTAGATATTACGAAAACTGTTACACAACATACAGTCGATATTTCATATAACTGACTCTGATATTCTATTAGCCTTGGTCTAATTGGCTTCGGCCACAAAATGTATCCTTGTCTGTTATATGCCCATTATCAGCCTATCAGCCAGTCTTATAAACACCACTGATCTGAGGTTAACTTTAATTCGTTGTTAAAATAAACAAAAGCGCATCAAAATTTGTTTACTAATGAATAAAATGTCATAAGCACTAACGTTTTGATGCGCCCTTGTTTATTTTAACAACGAATTAAAGTTAACCTCAGATTAGTGGTGTTTATAACACTGGCCGTAATACCGTTGAATATTTTTTTCTGTATTTGGTCCTTAAATAGCTCATGCAAGGACTCGAATTGCTCCTTGGACATTCTGAAGTACATTTATAACATGTAGGATGTTCTTGGAGTTTCTACACTAGTTTGTTAAATTCGCTCCAAACTTCCCGTTTCTGGTTGAGTTATGTATTCAATTATTTTCCTCTCTTATATTAGAGGAAAACTTGCACATTCCACATTACAGCGCAAATGATGCACTACACAGTTCAAACTGCATACGTTTACAATGATACAAGCGGAAAAAATTCTGACTCTTAAAGGGACGTGTCGTCAACTTTGGTTTTATAACATAGTTAATTAGTTGTTTATAAGTGGAAAAAATAATCATTGTAACATCAAGGAATAGTTTTTCCCAAGAAAGCTTTCCTATTCTTGTTTATTCAAACTTTGTTCATATTTTGGAGACTATAATCAAACACCAGAACACAATTGAATTATCTCATTGTTATATAATTTATTAATATTTGTAATTTAAAATAAAATAAATAGTGACACCACAGTTTTGATATATGATTTGAATATTGCCTCTCTCAGGACAAATTAAAAATTATAATTGTTTAATTAAGCTTTACTGCAATTATCAAGGTATGTTGCCTTCTATATTTTATCTATTGGCAACTTATTTAAACTTTTGCGCCGGCTAGATAATGAGCATCGCGTATCTACAGGGTTAGGTTGTTACACAGCATAAATTTTACCCTTGTACGGCAAATGCAGGTTCCTAAAGAATGACAGATAACCTCAAATATTTGACTGTAAACAAAACTGTTCAAAAACACTGAAATCCAGCGTATTTTGACCACAAATAAACCAACAATTAATCAGTAAATAATAATAATGCATTTCAAATAATCAAGTTGTTTGGCTAACCTGGAATTTGGTTTTTTCATGTGAAAAGGGATACCAACACGCATTTGTTTCTTGCTTGCTCGCCAAATCAACTTTCGGTTTCTACCAAAAAGGCGAAGCCAAGCTCGTAATTTCTTCCTGGAATGCTTTCTGCGACTGCTGCCTGTCTCTGGATCACGAACAAAGCTTCCCCCAGGTGCTGCACCTTGCTGTCCGCTTCTCATAGCTCCCAGCCTTGCTGAATCGGCCTCAAAAGTTGACCTCGCACCGGTCCACGGTTGAAAGGGACGTTAAGCTTATACCTGCTTCCTGGCGATATTTTAGTTGCTGCTGCTTTCTTGTATACCACAAATAAGGGCTCCTCTAAACGCTGCACTCTGCTTTCTGCTCTCCGCAGCTCCAAAACTTGGCTTCAAAGACAATCACAAATAGGCGAAGCTCCAGGTTCAATTTTCTCTGGGACTACACTACGGAACACTACCAAATTAGGCACAACTGGCCTCGGCACAATGGCGAATAAATAAAACTCAACAACTGGCACAAATAATACTTTTATCAACGCAATTAATTAAAAACGGGAAGCCAAAACTACACACAAGCTTTCGGCTTGGCTTCCCTAATAAACCTAAACAATTGACCATCTCGGTCACCGTAGCAACATGTTATACCATTGTTTTAGTAAGTTTTTACAATCTTTGATCCTTAACTTCTATATGTTTTCTTAAATGTCATTCAGGAACACTCTAACCACACTTTGGTTGCATGTTTTCACTTTTAGTTAATTAAACACTGTTTCACAAGCTATTAGCGCTTTCTTGTAGTCTTCTTTAATTCTGAGGTTGCTTTTCAAATGCTCTTTGCATCCTTGTGCCTTCTTATACTGCTTAATAACCCTTTAGCTGCGTTATTGATTGTTGGGATTATGATATGAATACAAAAATGCTGCATAAAACTTCTGTAACGCTTCGAAACACTTTTGTACTTAAGCGAATTCACTATCGTGTCTTGACGTTACACAATTAATCTGGCAGTCATCACAAATTAGCTGCATTTACCATACCGAGCACAAATATTGAATACAAGCTGAACGCAACTGTGACGATACTGTTTTAGTCAATTACTGATAATTAAATTTTAATTATTGCTAATCATGTCTTTTGTAATTATCAATGTTTACTAGTGACTTATATTGTTACAATAAATACAATACCAATTCTGGGTCTATTTAAATCTTTCTTTAGTCTTCGTACGTACAACCAAAATTGCTGTAATCATCTTACCATTACAGTATATAATAAATAATTAATCAATTGCAATTAAATTTGATATTTGATTACAATATTTAGGATCTTTAAACTAACTAGAATAATAAACTAATGTATATTATGTTTTAATATACTTTTATTTTATAACTAAAATATCAATTATCAACATACCATAAACTTGATTATTATAAAATATATACATCTTTAACATTATGCAAAATATTTTTATATAAATGTAGAAATACGATTTACCATATAAAATATCACTTTCCACTTGAACTTGGTTTTGCAATAAGGTCTTCTTCTTGTTTTACTTGTTGACTTTTTAGGTATACCTCCTTTTCTTTATGTTGTTGTAATCGGATGGCGCGTTTCTAAAAAATATACAATCAGTAACAGTTATCAAAACTAGCAAATACGCTTTATACAGTATTGTTAAAAGATTTTAGTGCACTTGTCAACTTTGTATATTCTCATTGTTGGGCATTAACTAATCTTCAAGTTTAAGGTTTCATTGCTGCCACAACCGGATTGCATATTTTAGTGATGTGGATAAAGTCCTGTTTAAGAACCAGTGAAGAAGCTGAGAGGGGGATTCAAACCACAAACTAGATTAATGAAAGACAAGAATGGACATATTTTTGCAGATATTATAAAAATCAAACAAACAAGGCAAGAATATTTCCAAGAACTCCTCGGAGAACAAGAAAAGGAGGAAACGATAATCCAACCATTACAACCAGAGGACACAACCCTGGATCTACCCACATACGACGAAGTTAGACAAGCTATAGAATCCCAAAAGAATAGCAAAGCACCCGGATTTGATGAAATCACCGTTGAATTATACAAGGTAGCGGGAAACAAACTAGCCGAACAGCTCCATAAAGTAGGGACAAGAAATCAGACGACGTGCGCCACCAAAAAAATTTTAGTGACATCATAAATACCACCATTAGATTTACAAAACCGATATTTATTTTCTTCTTTACAGCTCATTTGAAATCATGCGTTTGGTTTAAGCTTAATGAATTATCAATGGAAAATTAACAATTTAAGCTAAACTAAAAGTTGCTTGGTGGCGCACGTCGTCTGATTCCTTGTCCCTACTTTAGGTTCATAACCAAAATCTGGAATGAAGAAAAATACCGCAAGACTGGAAAAATAGTATAATTACACCAATATATAAAAATCTGGTGTGATACACTCACACAACTTCCTTTTACAGTGATCTTATAATTAGTCAAAAATTACAAATTCTACAAAAACGGTACAAAATCGAGTGTTAGTTGAAGAGACAAATTTTCTCTAGAATTTTAAGGTGAATTCAAAAATGTAATAATATACCGGGTGTTTTATTTAAAATAGGAGTTAATAAAAAAAATAGAAAAAAAAACAAAAGAAACCCACTTTAGAAGTATTCAATTGGAAAATCACTTATCTCACATCAATACACATTAAAAATGTAAGAAAAATGTAAAGTTTAAAAAAAATCGTTAGAGCCGTTTTTGAAAAAATCGAAAAAAACTGAAAAATCACAAGAGTAAACACCTACTTCCGGTTATGCGATTTTCTTCAAAAGCTTGCTGTCTCATCTACATAGTACACAAAACTTATATATGAAGTTTCAATGTTATACCTCTTTTCGTTTTTGAGATATTCTGTTCACAGACACACAGACAGACCAATGAAAAAAAATATGTTTTTTGGGATCAGAAGACTCTAAAACGTGAAGATCTGTTGAAAACTCAATTTCGAATTTTTGGGGTGAATCCAATACTTCCTTTATAGTAGTAAAAGGAAGTAAAAAGGGGGACAAACTGATATGCAAGAACGGGGTATATCACTGTTATGCACAGCATACAGATAAAGGGTCTAAAACCAAGAAGATTTTAGACTACGCAGATCCACCATAGACCAACTATTTAGTGTCGAAGAAATCTTAAGAAGGACATGGGAATTTGACGTTGATCTACACCAAATATTTGTAGATTTCCGCCAATATTATGGGTGAATTTGGAATCCCAGGAAAGCTTATAAGGTTAACAAAAGCAACAATGACAGAGACAACAGCATATGTGAAGATGCAAAACCAGTTGATCGACCCTTTGGAAATTACGAGAGGACTAAAGCAAGGCGACGGGTTAGCTCCTTTATTGCCGGGCTCCATAGCTCAGTGATAAGTATTCTGACTACTGATCTAAGGGTCGAGAGTTCGGTCCCCGAACCCGTTGACGTTTTTCAAAATTAAAAAAAAGCGGATGAAAGCCTCTACAGAAGGCCATCATTTGGAAGTGATGTAAAGCCGTGGGTCCCATGTTATTACGATGAGTAGCATGTAAAAGATCCCTTGCTAAGGTTGGAATTCCTTAATCACGGCAAAATTCTAAGTAGGACTAAGGTACCTGCTGCTCTGCATGCCTAGACATTGTCCACGGGGTTGGCAAAAAGGGCCTATGAAGGCCTACTTGCTAGACATGAGTCTCCCCGAAAATACTACTACTACTACTACTAGCTCCTTTATTATTTAATATAACCCTGGAATACACCATATCGAAAATTAACTAACTCCCTTAACATACTGAGTAATAAATCATCACAAATGGCGGCATATGCCGACGACATTAATATAACGGGGAGATCAATGATGGATGCAAAGGAGATCTACATTGACCTAGAAAAACAAGCAAAAGAAGTGGATTTAATTATGAATGTATTTGTGTAATTATTATTATTATTATTATATACCTGGGAGTAAACACAGCGGACATACATCAAACAAGTAGAGACACTCATGCCAAGTGTTGAAAGTGCCTGGGACAGTAACTCGGGGGGTATTTTTAAGCTTCATTATCAGATGGCAGCACAAAGTTTTACCAATCAGAGCCAGTTACTGGCTCTGCTACCAATCATGATGTGATCAAGTAGTGGTGCCATCTGTTAATACTATCGGAAAGTACCCCCCAGGAGCCGTTCAAGGTCATCCAAATCGGAATTTTGACATCAAAGGAACCGACAGTGAGTGTCTCTACTTGTTTGATTTATGTATGCTGGTAACGAAGAAGCAGAAATCAGGATTAACCAAGCTAATAAAGTCTACTTAGCCCTTCTAAACATATTTGTCCCACGATGTCCACAAAAGAAATAAAATCAGAATATATAAAAGCATAATAAGACCAGTAATTACCTACGGTTGCAAAGTATGGGTAATGACACAAAAAATGGCAAACTACATCGATGCATTTGAAAGGAAGATACTCAGGAGGATATTCGGACCAACAGAAGAGAACGGAAACTGGAGATGCAGGTACAATCATGAAATATACCGAGAATACAGAGAAACACCCATATCAGAATTTTTTAAGATACAGAGATTGAGATGGGCAGGACACACCGTCAGGATGGACAGAAAAAGAACATTGAAAAGGGTACTTCAATCAAGGATGGAAGGACGCAGACGAGTGGGAAGACCCCGGATGCATAAACGAGGCCAAGGCTCGAATCAGGCTGTAGCGCCATGGATGGATTAAGAACCAGAGGCTGTACCACTGACCTACACTCGACTGCTTTAATACTATGCAATGTATTATTTTTCAAATAATTTAATAATAAACTCTACCATTCCAATGATCATTAACTTATTAGAATTTGAACAATAAAGGGGTATCATCGAATAAATACGATTTTATTAGTTATATCAATATGATTAAAAAACATTTTTTCTTGAAAACATTGTCCATTCTGAAATATCATGCAATAACATGGGTGCAATATAGTTTTTTCTATTTGGCAGGTTTAAAAAGTAATTTAAAAAACAAGCAATGAATTCTGCTTCCAAATTGGCCTGTGCAAGGAAATGAATAACGAAATATTAACGGAACTAAATGCTATTCTCAGTTAAAAGAACAATAAATCATCGGGTGCAGACAGTCTGCCCGCTGAGTTGTTATGCAAGGAGGAAAGTAGTTGATGGTGCAACAAATACTTGACATAACAAAAATGGTATAAGTTACAGAAGAGATGTCGCAGGACTAGATATTAGCAATTATCTGCCCAATATACAGGGTGTTTTAAAATTGCACGGAACAAATATAAGGGCGTTATTCTGCATCAAAAAATAAGAGAAAAACTCTAATAAACCTATGTCCTAAAATCATTCATTTCAATGATATCCTTGATCAAAGAATTAAAGATAGCAATTCGTTTTTCAAACGTAGGCTGGTGTTTTGTTCCAAGACACGTTTTTTGTTATATGTGGGCGTCATTCTATAGTAAAAAGTAAAAAAATAATAAGCGTGCGTTCCAACATAAATGATTTCAGATTTCTCTTTTTTTAAATAAAATTTATAGTAATATCTTTCTTCTGAGTCACGTACAACAATTCTGACAGTTGTAAGTGACACAAAAAATAATGAAGACAAAACACCAGCAGCCTACTAAATCTAAATGTTTTAAAAACAAATTGCCATCTTTCTTTGATCAAGGATATCTTTGAAATGAATGATTTTAGGACATACGTTCATTAGAGTTTTTCTCTTATTTTTTATGCAGAATAACGCCCTTATATTTGTTCCGTGCAATTTTTAAACCCCCTGTATAAGAAAGGAGACAAACGAGATTGCAGTATCTCCCTATTATGGATAGTCTACAAATCTTCACATATATACTAAGCAAAAGATTAGAAGTGTACACAGAGGGTTTAATTGGAGAATACCAAATTGGGTTTTGTAGAACAACTATTTGTACGTCAACAAATTATGGAAAAAGCTTGGGAATTCCTATTCATCAATTATTTATAGACTAGAATATCACATATCTGCAAAACTAGCGAAGTTTGAATCCACAAATTAGGTCAAAATACAAACCAGTTATCAAATAAATTCGTCACGCACACCGGCGTAAGACAAGGCGAAGGATTAGCACCACTGTTACTTAATAACGCCTTCGAAAAAGTTATAAGAGGCACAGGAGTTAGCTCTAAAATAAAACCAAAGATGTGGCCAGGAAGACACAGACACGATTGGAACCTAACCTCAGCATTGACAATTTGAATATCAAAGCAGTACGAGAGTTTAATTACCCGGCCTCAACATTAAATGATTAAAATCAGATAGTACACGATACGACAGAGATTGATGGCAGCAAAAAACATATTTGGCAGTACAAAACATTATGAAGTCATAACTAGTCTCAATTAAATTTAAGTTAATGATATATAAAAGTGTTATCAAGCCGATAGCAACGTATGGATGTCAAACATGGACAATGATAAAGAATTTTTGGACCTACACAAGAAATATAATCATGAACTGAAAGAGCTATATAAAGACACTAGTCTATAAGCCTTTCTCCGTCAGGCGTTGTTAACATAAAAAGGTTCTCTGTTGGCTAATCTCTCAAAATCAATACATAACATAACTACTTGGATACAATTGCCGGCCGACCAGCTACAATTTCAGAGACGGTATGTACAGCTTTTTAAAATACTCAAAACGGGCGCCAACGGATTTTTCATCAGATAACGGCAAGGGTATCCAGGCATTCGAACGAGAATACGTAAACTCAGGTAGCACAATAAAGCTGAAAGAGAAGCTCAACTCAAATATAGGTCGGAGTAGCAAATAAAGCCAGAATGCAAATATAACAGTATAATTCATGAAATATAACACAGTACATATAAATATCACAACGTTATCGATCCAACAGCAGAATCGTAGGTGGCCACAATATTACTTCCTATACTAATTAGGTCTGGCTAATTTATCCATATTAACAAGAATCGAAACTAATACTTACAATTTGTACATAACAAGAAAGCAAACGTCCTATTTCACACATTAAAATTAGGCTCAGGGGCCGACAAAGCATAGGATCCTCTCCTGCGCTCAAATAGCATCTGTAGCAGGGAGTCAAAGCGGGTCCGAAGACCCAACATTCCCAACACATGGAACACCCGTAATGCAAATCAGAACAGCTGTATTCCAAGCCTCAATTTGGCCCTCCGGCACTAGGTGCCCGGAATGTGTCCAGGCGAATTTACGAAGCACGTGGCAACATGGAAAATTCCGCTAATGGCGTGGAAGCAAGGCTTCCCTTAACTCGAAAATCGGGGCATAAATCCACTTCACAGTGAAGGCTCACATGCATATCATCGAACTCACAGCAGCTCACAAAATTATACCTCCGAAATTCTACTTGTTACCACTGCAAGTTCTTCGCTTCGCAGACCAGATCGGAAAGGACGCGTCGCCAAAACAAAAGCCAGAACTTAGGTTATCTCCGCGAGGCCAGAAATGGGCGTGGCACAGCGCAGGAAATACAAAACGGCGCGCTCACAGACAATCGTGCGAAAAGATGCGCAACAGAGCAACGTGCATACTACAGACTGCGAAATTAGAAGGCGGCGCAAATTAATTGTAACAATGTACCTACTGTAAGTGTTGTAAATTGCGCTTGATAACTTGGCCAAAAATGTCGTTTATCTAACAGATTCATACATTGATTTCATATGTCGTCTTGTGCAAGCCATATCTCCGAAACTTCTCCACATTTGATTTTAGAAGTTAAATTGGATCTTAAGATCATTGAATAACTAAAAACTATGGGTTACGCCAATGACAAAGAAGTTTCCCACTAAGTGAAAAATTGTTTGCACGACCCCTATTCCATTTCATCTTCTATAATTCAACCCCCATGTATATACTATTCTAGTCATTTTTGACTTTAAGGGCTAATTACTTAAAGCAGTTCACATGCGATAGTTTGAACCAAAACTTATTCTGACCGTGTGTGTTGAAATCTATGAAAAACTGTATCCCCGTCTTGAAAACTTTTGGTTTGGACTGTAACTGTTGCCAACATACCGAATCCACGCCCTGTGCTATTTTACGTATCCCAGACGTATTAACGACTACTTGAACGATCGTGGCAACGCTGTATTTTTCATCGACTTGGTAACACTAGCGTAGTCTCTGCTTTCTGCTTACCCAGTTTTACGAAAGTAAGTTGTGAGGTTAGGTGAGAAACGGTTATTACGGCAAAATGAAAAGCGTACAACATAAGGGCGACGTATTGTTGAGCTGACGGAACTCGGCAAAAAACCTGACTTGCTGCAAACGTGCACGCGGCCTTGGTTGACAGACATTGTTAACGAGAAACGTCTCAGCTTAAATTCAATTCTGCAAATCCGTTGTCAAAATTGTTCAGTCGTGACATGCGTACCTACGGGAAAATTGCGTCATGGTAGCAAAAAACAAGGCGCACTTTCAGACGTTAACACAAAAACTGTACTAGTTTGATCATTATATTTGTTGCTAGCACATGTTATGCCTCCGCAGAGCATAATCGATTAAGCTTTTTTATCTGGATCATGTGCAGAGTGTAACACCCGTATGCATAGTCGTTCGCCGGCGACTCGCCGGAGTTTCGTTATGAATAGTATGTTGGCGGCACTGTACGTCTATGTTAAATTCGAGGTTATTAGGTTAGAACACAAAATCTAACCTGCTAACCTCGAATTTGACATAGATATACAGTGCCTAGTTTCCAGTAGAGTCCCTGTATATAGGTTACTAAGAGTTGGGCAAACAGCGTGATACATTTTGATTGGTTTGGATCAATTTTCACAAGGCATGTGTGATAAAAGTGCCGTTTTCACATATTTTGTAACATGTTACGACCATAGGAAATATATTCAGATAGAATGGAAACTTCTCAATAAAAGTTGTCATCGTTTTGCGCCGTCTGCCGAGATGTGCGGCAACTAAATGGGAACGCGGGAAATTTAAACCCAGAAAATAAATTAGTATTTTATTTACGGTATTGCTAATATGATTGAAATTATTTATATACTTCTTGACGACTATTAAATAATTTATTACCAAGCATATAAACAATTTCAATCATATTAACATAGCCTAAATAATTAATAAATTAAAATAAAAAGCATTTTTAACAATAATTGTTACAATAAAATAAGAGTATAAGTTGCTGAAGGTTTTTATTAACTTTTATCTCTTTAGTTTTTTAGAAATAATTATCACAAATATAAAGCTTCAGCAAATATTTTGTACCGCTCGCTGCATTCCAATAATTCGGCACCTCACGTACACGTAACTGATGCATGTCGTCTAGTGGTCTATTTATTTCTTTCAACCACTCCTGCCGTTTCATGCCATTTCTTGGTCCTTAATTTGCAATAAGTAATTCATTAAAGAGTATTGCTAAATATTGCAGTTTAAATTACCTTCAGGAACTTGAAACAGCGTATACCCTTTTATGCTGTTGTTCAGGCAACCTTTAACGTAGCAAATACAAACCATAATGCTATATATATATATATTATACGTTTTGACAAATTTCGTCGGGAGAACTAGGGAATCCGAGATCAAAATCATCTCTTCAGAGCATAATTTAGGCAAATAACCTGTAATCGTAAAAAATACCTTTGATATTTCTTCAGATCTTCAAGTTTCAGGGTCAGTAGACGAAAAACATTTTAAATTGCGGTTAAAAACGATCATCTGCATAACTTACAACCTAGAGGAAGGATTGTGGCATCGCATTCGAAGGATATATTACTAATAAGAAAAATTATTTATGACCTTACTAGTAGCACCTATGGTAAATTTGACACTGACAAACTCGTTTTTTAAACTTGTCAAATGGTGTTTCCCTACCTGTGTTAGCGTAGCTAACGTGATATAGTGACCTTAATCGAATTTAGAGTCCCTGTATATAGGTTACTAAGAGTTGGGCAAACAACGGGATACATTTTGATTGGTTTGGATCACTTTTTGCAAGGCATGTGTGATGAACGTACCGTTTTTACATATTTTGTAACATGTTACGACCGATAGTTGCACAATTGCAAATCTAAATCGTAATTAAATTGGACGTATATTCCTAATAGTCGGTTCTAGAGATCCTAAGAATGATCAATAGTCTGAAAACTCTCCCATCAAAGGCAAGTTAGCAAGGTTGGTTCTCATAACCTCTTTGTTCGACATATGTCAAATATCTAATTTAGATCAAAAATGTATGTCAACTCAGGCTGTTTGCCCAACTCTTAGTAAACTATATACAGGATCTCTAATCGAATTTTCTTAGAAGCGTCATCTGCTGAGATGTGCGGCAACTAAACTAAATAAAACATTTAGTTGTATAGCAGTGCGCATAGCATGGTTACGACCGATGGTTTCACACATGCAAATCGTACTTTTAACTAGGTTGGCTGTATATTCCTAACAGTCGGTTTTAGAGATCCTAAGAATGGTCAATGCTCTGAAAACTCCCTCATCAAAAGAAAACTAGTGAAACTGGTTCTCATAACCTCTTTGTTCGACATATGTCAAATGTCTAATTTGGATCAAAATTGTGTGTCAAATTACGCTGTTTGCCCAACTCTTAGTAAACTATTAGTCTGAGCGGCGGTGACACTAAGTCTAGTGTGATAAAACTTTTCAATGTCATATATATCATTCGTTAGGTCATTGATGGGGAAACACAAAATGGCAGTGCTGCCAAGTGTGGACCGAACGGAACTATAAAAAATTATCAAAAAAAAAATTTTTTTTTCAATATCTGGTATCATAAAACTTCAGGATTCTGATTGTTCCTCGAGACAGGGGAGGGGTAGGGCTTTAAGAAAAAACAGTGCTGCCACTCCCCGAGCGAACTCTTATCAGCGGCAGCAGGGAGATAAGTGATCCCTCTGATCCTATTTTCTAGTATCATCGAACTTTATACAAATTCAAACGTTATCTGAAAGATCATCAATTTCTGTGTAAGAAAAACCACTGCTGCCTTTTCCAGAAAGTGAAGAAAATGGCGGCAGCAGCATTTGAAGGTCGCGATTATCGCAACCGAATTTCGCGTGTTCATTCGGTTTTATCGGCATTAATCCGGTTTTTTTTGGATTTGTACTAATGAAATACGCGTGACATTGTAAATTTCAATAAATTTGCTATTGCCTTGATTGTTTAAACAAATGAAATTGTATTTTTTATGTGATATTTTTCGAGTTTTCCTAATTTCTCTTGTTTTTTTTTCATATTTTCCGAGCCTTCGATTCCAATTGAGAATGAATTAGTTCTATCTAAATTAGATTCTATCAATTATTCCAAGTTTATTGAAAAGCCGCTTTCTTAGGTATTTTCGCGTTTTTCACAGCACGTACGAATCCGTTTCGCAGTTTTATTGAAACATGCCATTTATTTATCAGGACAGGGATTGTTTGAACAAATTAGAAGTATTTAACTTGGAACATAAAGATTTTTGAGCTATTTTTAAGCAGAAATTGAGTATGCGGCGTTGATTTATTTTACCAACTTACATTGTCTAAAAGATTGTACAGATTTGCACGACGAAAATACAATGAATACATTGCAAGAGTTTACGTCGCAGATGTATTCTATAAAAAATGTAAAGGCGTTGATTCAGCACGCTTCGAAATATTTCAAAAACTATACTCTTCGAAGCAATCTAGCGATGCGTTTTTGAAAAAGTAAAGGCTTCGATTCAAGCCTTATTCCGCCATGCTACAGATCCATTGAAACAGACAATTTTGCGCACGATATACGTGACCAACATGTGGCAAAATGCGACTTCACAGAATGCACAACGCTTCGTTTCGAAGAATATGGTTGGGAGATGAGGGATAAGTTGCGGCCTCGTTGGTATAGAGGTGAACCGACGCCTCTACTCGTGACGATATACTATCTTTGTCATATAACAACGACGAAGATGACGAAGAATTTGACGCAGAAAGTTTTGATTCGGACGACGAAAACTAGCGATAAGTTGCTTCGATTGCTTTAATTACTACCTACTCCTGCAATTTTAACTACCAAATTTACTAAATGGGCAAATACTACAATAATCCGTTGCAAACTCTTCATAATCTTTGTGTTTTTTATAAACCAACATTTCTATGCAAGAATCTTGAAGGAAATTAAATTCGTTTTCCACAAAAAAGACTAATATAAAATTGCTTATTTAACACGCTTACTTTCTTACAGTTTGGTGAAATAAATCAACGCCGCAGACTCAATTTCTGCTTAAAAATAGCTCAAAAATCTTTAGGTTCCAAGTTAAATACTTCTAATTTGTTCAAACAATCCCTGTCCTGATAAATAAATGGCATGTTTCAATAAAACTGCGAAACGGAATTCGTACGTGCTGTGAAAAAACGCGAAAAGACCTAAAAAAGCGGCCCAAAAATCAATGAACTTGGAATAATTGATAGAAATCTAATTTAGATAGAACTAATTCATTCTCAATTGGAATCGAAGGCTCGGAAAATATGAAAAAAAAACAAGAGAAATAAGGAAAACTCGAAAAATATGTATCACATAAAAAATAAAATTTCATTTGTTTAAACAATCAACGCAATAGAAAATTTATTGCAATTTACAATGCCAAGCGTATTTCATTAGTACAAATCCAAAAAAAAAACCGGATTAATGCCGATAAAACCGAATGAACACGCGAAATTCGGTTGCGATAATCGCGACCTTCAAATGCTGCTGCCGCCATTTTCTTCACTTTCTGGAAAAGGCAGCAGCGGTTTTTCTTACACAGAAATTGATGATCTTTCAGATAATGTTTGAATTTGTATAAAGTTCGATGATACTAGAAAATAGGATCTGAGGGATCACTTATCTCCCTGCTGCCGCTGAGAAGAGTTCGCTCGGGTAGTGGCAGCACTGTTTTTCTTAATGCTCTACCCCTCCCCTGTCTCGAGAAACAATCAGAATCCTGAAGTTTTATGATACTAGATATTGAAAAAAAAATATTTTTTTTGATAATTTTTTATAGTGCCGTTCGGTCCACACGTGGCAGCACTGCCATTTTGTGTTTCCCCATCAATGACCTAACGAATGATATATATGACATTGAAAAGTTTTATCACACTAGACTTAGTGTCACCGCCGCTCGTACTATATATACAGAATCTCTAGTTTCCAGCTGACTGCAGTGCTGCCGTATCATTGGAGTCTTCTTTCGTAAAAGCTCAATACGATGTTATTAATTATTTTTTATCTACAAAAGTAGGTGGTCAAATGCTTCCAAATTTCGCCGAGTTAACTATCAAAAATGTTTCTTGCCCCCAGAAAAAATTGATCAAAGTGGTAAGAAATATATGCTTACTGTGATCGAAAATGTTACTTATTTTCCGAGTTACATAGGGAATACCGTGTATAAAAGCATTTTTTTCATTAATTATTTTCTCCGGTTCTAGGTGGTCAATCTCTCCGGAATTTTAACCGTGTATTCAAAAACTGTTTAACGACACATAGAAAAAAAATCAACTGTGTCATAAGAAAATCAATACCTCGCGATAACTACCTTAAATATATTGGTATTTGGCCATGCTCTATTTTATAAATTAGAATTAAGTTTGCCTTTTGAAACAATTTCTGAACCAGCAGCCAATCAAGCAACTCTAACATAGTTTTTCTAGAAGTTTGTTTACCACAATTTAAAATAATTCGCATCACTTTATTTTGCCGAATTTACAGCCTCTCCATTTCCAACAATAATTGAAGTGGGGAAAAATAACAGTATTACATATCAACCTTTTTTCCAACTGTAACAAAGTATTGGAGATAAGCCAAAATAACCCTACTATTTTTTTAGCAATCACTTGCCATTAGGATGCAATCAACAGTACTCTCCTCTGAAGATTTATCTATGAGGTGGAGTCACAAGATCCACACAAAAAACACACTGGAAATTGATGCAATAATCAAGTAGACGTTTTTACATATTAGTGATTGTAGCCAATGCATCGATAAATTGTAGAATCTTACATTTAAAAATTTTAATATAAAATGCCATTTGTAGTCATAAACGCATCTTTAGTAAGACCAGCATGTGGTCATTCAATTGCCGAATACTAAAGATGTTCATCCATTGCAGATTCATACATGAGTACAAGCTGTTTATGGAAATGTAAGTGCTGCATATCCAAATATAGGGTGGAGATAGAATTCCTGTATGTAACACTATTTTGAAGCGGGTGGGGAAACTTTAATAACACAGGTAGTGTTGTAGACAAATTTGCTGGTAGGGCATGGTCAGTACGTACACCAGAGAACACAATGAGAGTAGGAGAAGCAGTTCAGCAGAGTCCAACTCGCTCGAATAGGAGTTAAGCGATTGCATTAGACATATCAGTAGGAGTCTTTGCCGTATTGTACACGTGGACCTAAAATTCCACCCCTACAAATTTCTTGTATTTGCTGTGGGGGTGGCCGCTTGGAAATATTATTTTCAAAAAATAATTACACAATAATAAATTGCATTATACCAACATTTTTATTCTACATGTTTTATTTCAAATCAAACTGCAGTATCATAATAACGCTCTAAAAACCATCACATTCTGTTGCCCCACCCTGTATAAAGAAATGGTGCATAAAGTTTAAAAACGGAAGATAGAGATGATCCACGACCATGTAAAGTTGGTTCACGAAGCAATCAGAAAAAAGCGTCCAGAAAACCTTGAGGTAGATCATTCTGCTGCATTACAATACGTAACTAAGGAAAAAGTTTAGCTTAAATGTGCGGATTAGCTATACTATTACAAGTGCGGAGCGAATAGGTCGAGTTAATCAGAATACATATGAGCGTTTGTGGATCTGACACTTGGCTCCTGAAACATTCAAAGTGAATGCTTCAGTAAGTATTGAGATTTGATAATGCTACAACGTTGAGAATCTGACTCTTCGTGTTCCAAACAACCAAAGTGGTCGTTCAGCTCTAAGACTTATGATTTATTGCTACGCTACAGTACTCAGCCTACAGCCTAGATTTGTCACCACGCCATTTCCATAGCTTTGGACCATCGAAGGAAGCGTTAAAAGAGGAGCTGTTTTCACTCAGATGTAGAAGTACATATAGCCATGAAACTTTATGAGGCGGGATATCGCTTGCATTTTGTAATTATCTTATTAAAGAAAGTTAAAACAAAATAACGATGCGTTCCTTTTGAATATTAATATGATGTGAATCCAAATATTGACCGTTGTCTTTTAGTATCTTTAATTATACAACAATTGAAACTACAGTGTTGAACTGATACTTACCTTGAGTTTAGTACTTCTCTCATGTAAGGACTTCATATCTTTTCTAATGCTCAGTAATTTTGATTGGTACACTTTATGGTACTAAATAATTCTTGCAATTCTGAAGAATTCATTGACCATGTCAGTTTTAAATTTTCATCATGTAGTTGTTCAATTAATACCTGCTGCTTATTTCTGTAAATGATTTGAATTAATTATAACAATTATTCACGACTAAGAAATTAAAACAGCCATTGTTACATAACTGAATTAAATTCAATAAAAAAAAGATGAAGGTAAGATAATAACTTATTATGACATACTAAAATCAAAACAATCACTATTGTGAGCCCACAAAAGTTATTAACTAATCACTCACAGTATAAATAGCTATTTAAGTAACAAGGAACGCACCAGGATTAGTGTTGATTCAATCGTTTTTGTGAGTCGTGTTACCTGCGAGTGCCACATAAACAGTTGCAATTATAACAAAACGTTTAAGTCTGCATCTTGTTGTTACTTATATTATCCTAGGAACTTACATAAATTTCCGTTGTAAAGGAACTGACTTACACGCTTTGTTACTAAGGCTGTATCACTGACTTACATGATCGACAGCGGGAAAAATACGAAATATACTCTGGGAAGATAATTCACACGAATGATTTGTTTATACGAGGTTAGGCATAGCAATGTTACCATTTTTAACACTAAATATCTTTTAAACAAAATAAATTTTTAATTTTTATCATAAATTGTTCTATAGGTACACATTTGGATTTTATGACTTCAATATAGAATCTTTCAAATTACCACCATTTTCTGCAATGCAAGATTGAGACGTGGTAAAATTGGCATGACCCGTCATAACATTTCCTCTGCGATCCATTCCTTTTTTGTTAAGAGCAGACCCTTGATCTTGCCATTTCCTGATCCATCTGCGAATGGTCTGTCTCCGCAACCGAACGCATGGTGAACTGTAGTGATTGACTGCAAATTCTTGACAAAAAAATTCTTGCTTGCAAAGGCCAGCGATCTATTTTTTAACTGTCACTACTGACATCAAATCCAAAGGTATGTAGAACAATTTATGATAAGAATTTTTGACCATATGACCAAAGCAGTCGGTGTCTAAGGTACCTGGTACTCTGAATGCCTAGACCTTGTCCATTAACAAACAAAAATGTATTAATGATAACATTGCTATGCAAACCCTGTATACTAAACAGTTACTCAGATCAAAATTGTTACAAAATTAACTTTGGCTATCATATTCTCAGCTTCTGTAATTTCTGAATGAACTAAAAAATGACAATATTAACATCACGGATGGCCTGTAGTGCTACAATCAATGAAATTTCTTTTTTTTTGTAATATATCATAGTAAAAATGTAGGATAAATTGCATCCAGTTAGTGGGCATTATCCTGCATGTTTTTCAATCTAAAAAAATGTTATACGTATCGCGGAAAATTACAGAAAAAGATGATCAATTCATTATATAAACTAGCCAGAAGTGTACATACGTCAATTCTTGTAGCTGTTGTTTGGCTTTGCTTAAATTCGTTTATACAAGCTCACAACACCATTCGACAACTGATTTATGGTTTCCTTGGTGTAACAATTTACATCACTCTTTGTCACACTGTTCAATCTAAAAAAGTGAAACTTATTTTGGTACGAACTATTATAAACCCTTGCAGCTCTATAACGCTTACTTGTGGAGCTTCTAAATATTAAGTTAGTTACGTACCTTTCCTTATTTATCGATATTTCAGTCTCTTTTACTACCTGGTCTGAAGTTGCTTCCATAATTATAATGTAAATTCGTTAATAGAAATTGCAGCGTGTATTGTAATATAAACTAATATGTTTTTAGTAAAAAGGCTATGTGGCGATTACAATAATAAACAAAGAATAGATCACCTACTTTAAAAGTGGCTAAGACAAAGAGCTACTGTAATCTATTTGATCTACTTAACTGTTTTGCAATATGGTAATTATTGTAAATGTTAATGCCAATGGTTATTTAATAGATTTGCTTTTTCATTCATCTGTAAATATTTTTGTATAGGTACCTATTCAAAAATCGGGAGTGTGCTCCCCTAGACTTTCTCGCAAATACCTTGAAGCAAACTGGTACTTTACTTGAATGGATACCGCTACCTGTTTAGGTGAAATGCCACTTCCGGTTAACCGATCATGCTGAAATGTAATATCTGGTAGTTTTTCTACATAAGAAATGTATGTACAAAAATTTTGTTCAAATATCTCGAAGCAAACTGGTACTTTACTTGAATAGGTACCGCTACCTGTTTAGGTAAAGTGCCACATCCGGTTAACCGATTTCGCTCAAAATTTGACAGGAATCTACAAATTTTGAATAATGACTATGTACATAATTTCAAGGGTCTAGCTTATTTCGTTTTTAAGTTATCGTGTTCACACACACACACACACGCACACACATACACACACACAGACATAATTCGAAAAATGGTTTTTTTCTACGGTCACCTCTAAAACTGACTATTAAGAGCTCACTGTCAATGCGAAAAGTTAGCGATTCACACATGTTTTCCCTAGTAACCATTTTAACATCGCAACCACGTAAACAATGTCTTAATGAAATAATCGCCTCACTTCATTTTACTTTACGCATCGCCATGGCTAACCTGATTATTATTGTAATTCGTCATTTTTCTGGAACTGGCTAAAATTATTGACAATTGCATCACGGCGCGTCCATCATCACGCAACAGTTTTATTGAGTTTAAGAGTTTTTGTGAAGTTGAAGATGGAATCTGAAGATAATTGCACCCCGCCTGAAGTATTTGAAGCGGCCCAGACAGTAACCAATGAGTTGTTGCCGGCCAAATCGCGCGGCCTTTATCTACGGCGGTACGACGACTTCATCAAATGGTGTGAATCGAAATTTCAATTATTAACAATTTTGCCATTTATTTAGGACCGTAGAAAAAATGTTGTATGTATTTCGAGTGTAAAGAACCATTTTGGTATTCGGTCGCTTTTTCGCGCCTCGCTACCGCTCGGCACGAAACTCGCATCCTCATACCAAAATGGCTCTCTTTACACACTAAATACATAAATATCTATTCTAACGCGTTGCATATACTATTTTATCTTTTATTGCATGTCAGGTCATTTTGGCAGCGTACAGCAATATAATTAACCATTTAAGCCTTTAGAACAGCCGGTCTGTAGTTTAAACCCGTCTTTGGCTATTTAACTTTTCATCGTAGGTGTTAGTAATATTGCATTCGAACACCCTGTAGCGTAGCGTAGTTGCCCTGAGTTGGTAACATTTTGGGCCACCCTTTGAACGTCAATCCTTGCAAGTGGCTGTCTGGGTTTAGTTCCGCAACACTAGTTTCAGGCGAGCTAAAAATTCCGCCTCTGGGAGCAACTGCGAGGACCTCTAGTCTTCTCTATCGCTCCAACATTATTTTGTTTTACCCGACGAGCGTTCCGCTTTGCGATTGGCTATGGGAGTTGGCTTGATGACGCTTCTTTTTGGCGCGCGTTTTTCTAACGGTCGATATTCGGTGAGTCGATCACAGGCCGTTGATCTGAGCGGTGGTTAGTGTGTTGCCGCGCGAGCGTCCCCTCGCGTTTTAGCGTGGGGGCGCTTGCTTTTGATAAGGTGCTGTTGCCGCGAAGGGTGTTTGAATGTCGTGTTTTCCTGCGGTCAGTCTGTGACGAGAGGGTCGTTGTGACACAAGGAAGTTAAGTGGTGTCGTGCTTCTTCACCGTTGGTGCGTGGGTGCTTGCGTACATGAATGGCCGATAGTTCTGCTTCATTAACGTAAGGCCGAGGTTGGCCCATTCCTCCCGATAAAAAGGGGATCAAACTCGCAGGGCTCCTGGTTTCGTAGGCCTCACTGTCGCTTTGTTCCACAAGAGGACGTGTTCCAGTTGTCGCCCTCCTAGGCGGATTCTTGCAAGCATCGCACTGCCTCCCACGCTCAATGAACGTCCATATTAAGGTAGCATGTGTAACCATTTGTAACTAATTATTTGTCATTGCATGACCTAAATTTACATACTGTGCTCGCTAATTGATGTGCTTTGGCCGCGAACTTAACGTATTTCGATCATTGTCATTCCCAATCAATCATCTGTTACTTGTATGGCCTAGTTTAAAGATTGTTTTTTTGGTTCACGAATGTGGAATATTTAACTAATGTTACGCATGTGTTGTACTAGTGATTTATAGCGCCTCTCCAGCTGGAGCCCTATATTTAAGTGTAGTCTAATCTTGTAAATCACCCATTTATTAACGTCCGACCAATAGACGAATATTTGCACAACGGCCTTATCATTGGGGCGAATCTGTGCATGCTCTTTTCAGGATAAGTTTTCTGTGTAACGATTGATGTACGACGAAGCTTGAGCGTTGGAGCGACACAGGTAGGTTTGACGACGCCTGCCGCAGTGACGACGAGGATTGTGAGGCCGAGATCCCGTTTTCTCGAAATAGTTATTCAAGTATTTTTCCCAAAGTAGCAATTCGGGTAGTACAGTTACTCGAGCATCTTCCTGACATAGTACCCGGAGTACTTCCCGTTCCGTCTAACCGTCCAGGTCCGGTTGGACGTGTATACCGCGAGACAGACCTGGTGGCGCCCTTTTATTTCGACACACCCTATATATGTCACGCCACGCTTGCCCGGTGACGTACCGTTTGAACCACGCCCATCTCCCTGAGCGTACCAGCCGAGGCCCTTAGCCTGTTTTTGACGAGTCTCAGGGCAAGCGTGCCACCTTTTCCCGGACTTAACTAGTCTTTCGATACTCATACCGCGTGGATGTCGTTAAGTCATTTTGACACCGTAACATGCATTTCATAAGAAATCTGAAATATTAAATTTTTATATACGCGACACTAAATGTCAAAACATAACTAAGCTGAGCAGAACTCATTTCTATGTACTAAAGCACAATAAGCAGCTCCAGTTGATGTTATACGTTTGGTAGTACTGCAGTACTGTGTGTTGGTGGCATTGTAAGTTGTGTCAAAATTCGACGTTTTGGTTGAAATAAGTTATATACGAACGGTCGTTTTTATTTTCTTGGACAAGGCACCTCCTTGTTTAGTTACATGTTCTCAGTTTAACTTTTTCATCTCACATATGTCTTCATAAAACAATTGCGCAATTTATATAGTAGTTTTTTTATGCAGTCTGGTGAAGAGTCACACCAGAAAAGAAAAACGAATAAATCGAATGTTGTGCCGTTACACAGCAAGAGAGTACTACAGCTTTAAGGAATTAGACCATACCCCTTACAGTCTGGATCCAGTCCTTTCCGATTACTTTTTTCATAAAATTTTAAAAAAGGCCTTGGAAGAAACAGGTTCAGAGACGATAAAGAACTTGTAACTGATGTAGAGGGCCGTTTAGCACAAAATTAGAAATTATTTTTATGAAGATTTACAATTGTTATTAAAACGTTCTTATACTTGTATTCTTCGACTATGTTGAAAATTAATTTTTTGTCGGCAAAATAACTGTTTTTGTGGTTAGTCTGGGAATAAAAAAGCGACCTCTTGTGATTATTGTGTATGAATTTTATTCATTTTTAGAAATTACCAACAGTTATGTTAATCTTTTAACGTGAATTGGTACCTAGTGTGTCACCTCTAGCTTGAAAATAGCCTCTAGATACCCTATTTGGCAGCAGCAATGTTTCATTATTATTGCAGATTGCAACTAGCCTTCTGCAAAAGCATAAAATGCTTTGTCAGTTCCTCAAAGGGGCTCAAATCAGTTGAAGAGTGACAACTGCGGCAATAGTGATTTCAACACAGACTAAGTAATGGCAACATAGTAAACATTTCAAATGGTATGAATTAAGTCTTGTAAAACGACACATTTTAACTAAATTCATATAATTTTGCCTATACTGTATAATGTGTACTATTAATTAATATAAATAAATGTGATTAAAATAACACGCTCGTGCTTGCGACCTTGCACACAAAAGAAAATCTGAGGGTACCACGCTGGCCGACATACCAAAGTTGTAAACATCCATGTCAGTAACTCGAAACACATGCTATCAGCTGAAGTAAGTCTGTTCAAGTGCCTAAGCTAAGATGGCTCCAATACAAGCCTAAATAACGTATATTTCAACCTACCTTCTTTGCTGCTTTGCCCCCGCTGCAGTGTATAAATCGTTGTAAAGCTGTGACCCTTCGATCTGTCTACAATGCTTCCATGAAGGCAAGCAAGTGCTTCTTGTATAGTTTATATTTATGAAATAAAAATTCCCCGTGCTTTGTTAAAAACTTTAAAATGAAAAGAATGATGAAAAATTAGTACGAAAAAATGCCTTTTAGAAAAAATCTTAAACGACTGGTAGAGAGATGGCTCAGTTGGTAATTATAGTAAACCACCACAGATAATAATCAAATGTACTAGGCTTAGTGGAGTATCAGGCTTAACACGTTGACTGCTCATGATGCGGATCCGCACTATAGGGAATATCTATGTCAAATTTGGGGTTAGCAGGTTAGGTTTTGCGTCAGTCTGTGTAAAAATTGACGCAAAACCTAACCTGATAACCTCGAATTGGACATACACTGGCTGCGTTCGGTAATGTACCTCTACCAACTGCTTTTACTAGCAGAAAGAGATCGATAATAACCATCGGCGCAGGTGGAAGTGAGATGAATGAAAGATTTCGAGGAAACAGAGCTGTCAGAGGTACCTGTCCGAACGCAGTTACTGACATACGTTTGAATTTCCACAGCCCGCTGAGGATCAGTTTTTTTCGGTTCTCTCGATACAATTGTCACGGCAATTAAAAAAAATGCCCAAGGAATGTGAATTAGCAGTCATCAATACAAGAAGGGAGACAACCGAGAGTGCTCTAAGAACCACGGAATGACTCTCCTTAGTGTATCTGAATTTGAAAATTGTAGTGGAATCGACACAAGATTTTTGTGGCAATTGAAGTTACTGGGGTTTGGACCCAGATTTTCTGGCTTGGAACCAGAAGCTCTAACACCAAGCCACCTACACTGCCATTGCCACTGCCACAGATTACATTATTATAAGCTGCAGGAAGAAAATTTATAAAAATTAGTACCGATAGTACTTTAGTATTTTAGTCAATATTAATATAGAGAATACATAATACAAAAAAGTACTCTAAATTACAGCATTATATATGTACCTATGCAACACTTAGTATCTTAACTACCAGTAGGTACAATATTACAACCTAGCAAACCTTTACCGGACCATTTTCTGGGTCGCAAAGATGTTACAATGTATCGATCACCTCGTTGCAATTTTAAATTAACTTGTTGCCCTTCTGAATGCTGGACAACTGCTGCAATATCCGCTACGTTTCTGAAGTTAGTAGAATTTACAGATCCAAATTCCACCACCATATCATTAGCCTCGATGCCCTTAAATATAGGCAATACAATTTATAAAATTTAAATACACCTACTCCTTACTTACCGAATATTCTGCAGGTGAACCGGGGCTCACTAAAGTAACTTTAGCAAATGGTGTTTTATGAATTACTGCAGTGTCCTCGTTGCGCATTTCAATATCTTGTACCCCTGCACTAGCATTTTCTGAATTGGCTGAACTACTGTAGTATCCCTGTAAGCCATTTTCAATTCGTTTCATTAGTGCTTTATGGTCGTTCTGTAAACCTTATAACAATTATTGTTAATAAAGCTTCACGTTAAAAATAGCTGCCTTACAGATGATTCTGTGCCTTGCGTGTCGAACTTGATATACATCAATGCTGTTAATAGGAAATCCTTCAGCGTCAACTAATGGATCATTCATTCCGACACCATTCTAAAAATATACATACGAGAAATCAACAAATATTTTATAAAAATTTTGAGTTTTAACCTTGGTTAAAATTGAAGTCAACTCTTTTATTTCGTCTTCAATACGGTCTTTTTCCTGCATTAATTTTAAGACTTCTTGGCGAATTTCTCCCGTTAAATCCATTGTTGCAGTTAATATAAAGCAAATTATTCAACAAAATTAAAGTTTATTATGCCTGGATGACTAGCATTTTCAAAAAATATATTTCACATTCAATAATGACAACAAGGGTGACGCATTTGGTGTCAAAAATTAAGGTTACTAAACATGAGCAACACACCTACATGTGCAGATGAACTACTTATTTACTTATTAGCTCTTTTGGTTTTCATTGTATAATAATAATAATAATATTTATTATTAACACATGGCTAGATACATGCAAAAATATAGGTACTACATCCATTATAGACCTTACAAGCTAGATATCTGAACATTTCAGATTCTAAGGGGAATCCTCTAATTATCTAGAATTTTATGACGTCATTTTATCAGTTTTTTTATGATTATCACAAATGTTAATCTATTTAACAATATGTAGTGGATGTTCAATTTGTCACAATTCAATTTAAAAGATAAATTTATTTTAGTGTAAATTATTGTTTATTTGTAGTTTATGGGAAGGCAAAGCTATTATTTAACTGAAATTTTAGATTTTGGCGCGCAATCATACTAACTTAAATTTTATTACAAATTCGTTAAAACCCCTCACCACAAATATATTTAGCAGTTGTTAAATATATTTGTGGTGAGGGTTTTTAACGAATTTGTGATATTTTCGAACCACAGGCTCCAGCAGTGTTTTAAATTTTATTGTAAACACTAATAATTAAACTTGTATATTTAACCAATTTTAATCTCTTGTTATCAATTTTAAAATACAGAAATATGCAATCCTAATAATATAAAAGCTGAACAGTGTCAATCATCCTAAAAAATTAGATATAAAATTTAGGAAACTTGAAATGTTAACAGTGAAACATTTGTAGAATAGTTTAGATAAGCCCAACATTGGAAATATTTACAAAATTTAAGTAAAAGCTTGGGTTTCCTAGGAAGCGGTGCCGTCATTTAACGGCCGTAAAAATACGGTGGGTGACGTCACGAAAAACGGTGTCGTCTATAATAAGCGAAGTGTTTTCCAAAAGAGCGGTAGGGCACACCGAACGTAATAGAGCGGTGCCGTCTCATTTGAAGCGGTGGGCCAGTACGGTAGAAACAGTTCAGGCAACGTTTTTTGACGGCGTGTCTAGTTTATAGCGGCGAGTGTAGTTTTATAATATTTAAATTATTTTCAAAAAATAGGTGTTTTCTGGCCTTGAGATTGTTCAGTTAGCTAAAAATAACACACTAAAAAAATCTCATTGAAATCTTACTTAATTTCAGAAAAATAGCACTTTTTGGATTTTGACAATTTCGAAAAACTCCATTTTCTAAACAAGTAAAAATCATTAGGTATATATGATAGGTATATATGATATAGGTTTTTAGACAAGCACAAAATATTGATGTAAAAAGTTTTTTTTTAAATAAAAAATAAAATAATTTCCCATATTATGCCGACTTTTTGGCGGACACTGTATATTACAGCTAAAAAGACATCACATTGTGTGTAATTCAGTGTAACTGCTTACATCACACGTATACATAACTTTTCTTCTGGACATATAGGTTTTTTGTGTCTATTATATGGTTTAGAAGTTAAGTAATCTCTTATGTGATTCAGTACATAACCAAACAGTTCTGCTGTTAAGCGTAAGTATTGCCTGAAACTTTCTTCATTGCAATGTAGATGGCGACGCACAAACTATGGTTTTCGTCTTCCGATTACTCCTTATATTCCAAATATACTAATAATGCTAGGTCTAGATCAGGGATGAGCAACAGGCGGCCCGCGGGCCGCATGCGGCGCGCCACAAATTCTTGTACGGCCCTTCAAATATTTTACATTTTGACTTTTAAAAATTCCTACAGTGTAGGCAGCCTCATTGTACCCTATTTCTCATTAAATTATCTCTTTCCACATATATCTTTCGCTTTTTTTTAATAGTATTTCTATTAATGAGTGTCTTATTTTTGTATTTTTTTATACTAGGTGTATTTTGTTAATAAAGAGATAATTTGAGTTCATCATTCAGTGTTTGTATTATCATAAGTTTCTTACATGCGGCGCGCACAACCAAAGCTTAAACACTTCTCGAAAGACTGTCGCGGCGTCACTACGTTGTTCTAACTTTACAGCAATGTCCACCGCAACAACGACCGCTTTTTTCTACCAACGCTACCTGACGTCAGCGCCGAAATTTTACGGCCGCTATATGACGGCACCGCATTCCTAGGAAACCGTAGCTTAAAGTAGGTACATCATGGAAAGTGTAAGTCATGTCTAAGTTGGTTTCATACAATCACTACGTAATTTTCTAAAGTCAAGCAGCTTTCAAGTAACAACAGTTCGTCTATAAATTGAACATGTAACTGTTTTGTTAAGGCATTGTAATATTTTCCATGATTTAAGTATCTATATACTAGTTGTTTAACCTCAATTTTTAAAACCGTATACTAGCATATAATTATATGCTCTTTGCTAGCATAGAAAATGTCGAAAAACGTATGTCTTCCAAAATTCCCATATGCATATGTCAAATTTGTGGTATGTATAGAAGGGATAACGTAAAGCAGTAAGTATTTCAATAATGATTTTTTATATATGTTTTTATATTAAATAAATTAATAAATGCATAATTTTTATATATTTCATATTTTTGCTTTATAAGCTTTACGATCTCTGATAATTTCTCCGATTTTTCTTTCAAACGGAACATAATTTAAATGTTTGTGTACTCTTATACATATATTAACCTTTTTTGAATTCGGCACCATCACTAAACTCCACCTCCTTTTTATAATTGGTCGGGACGATGTAATTATTAACGGCTGCTTATAAAACAGACTATTCTGACTATAAGTTGTGTTAACTCTGTTATTTATTTATTTATTTAGCATTTAAATGAGGTAACAACAGTCAAAAAGACCACTTACAGTTACCCTACAGAATATATAGTTAAGCTAAAAAAAAAACACCGCAAAGTAAGAACTAACTTAAAGAATAAAGGGAGGTTAAGCGAAGTAGCAAAATTAAATCAAACTAAGACAAAGATTTTTAAATTTTAAAAATGAATTTTGAAAGACATCTATATTTGGATTTTTATTACTATAGAGATTGTAATATTTTGCAAAACGCATGAGTGGAGAGTTATCTGCAGAGTTGGTGTTACAAAATGTTAAACTAAACAGATCATGATTATGAATATCTTTAATATATTTACAATGTTTCGAAAGGTGTTCAGGTACTAATTGATTTAACATTTTATATATAAATATCATTGAGTTGTATGTTATAGTCTGCCTAACACTCAAAACATTAACGGCATCCAGCATATCCAGTCTTCTTGCATATTTATTACAACCTAATATAATATGTAAAGCTTTCTTTTGTTCTTTTGCAAAATATCTATTCCAGTGCTATTCATTAGAAACAATAATGTAGAACAAAAATAAAGATGAGGTGCAATGATTGTTTTATATATTTATTGTTAATTTTGCCAGCTACTTAATTTTTTTTTCTGTTCTACCTAATACATTTCATTTTTTTTGAAATATTATTAGTAATGTATTTAAAATGTCCAGAAAAGGATAACTTTTCATCTATGACACAACCTAAATATTTAAATTCTTTCGCGCTTTCAATAGTTTCATTATTAATTTTAACATCTGCATTTCCTGTAAAATCTAACGATCATTGTTTTTGTTTTACTTATGTTTAGTTGTAGTGACTTGTTTAACCATATAGATAATTTATCCAGCTCGTTGTTTAATGCTTGAACTATTTCTGCTATTCTATCACCCACTACATAAATTAAGGTATCGTCTGCAAACAACTGAATTTCACACTTATCAATATTTTTGACAATGCCATCCTTTATCTAATAGACGTGTCCGTCTGGGACGCTGTTTCAGCAGCCAAACCGTAAGAGATAGAGAAAAAAGTTATGAAAGTTATATGTTTGGAATGGTCATGTCAGGTCAGGAACCGAATTTCAGTCTCTAACACTAATTATTATCTTAATTATCCTAATCCTAACTTTTTAGGTTAGATTCTAGGCAAATTTTATCACGGCGAATGCGACTGGTAGTTTGCTACCAACAATGACGTCATATACGTACGTGTGGTGCATACGCGTTCTATTTGCAGAACGGTCTTTTTTGTTTTTTAAATGAGACATTTGTCTCACTGGGTTGCTAGTTAATATAGAATATGAAAAGAGTAGGCCTCAACACAGTTCCTTGTGGCAGGCCATATACCGTAGACCGGGGTAACTTTGGGACTGGGGGTGCAACTTTGGGACAGGAGGTAATTTTCGGCTTTCGTATTTCCATCCAATGCCATACGTTTCGAATTGGCGCGCAATCACAGCTACCGTGCTCGTCGGTATGTGCTGCTACCTCGTGACACTTATTTGAAGCTGTAGGTGCATGGTGAATCCAATATTCCCTTTATCGTAAAACGAAGTAAAAATTCAGGGGAGAATTTCGGGAAATATATCTACTAAAACACTGAAATAATAGAAATATTAGTTGCCAAGGGAACGGGGTTGGAAATATTAGCGGGGAAAGAAGACCCTGTTAACTTTTATTCGGGAAATAGTCTGCAAAATACCTCTCTTGCATACCAAATTGATTCTGGTTTTGTCAAGTGCACTTTGTGCACTCGACGAAATTATCAACAATTTGGCATGCAATAGAGATATTACTGAAAACACCTTGTCTTCATTTGTTTTTGCAATGACGCAAAGTTGGCTTTTTCAGAACAGCGCACGGAAAACTTTTCCCGATGTCCGATTTTTGCCGTGCGCTAAATTAATAAAAAATAAATCGTTGCTATGGAAATGTTAATCGTGTTTGGTACTATTTTCAGTGCTTGTTAACCCTTTAAGTCGGCGATTGACCCCTAATTAATGCATAGTGCACTCTGGTACAAATTTAACGTTTGTGTTCTACAATTCAGTGCTTGTTCTGGTCAATTAACCCTTTAAGTCGGCGCCTGACGCCTAATTAATGCCTAGTACACGCTGGTACCAAATTTAACGTTTGTGTGCTATAATTCAGTGCTGCAAGTCAGTACGCTCTGGTGACTCGAACTCAAATACAAATTTCATGCTTGTGCGTGAAACTTGTTGAGGCCTAAGCCGATTTCCTTTTTTTTAACTAGAGCCGATTCGGATTTGTTGTTCGGCTCAGCTGTGCGTCGTAGTTTTTAAGTAGAGCGCTTCCCAGCTGCGCGTTTCCCGTTAATACGTTATTACAAATTGTTACACGTGCAGACTACATCGGTACTACTGTAAGTGGATTGTTTGGCCATGTGAAATGGCCCAATAGATGTATTAACTGTACCGTCTTATGATTTCTCCCTTGTGTCTTGTGCATGTTTGCTTACAGGGTGACTGAGTCACTATGTTACGGTCGAGGTAAGGTGAGGCCCGGACGTAGGGATGAGCATTGCAGGTAGGTCGTCGTGTTTGTCGCTGCGCTGTGGCTTTCAGTAGCAGCATTTGAGTATCTTTCGCCCCATTTGACCCTCAAGGTCCGGTTAAACGTGGGTCTCTTAGACTTGGATCTTGTGGCGCCCATTTATTTGGTAACACTCTATATATACCTCAACACGCTTGCCCTGTGGTGTCTCGTTTAGGATCCCGCCCCCTCCCTGAGCGTATCTGAGCCGAGGCGTTTAGCCTGTTTCTTACGATTTCCAGGATGAGTGTGCACACTTCCCGGACTTGTCTAGTTATTTGGTACTTACGCAGTCGTGAGTGTCGATAAGTCAGTTTGATACCGTAACAGATTGAAGGTGTGTAGTTCTTAAGAATAAAACGGTAGAACAATAATTAAACAAATGCCCAGAACGCCAACAAATTTTTAAATAACGGCGAATCCACCCCGGTGTTCTAACGAGAATTTGTAAACTCAATACCAAATACTATATTATACTTCCTGAAAGATAGCTCCAAACAAAGTAATCAGCCGTAACTAAACTCATCCTGTATACTGGCATAAAGATCATATAATTTCGTGCATCACAGTACAAGTAAATACATAATTATTACAATACGTTGCATCAGTTAGAATCGCAGGATCGCTCTACATTACTTAATTACAGGCTACAAAATTCTTACAGACTTACAACAAAATACAGCAATGCTATAGATTGCACACATTAAAAGGGCGGCTTAGCAAGCCAGCTGGCTCGCAGGACCTCCTAGCTCAGTCTTGTAGGAAATCGTAAACGCAGTTTTGGGCTCTTGGCCGATAAATTCGTACGGCCGTAGCTGGTGTTTTTCAGCGCAAACTGCATCGCGACAGCGAGATACGGATGCAAAAGCAACCCCCAGACGGGTTCTTCTCGTGCCCTAGTTAGGCGCTGTAGCGGTCAGCCTGGAAACGGAAAACATTCGAACGCCGCACCTGATTCGAAGCGGTGAGCGGGCCCCAGATTTCACTGGCTTAATGAATTAGATCGGCATTATTTATGCCTGGCACTGCTTGCTGTGAATAGAAAAAGAAGTCCAACGATAGAATACACAACTACAAGGGTTCCTAGCATGTCTAATTACTCACCACAGATGAAGATTCGGGCACATGGAAAAGCTCGTGGTTGCAATTACAAAAAAATTCGCACAAGGCGTAGGAAAAACTTCCTCTCGTGAGCTCGGGGCATCAAAGCCATGAAAACGTGAAGGCTTGCATTTCACTAATACGCAAAACTAATCAAAAGCCTTATAAAACATCCCCGAAGCTTTTGAATTGCTAGACCACCATACTGCTTGTTTTAAAGCTGCGAGCAGAAAAGAACGCGCCAAAGACCACAATCGGCATTTTCAAGATAAAGCGCATCGAAGTTATCGCAGCCAAGTGCGAACCATTCGCGCGATGCGCGGGAAAATACCATTCGAATTTGAATTTAAGAAGGCGGCGTAATCTACACTTAACTAAATAACATTTACTTCTTATCCTTTACGTTGTTTTCAGATAATATCGTTCATTACACATCCAGAAATTGATTTTTCCGTGCTTGCATGACTTCCCGTGTGAGGCGAAGCTGAACACGAGAATTTATCAGGCGTGCTCTGAAAAATCCGTATTTCCAGACTCGTAATGAAATATACTATTCCACTATGTAGTGGGCACGAAAATGGCCACTTTTAGTAAATACTATGAAAACTGTTAAAACAATATACGACCGATATTACATATAACTGACTCAGATAATAATGTATTAGCCTCGGCCACAAAATGTATGCTCGCCCATATATGCTCAATATCGACCTAATGCCGTTAAATATTATCTAAAGGTTGCTGTTGACATTAATCGTATTTTCCATGACCAACCCCTATGTAGACAATAATATGGCCAACAGTAATGTATGCAATGTCAACAGCGACATTGACCAAGAAAGAAGAAAAACTCAAAATATTGAAAAGAAAAATTATAAGAACAATAATGGGACTAAAGAAAATTGGTGAAAACGAATATAGACAGCTAACGAATTATGAAATAAAAGAATCGATGCGAATTAGATGATACGGTCCTAGAGTGACCGCCAAAAAGCCAACATATGGGATTTTTTAAAATTTTTTATTTAAAAAAAATATACGATAATAATTTGTGCTTGTCTAAAAACCGATTTAGCCTTTATCATATACACCAAGTGATTTCTACTTATTTAGAAAATAGCGTTCTTCAAAATTGTCAAAATCCAAAAAGTGCTATTTTTGAGAAATTAAGTAAATTTTCAATGAGATATTTTTAGAGGGTGTTAATCTTAGCTAACTGAACAATCTCAAGGCCAGAAAACACCTATTTTTCTTTATCTTTAGCTAAAATTTAATTTTTCTATTTTTAAAATATATATTTTAAAAATGTAACATACCAAGACTTCATTTTAAAATTCATTTTTTTAGGTGAAGACTAAAGATTTATAACTGCAAAAAAGAATAATAAATATTAATTACTTCTTTAGATTTTTTATTATTTTCCGAAAAGTAACATGTTCGCATAATTTTTAGCTTTTTGGTGTAAGGTGCTTTTTAGGAGAAATGTTTTTCAGTGAAAATCGTACGACACCCATTAATGACCAATAGAAAAATCAGTTCACGAGCCGTAACCAAAGCAACAACAAAATTTCTTGAACATTTTTTGTAGGTAGACATTACTTCTTTTTAAACTTTATGTTGTTACGATTTTCTTATCGAATCTGCATTCGAGCATTAATTCATATCCGGAAATTATTTTTCGTGCATCCCAACAACGTCCTAATTTGCCCTCGCAGCCCGCTCGGGCAAATTAATACGACGTTGTTGGAACGCACTCAAAAAAAAATTCCGGAAAGAGTTAATGCTCTTATGAGATTATATGTGATAATTAACATACATTTGAATGGCTTCTAAAAACTCTAATTTAGCCCTGTTAATGAATTACTGTTACAAAAATCCTGTAAATGTTCTTTTACAGTTGTCTAAATAAGGAGTTTTTAGAAGCCATTTAAATAGAATTAATTATCATTGAAAAATATTTCTCTTAAAAAACTTGTGTGCAATTGTGAAGTTATGGCGATATATTGTTCGTAATATTATTCGCCTTTATAAAACTACCGGCTTCATTGCTGAAAAGCCTAACATTTGAAAAAAATTGCATAACTGACATTAATAAAAGAGCTTTAAGAAAAATAATAAAGCAAAATAGGCCTTCTTATTTTGGTAAACGCAGTGTGGCACGGAATAATGCAGCTAGAAGAAGTTTTTCAGAGGCCACTTGCAACAGGACAGCAAAATAACTTGGTTTTAAAGTTTACAGGATAGGTTTTTATGCAATTAATTTTCATGCTACATAAACGCTAAAAACCTTTTTACTTTGCAAGCAAAAGAGAAACCTTTGTTAACGGTACTGTGCCATTTCAACCTTCAATTATAAGGGTATCAAAATTACTGCCAAAATTAATGCGAACGGGTAGCTCTAAGTCGGAGTTAATGTTGTTCCCTCAGATATAATAAGATCAGCAAACAAACACCAGGATACTAACTTAGCTAGTTTATTCTATTGTAATGTATTTACAAACATAATAAGATGTATTTTATAATAAATTCATAATTCCTTCGGGGCGTTGTACTTCGTAATTCTTGCTCAGCTGCAACCCGTCATACGTCGGTGTATGGGATGCGCTCCTGGGATAATCCCTCTGGTTCCCCGTTCGGCTCTGCGGTACGCCACTGCCTGGAAACTCGGGCGCTCGAAATTGGGCCGAACGAGCAGACTATTAACCTCAAATTCGGCCTGGGTTTAAATGCACGTGGGGCTGTAAACACAGAGGCGATTAGGTTATTTCAAGGGGTGCTTACGCTTCCGGAGCGTTCGTGAAGATCGCCAAGCCTCCTCGGAGTTCGCGGCCTTGTGTATTTGTGCAGTGCGCGATACCCGGGTTCCGGGTGGTGTAGCTTAAACAAGCGTCCACGTTCGATCAGTAGAGTTAAGCAACGCTCTTTCTGGTCAGAACTTGGATGGGAGTCCCACGGTTGCATCTCTCAGCGCCTCGTAATACGGCTGTCACGGAAATAGTTGGTTCCGGCTCTCATAACAACATCATGATAGTCGTTAGTGGGGTTAGAAGTCCCCATAAATGCACAGCGACGCCTATAATTGGCCTAACGGCTTTTGGCTGAGTGCGAAATAAATAAAATAAAAATAAAATAAATTTCAGCTGGTGCACTGACAAATGACCTCGAGACGGTTGCAGACGCTCGGGGATGTTTTCCACGGTGCAGCTTAGTCTTGCGGTGCTGCGGATGATTCCCCACGTCCCTGGAGGAATCTTGCTGGTAGGAAAATATCTGTGGTTAAAATAATTAGCACATATTCAAATGGCCACGAAGTTTGCGATACGCAGGGCTTTTGTAATATGAGATCTAGTATGTTTACTTCGGGATCAATTACGTCGAGAGGTCGGCTTGCGTAATTATTATGGGAAACGTGTGAAGCGGTCCCTCGAAAGAGTCTGCGCTTTAGAACAAGTTTCCGGGCGAGTTTACAAATATCTGGAGACGGGAAGTGGGCTAATTATTTTATGCTGGTTTCGGACTATAATATTTGAATGAATAAATCAGGAAACGGTCCCTTGAAATGGCCTTCGTTTCAAAACTGATCTTCGGACAGGAATATATTCAGGTTTATTAACCAGAAACCGGCCTCTTGGTGGAGCCTTCGGTTTAAAACTGGTTACAGGTAGGTTTGGGACAGGAACAGGAACAAGGAATTATCTGGGAATCTCGGGAAGGAATGAATGAAATTAATGCCTGAATTAATGAATCCCCCCTGTTAACTGATCGCGAAGCTGCCTTTATATCTCTTCTCCTCGTGCTACCGAAAATCGAAACAACCACTTCGGACGTCTTAGGTGGGAGAGCGGCGCGTAGGTGTACCTACGACTCCTCGCGATGACGTATTTTATCGCTGCCCGCGCGGGCCAAGGATTCAATGCTCCGATTCGTAACGTAAAATACGCCATGGGAGAACGCGCGAATTAATTTCTAATTCAAAAATCGCGTTCGCGCTGGGCGAAACGTTACATTACAACAAAAGAATAATAGGCTGCGGTGGGCAAAACATCATAGAAATTGGTGTCAAGATCAATGAAATGCAGTATATTGAAGCGACGAATCCAGATTTGAAGTCTGCATAGGTGATAAGTCGCAGTAGGGTTATCAGATATAATACAACAGTCACCCTGCAGATTAAGAGTAACATTGAGCTAGCCGAGTGAACAATTATATACAAGAAAATATCTACAACAAGGTACGTTTTATGGTGATTAACCTTTTAAAGAATAAAAAGTACATCTAGGTTTTAAAACAACTTTGTTCGTAGCAATACCTATCTATCTTGTATGATCGTGAAATATCATTTTAGTAACTAATTACTGTATTCATAAACGTATAATGCATTAAAATAAGAATCTACATTTGTTCACGGGCGTAGTCAGAAAAAATGTTAGGGGAGATTGGCGAAAAATAAACTATAATTATATTTTTTCGTTTTTTTAAATGAGAGAAATGCTGTGTTAGTGACCACGCTCATGTACATGTTCGAACAGGTACTGATGTTGGTTTTTCTTATAGGTCAAAATGCCAAGAAAGTATAAGAAAATATTAGGGATGAGCAGTAAAAAAAACTATAATCCTATCTTTTTAGAACAAGCTATAGCAGTAGTTAAGAAAGGTCGTATGAGCATGAGGAAAGCTGCAGAAATGTTCGCAATTCCATACACTAAGCTTAAGCATAAAGTGCACGGAAAGCACACCTTGCCATATGGTGGGCAACCAGCACTTACCATTGAAGAGGAAAATCAATTGGTGGATGTGCTTTTGGTATGCGCACAGTGGGGATTTCCTCTAAAAAGTTTCAGTGTTAGATATATACAGTGCAGCAGTTCCTATATAGATGTGGTAAACGTGAGAAACGGTATAAGGACAACCTACCAGGAATTGATTGGTTTAAATTGTTTATGCCAAGGCACCCCCCTTTAACTATAAAATTCGATGAGAATACAAAAAGAGCAAGAGCAGCAGTTTCTTATGAAATGGTGGAAGCTTATTTCTTTCAACTCAAAGAATCTATATACAATCTACCTGCATCTAATATACTCAGTTACGGTGAAATCAATTTTACAGATGACCCTGGTGCCGTCAAAGTAGTAGTTCGAAGAGGAATAAAACATGCTCACCGTATATTGGACACTTCTAAAACTAGCATGAGCGTCATGTTTGCAATAACAGGCGACAGAACCCTCTATATAGTTTATAAAGTCAAGCATTTGTATCCAGGATGGGTAGAAGGGGGATTTCCTGCATCCAGATACACCCGTAGCACAAATGGTTGGTTTGCTTCAACCACATTTGAGGACTGGTTCTTAAACACTGCTTTGCCCCACTTAAAATCACTTAATGGAATGAAAGTGATGATTGGTGATGTGATCATTTATGTAGCCATCTGACCATAAATGTAATTGAACAATGCGAAAAGAACAATATTAAATTTGTACTGCTCCCACAGAATTCAAAGCATATGCTTCAACCTTTGGATGTAGCTTACTTCCGGCTATTAAAGGCTGCTTGGAGGGATGTGTTAGAAAACTGGAAACTTAAAAACAGGGGCGTTTTACCAAAGACCATATTTCCGAGATTGTTGAACGAGACATTAGATATGGTTGGTGTTAAGTCCAAAACAAATACAGTAGCAGGCTTCAAGGGCTGCGGCATTTCACCATATAATCCGCAAGTTGTCTTGAAGAAAATTGCACATCTTCGCACACCACAAGAACAAGAAGCTAATCAAGATCGGAATGTACCTTGGACAAATACAATTGTTGAACATTTGAGGGATACGCGAAAAGGAGGTGGAGCAGCTCCAAAACGAGGAACGCAGATTAATGTGCCTTCTGGGAAAAGTGTGTCAGTAGCAGACCTTTTACCGATACTAATAGAACAGGAAGAAAATGAAAATGGTGAAACCAATTCGGACCAGTGGGAACAAGTGTCTAGTGAGGACGACCAGCTTTCAGAAAATGACAGCTCGGAAGAGGAGAAAGTGTCACTAGAGAAACTAGTTTCAGAAGACGACTCAAAACAAAGTCCTGAACCGTCAGGCAATTAGTGGGCACCGGGTGATTTTGTGATAGTGAGATTTCCAACGAACAAAAGAGATCGATTTTATGTTGCCCTCATTATCAATGAAGATAAAGCTGCTGAAGAATTTACAGTTAGCTCCTTACGAAGAAAGACTACCATTAGCAATAAAGAAAATTTCTTTATATTGTAATAGTATGGGGTGTTTTATTTGTAAAAAATATAATAATAGTTAACTTACCCCACACAATAAATCAGTAATTAATAATTATGAATTTCCAGATCTTGAACTGTGTAAAATCAGATTGTTCTAATTTGTTACTTCAAATTAAATTGTATTATGCCCTCTCTTTCATTTTATCTGACTGCAAATATGATTTAAATACGCTAGCTCCGGTAGGCATTCAACTCTCATCAAAGGGTGGCTTCTCGGTAATTTGTAATAATAAGTTATTTAAAAACAGCACGCCACTGCGTTCCAAATTCAACTTAAATACGCAGCCACAGAACTACGAAATGCTATCAAATGTACAAAGGGGTTCCTAACCTCGCATTAAACATGTCGTTTGACACGCAAATTCTAACTTTGTGAACTTTAAATCAGGTAAATATTTGAATAATCTTATTTTGGCGGTTCTAATTTCTTTTGTTTTAGCCCAAACTGATCCTTGATTGTTAATCCGACACGGCTTGGGAAGATTGCTTTTGTTTTGGAACCTTAACCTCACAATTCGGCTACGAATTACAATTACTGGCAATATATATCTTTTAGCGGCTTGGATACGCCTGGCCTTTGTTGGTTCTGATGTCGTCTCGCTGGTACGTAATTTTCCGGCTCCTCAAGCTGTTATTTAAAGTTTTACAGTACCTTTACTGTTACATGTGAATGGTAGGTTCGCGATTCTCTCCAAAGTCCACACGGTCCTGGTTCCCTTTTGTTTGGCTGCAATCGGCCCTCGTAGCCGTGTCCTCGGTGAACGACCCAAGATCGGACGCCTCCACCTGCAGGTTAACTTTTTGTCGTGGAAAACGTTGCCCACACTCGTACTAGAGCTCCAAAATGCGCTGATCACAATGGTATACTTTATTTTGATGTAAGTAAATTGTAAATATGAGGAAACTTTAATTAAACTCAGAGCATAAATTGGTGTGTCATAAAATAATTTATTCAACTGTTTCTTCCTTTCAACTGTTATAAACAATTGCCTATCTACCAAATCTACAAAAACCGGATATGAGTTAAATTCAATGACAGTACATTTTATCTTAATTATTCTTAACACAACTAAAACTACACACTTCTTATAATCTAATTTATTGTACACATTGGTTCAGTATTTAAATTGTCTTTTGGCGCCACTGCACGTGTTATTAAATGTTTTAATTGTCTATTCAAGTATTTGTATTGACTCACTTCTCGTTCGCTTCCTTTAGAGTGTTTCTAAAATTTGCTGTGTGTGCTTTTCACCAAATTTAACACTTAAGTATCTGTTTTTCTTGCATATTTTACCAAGTCCTAATTTCTTCTTATAATTGTTATTTTGCCTTATTTATTTTCTCTTTTGCAATCTTATCATTCCTTTGCCTCATACCTTTTTATAATTGTTCACAAAATGTATTTAAATTAGCTAACATGAATTCTATGTTTCATACCTGCATGTAGCAAACCTCTTTGTGATAATTTGATTTTATTAGGCAATTTCTTCTGCCAAACATAGTAATTAATTTAATTTAAACTAGGATTCCAACCCTGTGAAAAGCCAGCTGTCTCCTTAGCGTTTCTTAATTCATTCATTTTTTTAACACAGGCATTTCAAACTTGTCAAATGCATTTACTGAATTATAATGATTTTAACATTGCGACCAGATACAACATCTCTACTCTGTGCTTAATTTAATTTTAATAGCGCACTGCAATCAGAGCAGGGGCGTAGAGCCCAATACCATCTCAGTATATCCGGATATTCCAGATATTTCAACTATTAAAAAAAATCAAGTTTTAAAAAAAATTCTGGAAAATCCGGTAGAAGAGGAAATTATATCTTTAAAAATACTTCTAACTTTGTTCTAGTATAGTGCCATTTAATTAATTTTATAATTTTTGTTGCGTTTTTGTATTATTTTATAGCTAAGAATGTTTTATTTTGGATGGTTGCAATCTACATTATAAAGAATGCTTCTCTTGTTTATGTTACCCACTAATGAATGTTGTAGTGCTACCTCTTATTTTGTATTGAAAACTGAAATAAAAATATCAAATTAAATTTTTTTTATTCCAGTGTTTTTATTTTTTTAAAACTCAAATTCTAATCCACTTCAAACTGCTTGGTTAAAATGGATTTATACAAAAAATTAATACCTGATCCATTTGACCCCACAATACGAAGTGGATCACACTTTAACAAAAAAATATGTAAAGTTGTAACCACTGGAAAAATTTTACATATTGTAAACTCTAACTTAAAGTTAAGAGATTCCACATTAATTTTTTTGTTAATAAAAAACAAATAAAAGTAGAATCTTAAAAAAATCGGTTATTGATCCATTTCACCTCGTTTGACAGTACTAAAGATGAGGCATACCACCAAGGGCGTGGCCAGGATTCCAGTTAGAGGGGGCTGCTCTTTGATAGTATTATAGTTTTATTTCAATTTTTACAAATTACAAAAATTATAAGTTAAATAATTATCAGTTTTTACAAATCTGCTGCAGATCGTTTATGATCTCATCTTCCACCTCCTTTCTTTTTTTCCAGTTTAATTTTTTTATGTACACTTGCCAGCGATAGCCCACTAAAACGGTCTTCTAACATTATGCTTTGTCCTTCCAGGGATTGTACCACAGTTCCGTCTGATTTTTAAAATTACGTAAAATAACAGTGCATTTTGTACAGTTTTCAAGTGTCGTGGCAGGTTTTTCGCTATTTTTTTCTCAGAAGAGAACGCACACAGACACAGTTAAATATTGGAAGTGGGACATCTACATCTAGATTATTCAGCCATGGCTGTTAAGTAACAAATACTAGTGAAGTTTTGGCTACTACACCATGAATATCATTATACCAGCTTGTTAGTGCATTATATATTTACCTATTAACTGGCGCGCTCATTGAATTTGGTTGTTCAAACTGAAAATATTTCCATTTTTATTATTTACTTCGACACGAGGTGTACGAAGTATTGAAATTTCCTCATATCGAAAACCAGTCTGAGTCAACCGACTAATCAACCCACTATACCAAATCTCTGCCTCGGCTGTGCGCAGCATCTTTTGGTGAAAACCCCAGCCCACTAGATCCCTCCCTCGTATTGAGGGGTGCCTAAACATGCTGTGCGGTGTATGTATGTTAGTATGTGTACACGATTCCGGTCGCCAGGAACTTCCTGAAGTCTTGAATCGTTTTCATACGATAGATCCTCCGAAAATGAAGGCAACATCAACTTTTGAGGTACGGTCGACGGCAAAAAAAATTTGGATTTTTTTTTTTGATAAATAACCGATTCATAACATTTCATTGTACTAGCAAAACCGAGTGATACTGAGTGTCGAAGTATTCGTGGAAAGCACCGAAGGGCGTTTTTCTTGGGTGGAAGGTGCAGTATATTTTTTCTTTAATTTTGAATCGCGATATTACCACGGATATAAGCTGAGGAGTGGTACTTATCCCAGAACAAAATCCTTTGTTGTAACACGTACAGCTCGATTGTACGGTATACAGTGGATTGAGTCATATGAGCGTACCTCATTTGTATAACCTATTATAGCTTCTTTTTTTAAATCTTGTAGAATATGAATTGCAATAATGATTATAAATGAACTGTCTTTTGCTCTTTATACATGTTTAGGGGTGGGCAACTGCCCACCCCTGTTCCTCCCTGACTACGCCCATGCATACCACAATGATTGTTTAAAAATGAAAGTTAAGTTTCCTGTATCTGTAATGGTTTAAGATCCATGTCGACAAAGAGAGTAAGCAGACTTCACTTTGTAGAAAGAAGTACAGTCACGGAATTAATATAGTTTACACTTTAGTTTTTCATTGTAAGTTTATAAACAGTAGCTCGTGCAAAAAATTTGGTTTAAGAGCGAGAGAATAAAAAAATGAAAAAAAGTAGTTAAGCTTACGGTCACTTAAAATATCTCAAAATTATTTCTAAACCATGAAAAAAAGAGGATTACTGCAAGATGTAAACTATATTGATTCCCCAACTGTACATTGGAATGTTACAGACCTATCTTGAGCCTACAATTGAAGAATGTAGAAATGCTAGTATGCAGTTTACCTTTCAGCATGATGGAGCTGCGTGTCATACAGCTAAAAAAGTTAGTGATTGGTGGAAAATGAAATCCCACTATTAGATGAACATCTAGTAGTCCAGACCTATCACCCATTGAAACATTATGGCATATAATGAAAAAAGGGTTACGGGCACATTCTGCGAGAACGTTAGCAGAAGTACAATTGCACCTTCAAGATATCTGGGATGGTTTTACCTCAGATGAATGTCAGGATCTGGTAAATAGTATACCCAAACGTATAGAGGCTGTTTTAAAAAGAAAAGGTGACGGCACTCAATGGTAAAACTGAATTTGTGCGATCCTGTAATCTTAGCTAATTTAGCGTGAAATGCAGTTTGTACTTTAAAACAGCTAAAATAGCACTCACTTGTTTAATTTTTGTTGTAATTTCATTAATTGGTTACTAATTTAATAAAAGCAATAATAAATGTACTTTCTCTATTTCTTTTAGCAGGTCTTTCTACTGCTAAACAAAATTTACTGATTGGGCCAAATTCAATCAGACAGGGCTCGTAGGTTTCCGTCATACTTATTATTTACTAGAAGTTTTTCCTATACACTTTTTGTGTGCCTCTAGTAACAATAAATTTAGTGGAATGAAGTTTTTGCTTAATTATATATTTTTGCATTTATCTGGTGTGGCATGAACTCTATTTTGAAAATTAGGCCATATTCTCACTTTACTTTTGTCCCATTTATGCGACTCTCTATGTTAGTTTCCGATTTGTAACACACTGCATATTATAGTATTGATCCAATTTTGAGATAAACAGTGAACAAATTGTTAAGCAGTTCTATTTGTATTATATCTATACTAGCAACCAGTGAGACAAATGTCTCATTTAATAAAACAAAAAAGACCGTTTTTCAAATTGAACGCGTATTAAATAAAAACAATATTTTTTAAAATCACGTGATTGAAATTCGGTTCCTGACCTGACATGACCATTCCAAACGGGACCTGGACATATCGCCGAATGGACAAAACGCCGAATCGTATTTTAATGCCCAAAACGCCGAATCGTGCCCAAATCGCCGAATTCGTTTGAGTGGACAAAACGCCGAAAATGCCCAAAACGCCGAATGCTGTCGGTGGACATATCGCCGAAAATGGACAAATCGCCGAATTAGTTGGCGTGGACAAAACGCCGAAAATGCCCAAAACGCCGAATTCTCTCGGTGGACATATCGCCGAAAATGGACAAATCGCCGAATTAGTTATCGTGGACAAAACGCCGAAAATGCCCAAAACGCCGAATTCTGTCCGTGGACATATCGCCGAAAATGGACAAATCGCCGAACCGTGTAAAATGACCCCACATGGATCGGAAAGTTGGCATCGCTCGATTTTGTTCAAAACCCCGTTTGTGTCGGTGGACATATCGCCGAAAATGGACAAATCGCCGAATTAGTTAGCGTGGACAAAACGCCGAAAATGCCCAAAACGCCGAATGTTGTCGGTGGACACAACGCCGAAAATGGACAAATCGCCGAATTAGTTAGCGTGGACAAAACGCCGAAAATGCCCAAAACGCCGAATGCTGCCGGTGGACACATCGCCGAAAATGGACAAATCGCCGAATTAGTTACCGTGGACAAAACGCCGAAAATGCCCAAAACGCCGAATTCTGTCGGTGGACATATCGCCGAAAATGGACAAATCGCCGAATTAGTTAGCGTGGACAAAACGCCGAAAATGCCCAAAACGCCGAATGTTGTCGGTGGACACAACGCCGAAAATGGACAAATCGCCGAATTAGTTAGCGTGGACAAAACGCCGAAAATGCCCAAAACGCCGAATGCTGCCGGTGGACACATCGCCGAAAATGGACAAATCGCCGAATTAGTTACCGTGGACAAAACGCCGAAAATGCCCAAAACGCCGAATTCTGTCGGTGGACATATCGCCGAAAATGGACAAATCGCCGAATTAGTTACCGTGGACAAAACGCCGAAAATGCCCAAAACGCCGAATTCTGTCGGTGGACATATCGCCGAAAATGGACAAATCGCCGAATTAGTTAGCCTGGACAAAACGCCGAATCCTGTGAGTGGACATATCGCCGAAAATGTCCAAAACGTCGAATTAGTGGGCGTGTACCAAACGTCAAAGATGTCGAAATCACCAATTCCTGTTAGTGGGTATGGTACAAATTAAGGATGCAGAATATTTTACGGCCAAACAAATAGCGAGAATTGTTTTCAAGTTGTTATTTCTAAGTTACAACAATAATAAATTCAACTAGCAATTGCTGCCAGCATAAACAACACCTGTAAACTAATAGTTGATATTCTAACTACAATTTTTTATATCCCGTGTGCATTTTTGTGATTGAGTATTGAGGGTGGTGTCATTTTGTTCCTTAGGCTGGGACCCGCGACTGGGATGAGCGAGGGGGTTATTTGGGGATAAGTTATTATTTTAAAATATAAATAAAGTAAATATGTTTTAAAAACCAGAATATCTATTTCATATTCTATATCGCGCATATACTGTAACTTATAATCTAATAAAATAAAGTGATAATTGACCGTCATTGAATCCAAAATGGCGAACTTTAATTTTTTTATTTAAAATCTCTTTGAATATAACACAATAGGAAGGAGCATTTACCAGATGAGGTTGCGTAGAGAATGGAGGTTGCATATGGCGGATAGTTGTTTCCGTTTGACACTGGCGTACTGTCTGTAAAGGATATATTATGGGTTTATTATATATCAATGATCAACATTTTATGTATTTCTACACATTTAGATCGGGTGATTATAAATGTTTTTCCATCAAGCTACTTATGAAACATTTGTTATATGAATAATATGTAGGTGGCACTGTAGTCTATGTCAAATTCGAAAGTTAGCAGGTTAGGTTTTGCGTCAGTCGGTCACCCGGTATATTAATGCCTAGACAAGCTATTAGGTTAGCTTATTGGAATGTATATATATGAATTAAATAAATTATTATTTATTATTATCATATTATAATTGTTTTACTGAGTTTAAAAATTGTCGTTATTTGTATTAAATAAATTTTAATAAAAAAACATTATGTAAATTAATTCACATTAACATTAATTTAACGAGTTTCTGCTACAATCGCAAAATTTATATGCTGATAAATATAGAATAAGTTGGAGTTTTAACAAATTTATTTATTTTAATTTTTCTTAAATTTATTTATTTCCAACAGACAAATATAAATATTTCTAATATATGTATTTTCAAAAATAAATTATAAATTGACCTAGGTATACATTTTTAATAAAAGTAGTAAATAGACCACATAAGGAAACATTCTTGTGCTTGGCCTTTTTCTACAGTACCTTAAATTTTACTAGAATTGTTCTAAGCTTTTCTATATTGACTGCACTTTTTTATTTGTATGTGTTGTTTCACAAGATTGTCTGAATATATTTTGTTAATCGGTTGTTATTTCGTCATTTGTCAACGCACAAACATCTAACAGAAATCCTAGAAATGCAAGTTTATAATGTGTTTACTGCATTCAGTCTAGACACTATATATTATATACTAGCTGACCCGGCAAACGTTGTTTTGGATTATGACATGATGGGGAAAACAAATTAACAAATTTATTTATTTTAATTTTTCTTAAATTTATTTATTTACAACAGACAGGAAGCCCAATTATAGAAAGTCTACAATTTCATATTTAGAACTAACTTACACATAATTTCTATTATACAGTCGAAAACCAACCTAAGATTACAATAAACTTACAGTATAAAACAAATCCTTAGAAAAACCTTTCAAGTCACAGTGGAATATGTCAATTTGATTATTAATAAGATTGTATGATGCAGTGCTTGCAAAAAGTGATGAATTTTTATAGGAATTTGTCCTAGGACAAGTATTAACAAATGTGAGACCATTTCTCGTTCTTATATCAGGTATATGAAAGTCAAGTCTTGCCGGCAGTTCAGGACAGTCAATATTTTAATTTTAATTACCAACCAGCTTGTAAATAAACATTATCTGAAAATAAGTACGCATTGACTAAGGCTTTATACAATTAAAATGCAAAAATTATACCCCGATGATCACGTTATTTGACAACTAGCATGAATAAACTACCACAAATGAGTCATACTTGGAGGTTACATATGGCGATTTCAGTCGCACTTTTAAGTACGGCCAATAAAAGACCAGACTCCTTCCTGTTGTTTTATATTCAAAGAAAAAACTAAACATGAACTTGTTGGGTATCAAATTAAAGATAGTCGATTATACAAAACAAATAGCAAACTTATAAAATGTTTAAGTGCCATAAAAAATAAAAGAGGTAGTGGCGGTATTTATGGCCCAGTGTGCTTACATTTCTAAAACATTTCCGGAAACAATTTACACACTGTCCTGGTTCCTTCCAAAGGGTGCTAAACAAAAAAGTCAACTATGACTGTTGATGTTCCGTCATTATCTAACAGAAGTTGCAACGTAAGATATCATATGGTTGCTAGGCGAAATTGTTAATTTAAGTCAGACTTATAGTTCCAATCAAGTGCTAATAACTCTGTCTACCTACAATTCCATGGTATATGAT
>OW679195.1:75232633-75523899 GCA_940337035.1 Agriotes lineatus | reverse complement strand
AACAAAAACATCTACAGCTATTCAAAACGATTTCCTGCACTTTTCATACAAAGCACTACCTTGTGTTTAGTATTAAAATTCCTGTAAAAGGTGAGTGATTCTGTCAAAGTTGTACAGGTTATATTATTAAGTACCTTTACTCATCACTGCCAACATAAATTAAATTTTTTAAAAATCCACAGTCCTCTAGAGGTTAAAAGTTTTCGATCATATGGTACCTGACCTATGAAAATGTTGATTGCATCGAGAATTTCATCAGGCTCATCATTCCTCCTGAATCATCTTGTATATACCGAGTGACTATAAATGATTGAAATTTTTTTTACTAGGTTGGCACTGTTTATGTTGGTGGAACTGTAAGTCTATGTCAAATGCGAGGTTAGCAGGTTAGGTTTTGCGTCAGTTTTGACATAGAATGACGCAAAACCTAACCTGCTAACATTGAATTTGACATAGACTTACAGTGCCACCAACATAAACAGTGCCAACATAAGAAAAAACATTTCAATCATTTATAGTCACCCGGTATATAATTTTTTCTACTCACTGTATAGAAAGTCGGCTTTTGCGCCCTAGTTTTAGGAAACAAAACTGTCAATTTCCAACCAGCGGGAGCCAATTTTTATTTGCTCCCGGCGGGAGCCAATATTTATTTGCTCCCGCATTTATGTTTATGTCACCATAGATATCACACCAAAGCTTTACAACGTTATGCTGATTTGGAAATTAGACAAAATGTCACTATAGAAATCTAGAGTCACTGTAATGATTTGCTAAAGCAAAATTTTTGAAATTTCGCGCATTTGAACATGCGTTTGAAGAAAAAATCATATATATATCACTGGAGCAAAGGTTCATTTCCTCCCTTGTGTGTTTAATGCCCTCCGCTAACGCGTCGGGCATTAAATTCACAAGCGGGAGGAAATGAATACCTTTGCTCCCTAGATATATAAATAGCTATAAAGATCATGGAGCAATTTTAAGGGATTTTTACTATCTACAATGTCTTATAGTGAAAAAACTTTAATATTTAGAGAGATTTTCCTTCCCCCATGTATATTATAATATCATTATCATTTATAGCCCATTACAACCTAAAAGCCCTATATTTACCATATAGTTTTTTTGTTATTTTATTGAACTAATACATTTATTGTATTTAGACCAGTCTGTATGTGGCTCTTGCTGGTCATTTGGAACTGTTGGTGCTATTGAGGGAGCATTTTTCTTAAGCAATGGAAATCAACTTGTACGTCTTTCACAACAAGCTCTTATTGACTGTTCATGGGGGTAAGTATCTTCATTACCATTATCATTAACAACCTTGAAGTTAACTTCCCCATTGCTGGATCATGCATCTTTAGATTTTATGCAGTCGAAAAAATTCTTGGCCCAAAACTTGTGTAATCTTCTTCCAGCCTCTCCTGTCTTCTGCCATTTCTCTCCAATTTCAAACTACCAATTGTACGATATATGTAACCGCTGCCTCCATTCAGTTTCTTCTTAGTCGCCTTTTTCTTCTCCTAATCCCTTCTTTCTAATACTTGTTTGTTAACTGTTTTGATCCCCAAGTGGCTAACATGTCGCATCCATCTAATGTGTTACATTTTCAATACCTTTCGAATGCTATGAGTAGCTTACCCATACACCTCCATAACTTGGATCTTCTCTGGCACATTCCATCTTCCTTCTTTCCTTCTAATATCCTTCTTGAGATTTTCTTCACCCATATCCATTATCTTGTGTCAGTTTCTTTATTTAAAATTCTCATCTTGCTTCCATATATATAGGTCGGATGACAGTTCTATATGCTCTTAATTTTGCAGATCTCGACAATTTTGACCTTCGAACACTTTGTTAGTAGTCCTGCACGTTGACCACCCTTGCTAATTTTCTTATCTTCATTTTCAAAACTACTATTTGTCAGCGTTACTCCTAAATAATCGAAAACTTCTAAGCACTACAAAATTATATTCTTTTTTTTGTATTACATCACTTAGTTAGTTAGTAGTAGTTGTGGGAAGACTGAAGTCTAGCAAGTAGGCCTTCATAAGCACTTTTTGCCACTTTTGGCACTTCCTATTAACCTTCTCCATGAATTTTGTTTTATTTTCATTTATTCTCACATCAAACTCCCTTGCCCTTTCTTCGAATTTTCTGAAGACTTCTTCCATTACTTTTATGGTTCTCGCTAATAGCGCAGCGTTATTTGCATATGTATTGGAGGTTATGCTAATAAATCATTCCTCCTTTGTGCATCTCTGCTTCTCATATGATCTTTTCCAGAACTAACTTAAAAGGTCCAGACGTTTATATCCTCGATTTCCATTAAAACTGTTTCAAAAATTTCTTCCAAGCATTACTTTACAGGTGGTATTTTTTATAATATTCTTGGTAGTAATACGTTCAAGTCCTTCATAACCTCATATAGTTTATCTTGGTTGATTGTGTCATATGCATTTCTGAAATCAATCAAGAGGGTAATTATATAAAGCCAAGTTTTCTTCAGAACTATTGGATTCATTTGAAAATATCTAGTCAATGTCTGATCCTTGAACTCTGCATAATTATCTTGGAAGTATTAACCTGCAGCTCTAATTATTTGCCTCTTTTCAATGTATTGACATCTTCTTTAATAAAATTTGTTGCTACACCATTTTTGCATGGAGATTTATATGCATTAATCTATTTATTACGACTTGTATATCTCTGCTTCTCTTGGCACGTCTTCTTCTTCTGAGTTTTCATTGTTCTTTAGGCTATAAGTATCTTGTATCTTCAATATGTCTTCTTCGTTTAATATTTCTTTAAATACTCTACATCGTACTGTGGTATCCTTGTTTCTTCTTCTTTATTTCTTCATAGAAACATCTCTTTATTCCCACATGCTTCTTTAATCTGTTTCAATTTATTTTTCTTGTTTTGGTGGCTTTTGCATAGATACAATCTTTTTCATTTCTATCCTTGCTTTATCTCTTTTCTTCATCAAATCACTCTTGCTTTCCTCATTTTTTATGATTTCCTCTGCTATGTTGTACCTAATTGCTTACTTTTTTAATCTACATTTTTCGCCCATGTTCACTGCCTCTTTTTCACTGATTCTTTAAAGCCATCTTTTTCTCAAATACCTGTTGCACATCCTTAGTGGCCAATAATTCTGTTTTACATCGCATAACTTTCCTACTTTATTTTCTTAAGTAGTTGCTATGTTATTTTTATTTTTCAAATGGTCAGAATCTGCATCTGCATCTGAGTAGCCTCTTATGCCTTCCACACATCGTATATGTTTCTTGCATTCAACAGAACATGATCTATATGATTTGCAACATCACCACTTGGAGATTTCCAGGTACCTTTATGGATATCCTATTATGATTAAACCAAAATCTTACAATTTTAATTTTGTTTACCGTAACAAATTCAATGTTATTGATTCCAGTATCACTATTACCATTAGCATTTTTACTGCTCGTTCCCTCATCATATGTAGATATCTCTATTTTGTTTTATAGATATGGAAATAATGGCTGTGATGGCGGTGAAGACTTCCGTGCCTATCAGTGGATGCTAAAACATGGAGGAATACCAACCGAAGATGAGTATGGCCCCTATTTAGGCCAAGTAAATGCCCAAACTTATATTGAATCTGTTGTACCTAATGCCTCTCTTGCAGGATGGATATTGCCACATAAATAATGTTACATTGACTGCAAAAATTACTGGATATGTCAACGTTACTTCAGGTGAAGAAGATGCGCTTAGATTAGCAATTGTAAAGCATGGTCCCATCAGTGTAGCAATTGATGCTAGTCATCGTACATTTAGCTTTTACTCCAATGGGGTTTATTATGAACCAAAGTGGTATGTAGCTAACTTCTATGGTATTTTATATTGTAGAAATAAAACATTTAAATTACAGTGGCAATAAAATTGATGAACTGGACCATGCCGTTTTGGCAGTGGGATATGGCTCTATAAACGGCAACGATTACTGGCTAGTAAAGAACAGCTGGTCGAATTACTGGGGTAACGATGGTTATGTATTGATGTCTGCCAAGGACAATAACTGTGGCGTGATGACTACACCAACTTATGTTACCATGTAATTTTTCTTCTTAAAGATCCTAATAATATAATGTTGCTGCTAAAGGCAGCTCTTCAATGCTTTGCATAAATATTTTTATGTAATATTAATAAAGCAATATGTAGTGGTTTTCTATAGGTTTAATAAATTTGAATTTGTATCTTATTAGTTTTATTAACATACTTTGTACTTTAAACACAGGGTTGCTTGAACTGAAACACGTTTATAATTGGCAGGCCCTGTTATATAATATTTTTTTGGTTTTTAAAATGCTTTTTACAATAAAAAGCCTCTCCAAATAAGATCAAAAGTGCTGTAACCCAATTTTTAACTACCGAGGGACTTTCTTAAGAAATTAAGAGAATTTTAAAGTAAGGGATCTAGTACAACTTAGTGAAGCAATGGGTGTTGTGTTTTAATACTAATGGAGAGTTTTTTAAGTAGTGTATTAAGGTAAATTTTATAAGCCTCAAATAATAATAATAATAAATTGTCTTTTTCCACGACCAGGAGTAGAAGTCGGTTTCTATAGCATCAAAATTGTGACAGAAGTAAAGCATTTAATCCTTATAGGCAAAATAAAACAAAAATTTCCCTAGGAAGTTTGCATTGGGCGCATTCAGACGACACAACCGTTGAGTGAGCGCTGAGCAAGCGGTCAGTTTGAGCGATGTAGGTTTGCTGAATGGTCTTTTACAATTTACATTGAGCTAACTGTCAAAGTTGTTTATTTTAACCTATAAATACAGCTGAATGTTGTGTTTTTGTGTTAAGAGTTACAAATCAACTGTAATACGTGAAATAAATAATGTATTTACATTTTTATACGAATTTCCAAATAGACCAATCTATTATGAGCGATGATACTATCAATAACAAATTAAAGTGTAATATCTTTATATTTTGTTCAAATAAAGGAGTAAACATTATTTGATGAGATTAATAACATAAATTGAAGAGTAAATAGTGTAGTAGGAGAGCAGGTAATTATGTAGATACTATCTAACAATAATTAGCTAATAATATTTATTTAAATTTGTTTTGCGCGGTAAAAACGTCTATTTTACTGAGCGGTTTCTGATCAGTGAGCGGTTTTGAAATGCGCTACATAAAATGGCGACCGCTACAACTGAGCGGTCGCATTCAGGGAACCTTCACTCAACAGTTGTACAACTGTCTGAGACCATAATATGCACACGTTTTGAACCAAATCATCGATGGAAAACATTAAGAGACCCAATTGTAATTTGGACTTAAAAGACCGAGGCCGAACAGCAGTCATAATACTATGGCTAATGTTTGTACAAACTAATTTTAAATGTTCAAAATGTAATCGTTTACTTTTTAGAATAGCTTGCTCTAAAAAATAAGTCAGTGACTCTGGAATATTACTGTTAATATTTTCAAACATGCCTACCTCAAATGTTAATATAGTCTATTTTTACTTCCTTTTACTACTATAAAGGAAGTATTGGATTCACCCCAAAAATTCGAAATTGAGTTTTCAACAGATCTTCACGTTTTCGAGTCCCCTGATCCCAAAAAACATATTTTTTTTCATTGGTCTGTCTGTCTGTCTGTCTGTCTGTGTGTCTGTCTGTGTGTCTGTGTGTCTGTGAACAGAATATCTCAAAAACGAAAAGAGGTATGGCATTGAAACTTCATATATAAGTTTTGTGTACTATGTAGATGAGACAGCAAGCTTTTGAAGAAAATCGCATAACCGGAAGTAGGTGTTTACTCTTGTGATTTTTCAGTTTTTTTCGATTTTTTCAAAAACGGCTCTAACGATTTTTTTTAAACTTCACATTTTTCTTACATTTTTAATGTGTATTGATGTGAGATAGGTGATTTTCCAGTTGAATACTTCTAAAGTGGGTTTCTTTTGTTTTTTTTTCTATTTTTTTTATTAACTCCTATTTTAAATAAAACACCCGGTATATTATTACATTTTTGAATTCACCTTAAAATTCTAGAGAAAATTTGTCTCTTCAACTAACACTCGATTTTGTACCGTTTTTGTAGAATTTGTAATTTTTTAAAATTTTTAACAAATGGTTAAAAATTAAAAATGAAATTTTTGACTAATTATAAGATCACTGTAAAAGGAAGTTGTGTGAGTGTATCACACCAGATTTTTTTGCTTTATGATTTAGAGCAGGCTTTGCATTTATATTATTTTAGCAGTGTACAACAGTTTAGTTACAAAATATAACTAATGTCAAAATCCAGATCGCCGGGATTGTCAAGTTGACACTTCAGCAAATCTTAATAAAATGCCACGAAAAAGCAATATTAGGTAATAGTAAAACCAAAGAGGCTATAAAACACCGTTCTACTAATATAAAAGATATCAATGGTAACTTAAGTAAAACAGCCATCATTGGAAGAATTGGTCAAATCTTCGATGTAAGTATTAAGAATTAAACAGATATAACATTTCTAACAATTTCTTATAATGCTAGATTTCGATTGCAACACAAAAAACGAAACGAAGCAAAATCACAACTCCAGCAATAACGGAATGATAACATGAATAAAGAAAAGGAAGAAGAAAATTTGGAATTTTTTACTTTCGATAATTTATTGCTGTGTGCAAGGGAGGAACTGAATTATACTGGGAGTCGTTTAAAATTATACTACACATTAACAAATATGAGATATAAATACAAAATTGTGAATGGAAGAAAATTGTGTGAGAAGAGTCATATCATTTCGGCGGATTGCCTTTTAAAGGAAATATTTACAATTTCGAAATTATAGTGAAAAATGTATATTCATGTTTTTGGATGAAACTTTACCAGGATGTGACTTACTGTTGGACTCGGACAATAATGACAGGGGCTATCATAAATGTATCAATGGTGACATTTTTAGTCAATGTTGAAAAACAGTTAATCCCTGCTTTGGCCAAATTGAATGGAAAATGTGTGTTAATTATGGATAATGCACCATATAATTCGGTTCTTATCGATAAACCACCCAATTATGGGAGTTTAATTTTACTTTACATATTGACCAAGAGCAATACTAATTGACAAAAAACGACATGGGCATGAAATTCTTAGATTACCTCCATACCACTGTCCATACAACCCAATTAAATTGGCATGGAGTTTATGTAAGAACTATTATAATAAGGACATAAATTCTCAGCCTCCCTCAAAAGACATAATTGCTAATTTATGGCTTAAATCTCTATCACTGTGTACAGCAAACATATGGAAAAAACGTTGAATACTGTGAACTACTAATATAAAGTGACTGGGCAAAGCACATTGTTAAATTGGTGTGGATGATATACCTCCTGTTATTAGGTTGGACGAATCTGATACATAATCGGAAGATGAGTTGCATTCCTCTTCTGAATCAGATTCTGGATGATTATCCTGAAGTGTATCCACCTAAATTCTGGTAAATTATATCTCTGAAAATGGTTCTATCAGAGTATTTTGTATTATCTCTTTATTTTGAAATGCCTGTTATATGTGTAGCATAAATAATAACTTGTACAACACAGTTCTACAAAAAAAAGTCATCAGCAAATTATTAATAATATATTTATTTCTACATTAGTACATAAAAGATAGATGTCTAGAAATTTTATGACGTTTCTGTACAGTTAGATATCAATCACGCTTAAATAAACGTACTTAAAATAAAGCAATACCTTATTTAATGTCAATGGTTCAGTAATTTTAGCTCTTATTGAGTATAATAGTGCATATAAGTTAACACATTGACAGTTCTAATGGTTTTTGACATAACTAGTGTTTTTTCCTTTGTCACTAACTACCTACACTATTACCATAGCCAACTAATATTTAGGTTAGCTTACGCTAATACAGCCATTACAATCACCATAAAAACATGATTCTGTAAAGCATGCCATGACAAAATGTCATTTGGCGCCACCTCTTAGTGTTATTCTGAACTTTTAATCAGGGCCTACCGCGATATTCAAATTAAAAACAAATACTGCTGCATAGGTAGATTTGAAAACTTGTCATATTTCAATCAACTATATCCTCAAATTCATATTGCCGTAGTTTGAGTCAGTAATTTTTATATAAACAGGTTCTTTCAAAGCTATTTAAAATGGTTAGAAAGTGGTTTACCTGTGGAAATCCAAACAAACCACTTTTTGAATTTCCAAGCGATATGCAGATTCGTACCAAATGGCTCAAAGCTAATTCAGGAGTGATATTGTTAACACGTTGAAGGACACTAACGCTGAGCAGCGTCCTTAATTGTATCTACCATTATAACTGAACGCTATACGGCGTCTAATTTTCCATATAAAATAGTAATCCAGTTGTTACCGTCACCACTGGTACGTACACAGTCATATCAGTGTCACACAAACACGAGTTATTTGCCCCAAACAGCTCTCTTACAGTTATCTACCTCTTTGCTCCTACTTGTGCAGAACGCTGATAAGCATCGCAGTGTACCACAACACAACCCTATATGAAGTCGGCAACTGTCCTTCAACGTGTTAATAATAAAACTAATTAAATTACCTTTATTCATAATATTTATTATTCATGTATTACATATATTTCTAAACTTATTGAATACTCTACTTTGTGTATTAACCATTTCGATGAGAATTCTCTAAAAGTACTTGACAAAAATAATTGTTTGATTAAAAACGCTACACCAACTGGAACTGTAGATAATACATATTTTTTATCACATTAATTAGAAGTACCTACCATTATGTACATTTTTTAGCAAATTTTACCTAATTTTGAAATTAAATAAGAACAAGAACATTTACAAAAACCATTCAAAAGAAACCCAAGCTGAACTTATATCTCTAGCCCAAATTGCAGATCTTCAGTATATGTACCTACTATTAAAATGTTGACTTTAAAGCTAAAGCAGATTAGTGTTAATTATTCAAAGTTTATTAAAAATAAAACCACTTAGAATGATATACAGAAAAATTGGAGCAAATTAAATGTTTTCCATAAAATATTCCAAGATGCTGACGATGGAGACAAAAAAGCAGAATTTCGTGCAAAAATTGTTCTTAATTATGATAAAAAAAGCTCCTCGTTAGTCAGAAGTTTCATGTGTACAGTATGGAGATTTCGCTCTCCTAAAGGATATCAGCACTGCAGAAACTATTTAGCGAGTTTACCATCAAAAACATTGTTATGGTATCTTGGTGACTGTAATTGTTCAGATGAATTAATTAAGCAACGTTTAATGGCTAAAGTCGCCTAATTAACAGTTCCAGCAGAAAGAATTTGCTTCTTAATTATTGACAATATGTCAAGTAAAGAGAAAGTGCAGTATAGCAGATCTGAAGATCACATCTATGGTGTAGATAATACTCAATATACAACCGTTTGCAATAAACCTCAAATAGCAAACAAAATGTGTTATGTTATATGTAAGTACATGGATTGTCAACAAGATACATCATTCCAGCACGATATTTTTTTCATTCTTCTTTGAGAATTAATTACTTTTACTCGTTAACAATGAGAGTACTTAAGTCTTCTGACTGTGGTTTCGTTGTTCTAAGAATTGTTGCAAATAATTTTTAGATTTAGATTTTTTGTGGTGGAATTCTAAAAAACTACATGGAACATCCTTTCCTAAAACCAGTACATGATCTGCAAAATGGACTACCTTTTAAGTAAGCTTGTACGGTACTTAACGAAAAAGAATTTGTACTCATCAGATTTTGAAAAAATTTATATTTTACATGCTGTTCAGATTTTTTCACCCACCGCCACTGCCTCTACAGTTTTTAAAAGCAGGACAAATTGAATTTCAAAATGTCAACAGCATCTACTGTGAAATGTTTAGAAAGCATATACGACTTTTTCCAGATTCATAATGTGTGTAATAGAACAATTTCTGCAAAAATTAGATAGCAGCACTGCACCGTTGGTTCATGTTTCTGACGAAAGACTATTGATTGGACGTAGGTAATACTTCAGAACTATATCGATCCTATGCAAAATTCTTCTGCATCTGTTGGTTTGCGAGGTTTATCCAATGAAAGACTCACGTCTTGAAATTGACTGCTAAAAGTACATCATTATACATCACATTTTTACTTCAAGAAGCTGGTTTTTACTATGTATTAACAGGTTCATTTGGTTCGGATGCAGTGGAGGCAATGATTGCACACATGCAATAGAAAGTTGCTTCAAATGGCGCAACAATGCTCGAATTGCTGGGCATGCTGTTCGTCTGCTATTACGCTGTGGTATTATGAAGACTGCCAGCCTCAAAAATTGCACATTAGGATTAGAGTAACTTCACTAGTTCTGCAGCATTTCCAACTACATCAAGCATAACTGAAAACGAAGATGTCGAATTACCTGCACATTTAACAGTTAAAATTCAAGATCGTGCAGACTTAAATTATCCAAATTCCATTTTTGTAGGTTTTACAACATTTATTTTAAAACCGTTTATAACCTAAAAAATATCTTTAGTAAAGACAACAACCAGAACCAGATTTAGGTGCTGTATTTCACCACCTGATGGCGCAAAAACCGTACGCGTTGGCAATTGTCATAAGAACATTTTACAACAATGAAAGTGACACTTATGGAATAGCCGTGATAGCTTTGCTATATAAATTTTAGTTAGCCATGCTATTACAAAAATGCAAATGCAAAGCCTGCTCTGAATCATAAAGCAAAAAAACAGACTATAGGTCCATACATTCGTTGTTATTTAAATAGCTATTAAATCTGATGCCGAGTTTATTAATTTATCGAAAAGTACACAAGTGTGTACCTCGGCCGTTACGTTTTCCTTAAAAAAAAATTTTTTGAGTAAGCATTGAAATAAGTAAAATTGTGTATTTGCTTGTTGGTGTAGTCCATAGTGCAACAATTTAATTTTATACTACTTTATTCTTTGATTAAAACATTTATCATGACATCACATTAGCCAGCCGAACACATAAGAGGCTTCAACGGATTATATCCGTTGCAGTCGAAGTCTGCTCTCTTCCGTGGACTTGGTGTGTGATAAACTAAAACCTTGTTAGTCCACTAACTTAAAGAAGTCTGCAGAAAAATTTGACGTATTTAATCTTTCGCAGACAAATCTGTGTGTTAGTGGGTGAAATCTTTCCGTTTGACAAAACTGCAGAATTTGGTGTTGATAAATTTTTAGTGGAAGTCTTTAAAATTGTTAGTGATGTTTTGTACTGTTTTCTTACGTTAATGAGAAAATGCCCAGAGGAAATAACAAAAAGTTGCATTGTATTTGGCTATGTTTAACATACAGCTTATGGCAAATAACCATTACACTACAACTACAAAACACCGAAGCAAACAGGTAAAGAAATAGTTATTTGAAAAAGAAACTCTAAATCATTTGCCGCTATGAAGGAATTGGGACAAAATATTACAATATTACTTTCAGCCATTTTTTAGGAAAAAATAAAAACTCCACGGATTTAATCTGTGTGAGAAGACTGCATTTTTAGGGCATCAGCAGATTTAGCATGCGGTGTAAGTTTTTAAACAAGTCTGTAAATGATAAAGACGTACAAATTTGTCTGTAGACTTTGACTGTGTCGAATCAAGTCCGCAGAGAAATCCTTGTGTGTATGGCCGATGGCCGGCTATTAGATGATGCATAATAGTGATCTTCTCTGTTGTTATTTAGCATTATTCTGTTTATAACTGTATTTTACATTTAAATTACAATCCTCCAAAGATATCTTTTCATAACACTACTATCATGAATTATAAAACAGAATACTTTAATTTATATTACTGATCATTGTGGGTTCATTGACAAAATGTGAACCTTAGTAACACCAACTGAATTGTTAAAATATGGATTAAATAATAATGGATTATAGTTTTAAATTTATGTTTATGCTTATTACACTAACTGCTTACATCAAGTGCTTCGAAAATGAAGAATTCTGTGATATTAAAGGGGAAGACTGCAAAAGTGAAGAGCAAAAAGATAGGTTAGGAAATTGTTTGGAGGATTATAATAAGTAAACCAGATTATATTTAATGTTAAAATTTAGATATTAATCTTCTAATATAATTTCGTATTCAATATAAATCAGTCGAATACATGTAACGATTTTAACTACTATCTAACATTAGCAGCTTCATTTTGGCACATGACGGATTGTAACGTAATACATTTATTCATAATTACATCGAACGTTAAGTATTAAAACAAAAAATAATGTATATTAAATTACGGTTCACAGTTTTTAAAATTTTGCGTTAATGTTTTATATCTAAACCAACAGTTACAAAGCATATTGAGAGTACTGACAAATAGGTAGATTTTAATACAATTTTATTGTAATTCCATTTCCTATTCTTTTTTTAATAAAATGAAAACAGTTTATTTGGCATGAATAAAAATTACTATGTTACAGATACTTATTCTACGACATTAATCCACCAGAAGGATTCAACTTGCGTAGAGACGTGTACATGCGTTTTGCCACCTTTGCCCACAACCTAAAAAAATCTCCAAAGAAAACCCTTAATAGTTTTAAGCTCGTTTTACCTCCATGGATAAATTTATATCATTGGAAAAGAAAAACAGAGCATATACCTTGGTCTCACTTTTTTGATCTGAAAAGTATGCAGAATTTTGCTCCTGTAATAGAAATGCATCAGTTTTTCGATGGTAAGGTTATTACTGTAGTTCTACTTCAAGCTAATAATATGGTTTTATAGAAAGTAAAGTAACATATTCAATTTTAAAAATTGATGAAGTATACATCCTACAACACTTTCAAGATATGTTTAAAACTGGAAAATTTGAAGATAAAATGGAAATACAAGGCTGTAATGCAGATATTCAGACGAATTACTTTTATTATGACAACATTACTTCAGATAATATAAACTGCCTATCCTTTCACGGACATGCATCACAGCTTTCACCAATTCTGAAAAAATCTACAGCAAGGTGAGATATCAGATCATCCCATGAATGGCAATAAAATGCCAGGTAGCCTGATTAATTCTGAGTGAAAAATTGTAATGAAAAAAATTGTATTGTACTCGTAGAGATGGGCGCGTGAGTGAGTTTTCACTCACGTCACGCACGTTTCACGCTTGCTTTAAACACTCACGTTCACTGACGTTCACGGCGTGACACACCACTCACGACGTGACACACCACTCACGACGTGACACGCAGCTTTTATTTCAAAATTTAAATTCAGATAGAACAGAATGTTCAAATTTAAAATCAATGAAAAAACCCTAAACAGAACTAAAAATATGTTTTGCACGTGACATAATTTACGTGATATGTTTCAATCAGAATACTTGACACAAAAAGAAAAACATGAAAATTGACTACAATAACTTACGACAAGGGATAAATACTGATTTCTCGCAAATAAATTTCTTGCAGCTTACTTTTAATACCAAAAGCTGTCATTGGAATTGACGTTTCCCTTATTGGTATGAGTACAGAAGGTATATGTTGCTAGGCAACACTTTTAATTCGTAGGTTTAAAAGTACTTTTACGTACAAGGATCAACATATTCAGCGTTAAGGCGACTACACAAAACAAAACATTACTTTTATTAGAATAAGTTCATCTACACATCTACACAATAAATTGGTTTAAAAATAAAACGTAATCAACATTTTCAGTGTTCAGTCGAGTATACAAAACGAAACATTACTTTTCTAAAAATAGGTTCAACCGGGGCACCCTGCAGTTTTTTATTCGTTACTAAATATTTAACGTGAAACGTGAATCACGCCTTGGAAATTTTCACTCACGTTCACGTCACAATTTAAAAAAATTAGTCACGTTCACGACGTGACACGCCGTGACCTGACGTGACATGACTGTTTTCACGTCACGCGCCCATCCCTAACTCAGTGTACTTACACGGATTAAATATAGGAATTTAAATTTAACAACACAGAGAATCAGCTATTATCCAATAAATAATAAGAGAAGGGCTGTGTAGCCAGTAAAATTGTCAAATAGGTAAACACTATTGCTTGATTGAGCACTGATTAACAAAAATGACAAAATAAAGTACTGAAATTTTGGAAATCGCATAAACTTGAACTGATATTGTTGACATATTCGCTGTAAGTATAAACTCTTATTTTCATCAAATTTTTAAAAAGGAAATTTACACTTTGAACTTGTTTTTCTTGTTGCTTTAATGTTTAAGGACGTATTTATTGATAAATTACTACATGTTTCATAATTTGTTATACCGATATCTTGATTTCTGGTACCGAAGACGGTAAGGTAGAACCGTTTTTACCTGAAAATGAAGAATTAAATACAGAAAATCAGAATTAATTAGGATGCATTGATACCCGGCATTTTATTGCCATTTCTGAGACACTTTGTATTTAAAGTATTATCTGTTTTCTAATATTACTTTGTTACATAATTTATTTACTTGTGCATTGATGATTTACAAGGATGTTGAGTTATCTACTTAATTTATTCTGTTGTACTTTGTGAGTGTAAAGTCTAAAAATAAAATAAAGATATCCGTAAACATGGCAACATATGTTTGTAAAAATACATTTTGCTGTAACTATGTTTAAATTGTCGCCAGCAGTATGACTGAGTGGTGTTACACATCTCACAGCACTTGTAAAAGTTAAGCGCCAGTCTGCTTGGTCAGTACTTGGTTGAGTGATCATCAGACAGGCTGCACTACCTCAAGTACCTCCGCTGAATTTAAAAATGCACACACCCTCAGCGGCTCGGTGCCCCCGGCACTCCGACATTGTGTAAATGGTATAAGGGATTACAGATTATATACAGGGTGTCCCAAAAAGAATAAGACACCGATTAGTCACAGATTCCTTACGTCATAATAAATCGATTAAACCTAATATACCTTAGTACCAAGTCCCATCGGTAAGAAGTTATAGGGCCTTGAAGTTCAATTTTTTATTTTTTATTTTTTTGTTAATTTCTACAAATGTAGAGATATCGATTTGAATTTTGGTATACATGCTTACTATTATGTACGCCACTAATAGGAAAAATTTTAAAAACTAGACTTGCCTATAAGAGGCACTTTACTTATCTTTCAAAACTTTTTTAGCTCTAACTTCGTTATCTGTAGCATTTTTTAAAGTTTTTGGTTATTATCTGAAAGAGAATTAAAATACACAAAAATAATGTACTCTTAGTTCATAAGCTTAAGAGCGACCGTTTACCTTAAAATGCCTATCAAAGGTTTTTAGTTGTCTTTAAGACGTGCAATTATCAAGTAGCCATGATCACAAAAACAATAGGTAATGATTGTAATTTAGTAAACAACAATAAGAAATCAATTAATGAGATTGGAGACAACAGTTTTTGTCTTTTGTGCTTATGAAAATGCTGCGACATAACCAACCTTTCAGTATTGGATAATTCGTCATGTAGCGGCATTTTCTTAAATATAAAAAACAAATTCTTATGTCACTAATGTCATTAATTGATTTATCATTGTTTTTTACTAGATGACCATTGTTTTTGTGATCATGGCTACTTGATAATTGCACGTCTTAATGACAACCAAAAACCTTTGAGGGGCATTTTCAGGTGAAGGGTTGCTTTTAGGCTTAAGAACTAAAAGTACATTATTTTTGTGTCTTTTAATTCTATTTCAGATAATAACCTAAAATTTCAAGAAATGTTACAGATAACGAAGTTAAGAGTTAAAAAAAGTTTTCAAAGATAGGTAAAGTGCCTTTTACAGTCAAGTCGAATTTATGAAAAAAAAATTTGGTAGTGCAGTTCATAATACTAAGCATGTATACCAAAATTCAAGTCGATATCTCTACATTTGTAAAAATTAACAATAAAATAAAAAATAAAAAAATTAACTTCAAAGCCCTATAACTTCTTACTGAATGGACTATATTAGGTTTAATCGATTTATTATAACGTAAGGAATCTATGACTAATCGGTGTCCCATTCTTTTTGGGACACCTTGTGTATATATACAGGGTGCCCGAATTTCGTAGGGACAACATGGGTAACTTTTGTATTTGAAGAGATAGAGAAATGGTTAAATTAGCAAAAAGGTGCAGGTTTGAGAGCTCATTAAGAATCCATCTTCAAATTTTACTTGTCATGGTCCACTTGTTTAAATTTAAAAAAAAAAACAAAATCTTATTTCTTTTATATGCCGTAACTTTTTTGTTACTTAAGATATTGAGATGCGATTTGCACTAATTTGCATGGTAATTTAAATACTTTTATTGGCACTTAATAAAACCAATTTCATTTGTGCAAATTTGTAGTAATCTAACCTAACCTCAAAATTTTAAATTGGTACCGTGCAATTTTTTTGGCCTATTTAAGAGAGAATTTTTTCCTGAATGCAATGATGTATTACATGATATGGAAACTTCTTCAACATTTTGAAAAACTGAAGTTTTTTTTTTCAGGCAGAAATCACTAGTGCCATGATCATAATAATTTTGTTTTTACTTCCTTTTACGATAAAGGAAGTATTGGATTCACCCCAAAAATTCGAAATTGAGTTTTCAACAGATCTTCACGTTTTAGAGTCCCCTGATCCCAAAAAACATATTTTTACTTCCTTTTACTACTATAAAGGAAGTATTGGATTCACCCCAAAAATTCGAAATTGAGTTTTCAACAGATCTTCACGTTTTAGAGTCCCCTGATCCCAAAAAACATATTTTTTTTCATTGGTCTGTCTGTCTGTCTGTGTGTCTGTGAACAGAATATCTCAAAAACGAAAAGAGGTATGGCATTGAAACTTCATATATAAGTTTTGTGTACTATGTAGATGAGACAGCAAGCTTTTGAAGAAAATCGCATAACCGGAAGTAGGTGTTTACTCTTGTGATTTTTCAGTTTTTTTCGATTTTTTCAAAAATGGCTCTAACGATTTTTTTTAAACTTTACATTTTTCTTACATTTTTAATGTGTATTGATGTGAAATAGGTGATTTTCCAGTTGAATACTTCTAAAGTGGGTTTCTTTTGTTTTTTTTTCTATTTTTTTTATTAACTCCTATTTTAAATAAAACACCCGGTATATTATTACATTTTTGAATTCACCTTAAAATTCTAGAGAAAATTTGTCTCTTCAACTAACACTCGATTTTGTACCGTTTTTGTAGAATTTGTAATTTTTGAAAATTTTTAACAAATGGTTAAAAATTAAAAATGAAATTTTTGACTAATTATAAGATCACTGTAAAAGGAAGTTGTGTGAGTGTATCACACCAGATTTTTTTTCATTGGTCTGTGTGTCTGTCTGTTTGTGTGTCTGTCTGTGTGTCTGTGAACAGAATATCTCAAAAACGAAAAGAGGTATGGCATTGAAACTTCATATATAAGTTTTATGTACTATGTAGATGAGACAGCAAGCTTTTGAAGAAAATCGCATAACCGGAAGTAGGTGTTTACTCTTGCGATTTCTCATTTTTTTTCGATTTTTTCAAAAACGGCTCTAACGATTTTTTTCAAACTTTATATTTTTATTACATTTTTAATGTGTATTGATGTGAGATAGGTGATTTTCCAGTTGAATACTTCTAAAATGGGTTTCTTTTGTTTTTTTTTCTATTTTTTGTATTAACTCCTATTTTAAATACAACACCCGGTATATTATTACATTTTTTAATTCAGCTTAATATTCTAGAAAAAAATTGTCTCTTCAACTAACTCTCTATTTTGTACCGTTTTTGTAGAATTTGCAATTTTTGAAAATTTTTGACAAATGCTTAGAAATTAAAAATCTAATTTTTGGCTAATTATAAGATCACTGTAAAAGGAAGTTGTGTGAGTGTATCACACCAAATTTTTTTGTTTATCTAGTTCTCTCTGACTTGGTAGTTCATTTGCATCAATGGGTATATCTCAAGTTACGGCAAACTTCAATTTGATCGTGGCATGCTGCGAATGAGTTTTTTTTTGGAACACACGATATAATGTGCACAATGGTTTCACTACATGATTTTTTCTCATAGCGTCTAACTTTATTTGCAACATATCAGTGGTCGGAATGTACCGGAACGGCGTTCCGGTTCGTGAAATATTATCAAGAGTCGTTCCGTCTCGTGAAAGTTCATCAAAAGCCGTTCCTTTTCGTGAAAAATTTACCAAAAAGAACCATTCCGTTATTATTACATCCACGATTTTTATGCTGAAATTCTTTGCGCGCCAGTGTCCTGCTGTTTGAAACCATCTGAATCGAAATCACACGTGAAACCCATTAATGATGACAACCCACCATACGGCAATAGCTAGAAACTGCTCAAAAGCGTGTGACTTGGTACTTTGGTAGTCATTACTCATTATGCTCCATCCTCCATTACCTATTTTGTCCACTCTGCGTCTGACATAAACAGCAGAAAGAGAGAGCACAAAAAGGAGACTCGGTACCAAGAAATCTGGGATCTTTTTTAACTCTAACCAATGTTTATATTTTTATTAGTATCAATATTATTAATAATTAGCTATAATGTATTATCTGTTCTGTTACCTTACAATATTTAGAGTTTTGAATTTTGTTGAATTGTTTTGATTTTCTTGCCTATTTCTGAGTTATTAGTAGCTTCAGCGTACTTATGCGAACGTTTTGTCCGTCCTTCCGTCCGTCCGTCTGTCTGGATCGCCTGTAACTTTCGAACGGCTACAGATATCGAAATTTTGAAAGGGGGCAAAGTTGTTGCTAAGGTCCCGAGCACCTTCATGCGCTATTTGGTTTTGGCGAAAGGTGGCGATTTTCCACTTTGCAAAATTTCCAAGCATTGTAGCACAGTGGCGGCTTGTCCACTTGGCGCCATCTACAGAAGTTCGGTGGTCACGTTTTGAACTACACATTCTGGGTGCACTATAATACTTAATGTTTTCGCAGTGCTGAAGCTACTCTTTAGACCTGTAGTTGAGCAGTTTATTCTAGAAGGAAATGAATACACTTTATTTTCTTGTATTTATACCGATCTTGTTTTTTTTGTAATTAGGGTCTTTTTGCTTTGAAATTAAATATTAAATTAAACTGGTTTGTGTCGACTTTTGACGGGAAAAACACTTATTATTATCACTTATAATACCATGAGTAGTCAAAGTTATGTCGAATATTTTTGCTGTGGTATCACGAATGTCCATTGCGCTTAGGTTCGATTAGGACGAGTGCGCTAGCACGAGTCCTAATCCTAAGTGCTATGGACATGAGTAATGATACCACTGCAAAAATATTCTACTGAACTTTGACTAAGAATGGTATTCGAGAGACTATTCAATGAACCAAACTAATTTTTCAAATTAGTTTTCAGTAAATCTAGCAACAAACTACGTAATTTCTATAGTAACGAACACTAATATTGATTTTTTCTAATAAAAATCACATTTGTTTAAAATAGTCACTTGAATACCTTCTAGGAAGATATATCCATTGATATTTTTTTGATTTGTCAAGAAACGTCAAAATTCTGGATTTTCATTGGTCACTTTTTGACAGATGACAGGTGAATTGAATAGTCAACATTATTATTATTTTCCGCGCAAATTTTCGCTTGCGCCCCCCTCGACAGCGTTCCGGTTCGTCAAAGTTTACATTCCGACCACTGCAACATATATAAAGCTCTATAGGCCATTAAGGCCTGTGGCTAATTGGACTGTCTTTTTCCACTCTTTTCTGCCCAGTGCCATGGTTTTCCAGTTTTTTGTCCCTGTTTTCTTTAAATCCTCCTGTACTTGGTCATACCATCTGGTCTTTGGCCTGCCTCTTCTTCTGATGTTCACAAAGTTACCTTCCAGGATTTTTAGGGGGCTTTCTAGTTTTGTCCATTCTTATGAGATGGCCTAGCCATCTTAGCCTTTGAGATTTAACTATTCCTATGATGACCACATTTCCCAGTTCTTCCAATATTTCCTGGTTGGTTCTTCTTATTTCCCTTTCCCAACTACTTAATTTGTTTTGGTCACTTTTGTTCAAACACCATGTTTCACACGCTTATGTTACACTAGGTCTTATTACTGTTTCATATATTTGAAGCTTAGAGTTTTTTGAAAGAACGCTTGATTTTAGCACAGAACTTAGGGCTCCTGCGCATTTATTGTCGTTTGCAATTCGTGTTTTGATTTCTTCACTGTGGTCCTTAGTTCTTGTAATCATTAATCCTAAAAACTTAAACTGTGTTACTTCTTCAAAGGTAAATTCAGTACTATCTTCATTCTGGATTTTTAGGAAGCCGGTCGTCTTGTTCTTGTTCTTTCCCACATGCATGTATTTTGTTTTGCTGTCATTTATGCTGAGTCCCATTATTCTTGCAGATTTCTCGAGTTTTATAAAAATTTCTTGCATGGATTTTCTCGATCTTGCTACTATTGTTAGATCATCAGCGAATGCTAAGCATTGGTGTTCCTTATTGTAAATGGTACCTTGTGTATTAGTTTCGCTCATCCTAATCACTTTCTCTAGAGCAAAGTTGAACAGAACTGAGGATAGCGGGTCACCTTGTCTTAATCCGTTGTTGATTGTAAATTCTTCGGATATCCTCCCATTTATTTTTATTCTGTTTGTGGCGTTTTCCAGTGTCATTTTTACCAATCATATCAGCTTATTTGGAATTTTGAATTCTTTCATGGCTCTGTAGCACTGAGATCTATTAACCGAGTCGTATGCCTGCTTGAAATCAATGAATAAAATGTGCAGATCGATGTCGTACAGCCTTTTGAAAGGACTTGTGGTATTGTAAAGATCTGGTCGATGGTTGATCTGTTTTTTCTGAAGCCACACTGGTATTCGCTTACTACTTTCTCCATATAGTTCGATAATTTTTCCTTTATCAGGCTTGCCAGCACTTTATAAGCAACGTTTAAAAGGGCGATACCCCTGTAGTTATGGCATTCTGTTTTGTCACCCTTTTTGTGTATCGGTGTTATTACTGCTGTAGCCCAAGCTTTGGGCATTTGTTCTTTTTTCCAGACTTCTTGAATTAAGGAGTGGATTTCTTCTTTAAGTACTGTACTGCTATACCGATATAGTTCCGCTGGAATATTGTCTTCTCCTGCTGCTTTGTTGTTTTTCAGCTTTTGTATCACCTGTTCAACTTCCTCACGGCTAGGGGGTGTGCTTTCTTCTTGACCTCCTTTCAGATTTATCTCTGTCTCTGCCTCTTTTCCCTTATTATTATTGTTGTTAAGCATTTCAGAAAAGTACTCTACCCATCTTTGGACTATTCCCTCCATTGATCCTATTAGATCTCCTCTCTTGTCTCTACAGTATGTGGTTGCATGTGTAAAACCTTTTCTTGTTCTTCCTACCTCTTGATAAAATAGTCTAGTTGCTTTGTTTCTGTAGTTTTCTTCTATTCCTTGTAGTTTTTGTGTGTAGAATTGTCTCTTCTTATTTCTGCATGTTTGTTTTGAGATTCCCTTTTTTTCCTTGTAGATTTCTTTGGACTCGCTAGTTTCTTCTTGTATCATCTTCAGCCATGCTTTCTTCTTCTCTGCTATTGCTTTCAGGCACTCTGTATCTATCCAGGTTGCTTTTCTTTTCACGGCTTTCGTTTCTAGTGTAGCATTTGCCGATTGTTGTATGCTTTCCATTATGTTCTTCCAGTTCTCCTCCACTTCTGTGCTTTTAGTTAGTTTATTTACTTGTTTGTCCAATTCTGTTTTATATCTGCTTTGTACTTCCTCCTCTTGTAACTGAGTGTAATCCTTCCTCTTTATGGTTTGTTTGGCGATCTTATTCATTGTTTGTACAGATTCTTTTACCTTCACTCTTACCAGATAGTCCGATTCTGCCTCCGCTCCTCTACAGGTTTTTATGTCTTGGATTGATCTTGTATTTTCTTGCTCTATCGGCACATGGTCAATCTGATTTACTGTGTTTCCATCAGGTGAAACCCAAGTCCCTTTATGTATCGTTTTGTGTTGCAAATCTGTACTATCGCAAATCCAATTATTCTTTCCCCATTGTCGTTTGTTACATCGTGTTTGCTCGGCTTTCCAATGGCTGGTGTGTATATGTTTTCTTTTCCTATTTTGGCATTAGCATCCCCTATTACTATCTTAATGTCGTACTTTGGTATTTTATCGTAGTATTTTTCTAATTCCTCCTAGAACTTGTCTTTCTCATCTTCCTCTTTGTATTCAGTTGGTGCGTGAATATTTAACAGAGGAACATAGGAAGTTAGTATTTTTATAAAATGTTTTATCTACGACCACCACTAAAAGTAGGCCTTTTAGCGCTAGCTTGTTTCACTAAAAGTGACGTTTTATAGTTTACTGTGGGTAAAGAAAGCAGCTGTTTACTTTTAGACCATGTGCTAAAAGTGAAGTGAGGTTATGAAACTACAATTTCGAACTGGAAGTGAAGTTGTAAAGTTATTCTAGTTGCTTCTTGCGTTACAGGTAAAGTGTTTTTGAAATAATTAAAGCGTTATGTAATGAATATAGTCAGATGTGTACTATTATTAAATTACCTTTGATAACTGACTTGGACAGTACTGGCTTCACAAACATTCACCTGCGCGTCAAGACCATCTCTTTATTATGACATAACTTATAACCGTCATAAATGCAAACCTTTGGTAAATCGATATTTATGGATTAATAACAGTAAATTTAAGGTGGTAGAAAAAATATTGTATGCAACTCGTACTAAAAGTGGTTTATGCACGAGACATGTTATGAAACTCAGCCTTCGGCTTCCTTTCATAATTTTCATGTCGCGTGCATAAACGTCAACTTTTAGCACTTGTTGTATAAATAGCTAGTTTGCATGCAAAATGACTAGTTCAGCAGTGCACACATTGCAACACATGCTGTGTTGATCCTTAGCAAAATTTACACATTATAAGTTCCCTTTAATTCAAAGTATACTTTTACGATTATATATTTTTTTCCAAAGCTTTCTTATATTTTTAGAACAATTTTGTTTGATCATGCTGAAGTTGCATTGCACGACAGATTTGGGGATAAAATTTACTGGCAAGCTAGAAGAAGCATGAGATTTAGTAAAGAGCTGCAAGAAATTGCTGAAGATTTTCGACTGAAGAACTTAAATTCTTCCAATAAATTAGATGGCACTGAACTTCCTGAAGATTGGAGAGATGAAAAGGTAGGTGCTATTCATGTTTTGATCCTATTCATGCTGCTTAATTTTGAAATTTTCCTTTACTGATTAAACTAAATAGTTTGTTTGATAATATGTTTCAGCCGAGAACAAATGTGAAAGGTGGGCCTTATCTAAGCGTTCATTTACGAAGAAGAGACTTTGCATGGGGAAGACCAACTGAGGTCCCTAGTATAAAAAGTGCAGCAAAACAAATAAAAACCATATTGAACCAATTGAACTTGCGAGTAGTTTTTGTTGCAACAGATGCACCCCAAAATGGTAAGCAGCGTGGATATGTGTATTGGAAATAAATTAATTACTGCTGATACGGTTCTGTTATGAAATTTAATATAAATTATTTTGTAGAATATGATGAATTGTGCCAGTTATTAGCGCCAGACTTTATAGTAAAAAGATATGTACCTGATGAAAATGTCAAAAAGAAATATAAAGATGGAGCTGTCGCTATAATAGATCAGATTATATGTTCTCATGCTAAGTATTTCGTGGGAACCCATGAAAGCACATTTTCCTTCCGTATTCAAGAAGAGAGGGAAATACTTGGTTTTCCAACGGAAAGCACATTCAATAGATTATGTGGGGAGAATAAAAACTGTGACAAACCCTCAGTATGGAAAATTGTTTATTAAGAACATTTTCAAAACTTTTGTATGTGTTATTTAATATAATTAAATGGATGCTGTTCATTGTAAAATGTATTCGTTTTTATGGAAAGTAGTAAACTAGAGTATATTACATACCGAGGTGGAAAGTGTTTCATTACTGTTGAGAGATTAAGTAGTTAGCCGAGATGTGAAGCGTCGAGGTCAATTTTATCTCGAGACAGGAATGAAACTTTTCACCGTGGTATGTATACTGGCAACCACTTTATTCTAAACAATAATCGGAAAAATCATTATATTATGATTCGACAGGTTGTGACGTGCATGAATAGATGAACGAGATTTCCAGTGTCCCTACTTAGACAGCGGTCGGCAACCACTTTTTTGACAATTTTGCAAGGGAAGGGATAGAAGCGCACGGTAACTCAACGTGTAAACTAAGCCAGAGGTGAAACTCTTCTTAATAATAACACAGTCCAATCCCGGAAGTCGTTTGTTACTTAACCATTTGAAACTGTTGTAAAATACTTTTGTTTTTACTTATAAAAATGAACTGCAAGTGCTCGATAACGTAAACACCGGATAATGAAAACATCGTGCTAATGTAAACACAAAATTCATACTATAGGATCAAACAGAACGCCCGATAACGCAAACAACCTTTACAGTTCGATAACGTAAACAGTTCTTGGCGACGGTTAGTCGCTGATTTATGTAAGGGATTCCCCTCTGCGACACAGCTGAGTCGATCGGATGAGTGTTTATTTTGCATTTCATTTTAGTCATTTACGCAGGATAAAATAGCAGCTTATTTTTCTTCTCATTAAAAATGTGTATTACTACCTCTGAGGAGACGGTTTGCAGTTCTTTAAGTACAAAAGTTAATCAATAAGCCAAAAAACGGGCGCCAACGAATCTTTTAGGTATCAACAAGTGTATCCAGGTATCACAGAGAATTCGTAAATTCAAAGTAGCACAATATCCTAAAAGAAAACACATGAATCCAGGTAGCATTAACATAAATAAGACAATTTACTAGTATCACGGTATAATAATCACAAAATCAATAGCATACAGTAAAAGGTACAGGTGATTATGTTCTACATATGGCCCAAAACTAGGGTAATTAATATAGGCAAAAATAAGGTACACCTTAAAACACATAAACTTGACTTGCGAGTAAGTTACCATATACAACCGTTTAAGAATGTAACGGAGACTAAATTAGGCTCCGAGGATGAAAAATCATTAAATGGCTCTAGTTTACTCGTTCCAATGAGGGGTACCCATGGAGTTCGTTAACTGAACTGTAAATAAATGACGGCAAAAGTTCAAAGTAAAACCGATGGATTCTGAAGGAATCCAGGCAAGAACTGCAGCAAAGCAGATGAGGTACTTGTGGCTGTTAAATTTTAACGGCCTTGGCTGTTATGGTTGAAATTACTGATATAGTAGTACAATAACATTTTAAGTAAATTGTATAGTCTAGATATTATGAAAACTGTTACACAACATACAGTCGATATTTCATATAACTGACTCTGATATTCTATTAGCCTTGGTCTAATTGGCTTCGGCCACAAAATGTATCCTTGTCTGTTATATGCCCATTATCAGCCTATCAGCCAGTCTTATAAACACCACTGATCTGAGGTTAACTTTAATTCGTTGTTAAAATAAACAAAAGCGCATCAAAATTTGTTTACTAATGAATAAAATGTCATAAGCACTAACGTTTTGATGCGCCCTTGTTTATTTTAACAACGAATTAAAGTTAACCTCAGATTAGTGGTGTTTATAACACTGGCCGTAATACCGTTGAATATTTTTTTCTGTATTTGGTCCTTAATTAGGTCATGCAAGGACTCGAATTGCTCCTTGGACATTCTGAAGTACATTTATAACATGTAGGATGTTCTTGGAGTTTCTACACTAGTTTGTTAAATTCGCTCCGAACTTCCCGTTTCTGGTTGAGTTATGTATTCAATTATTTTCTTCTCTTATATTAGAGGAAAACTTGCACATTCCACATTACAGCGCGAATGATGCACTACACAGTTCAAACTGCATACGTTTACAATGATACAAGCGGAAAAAATTCTGACTCTTAAAGGGACGTGTCGTCAATTTTGGTTTTATAACATAGTTAATTATTTGTTTATAAGTGGAAAAAATAATCATTGTAACATCAAGGAATAGTTTTTCCCAAGAAAGCTTTCCTATTCTTGTTTATTCAAACTTTGTTCATATTTTGGAGACTAATCAAACACCAGAACACAATTGAATTATCTCATTGTTATATAATTTATTAATATTTGTAATTCAAAATTAAATAAATAGTGACACCACAGTTTTGATATATGATTTGAATATTGCCTCTCTCAGGACAAATTAAAAATTATAATTGTTTAATTAAACTTTACTGCAATTATAAAGGTATGTTGCCTTCTATATTTTATCTATTGGCAACTTATTTAAACTTTTGCGCCGGCTAGCTAATGAGCATCGCGTATCTACAGGGTTAGGTTGTTACACAGCATAAATTTTACCCTTGTACGGCAAATGCAGGTTCCTAAAGAATGACAGATAACCTCAAATATTTGACTGTAAACAAAACTGTTCAAAAACACTGAAATCCAGCGTATTTTGACCACAAATAAACCAACAATTAATCAGTAAATAATAATGCATTTCAAATAATCAAGTTGTTTGGCTAACCTGGAATTTGGTTTTTTCATGTGAAAAGGGATACCACCACGCATTTGTTTCTTGCTTGCTCGCCAAATCAACTTTCGGTTTCTGCCAAAAAGGCGAAGCCAAGCTCGTAATTTCTTCCTGGAATGCTTTCTGCGACTGCTGCCTGTCTCTGGATCACGAACAAAGCTTCCCCCAGGTGCTGCACCTTGCTGTCCGCTTCTCATAGCTCCCAGCCTTGCTGAATCGGCCTCAAAAGTTGACCTCGCACCGGTCCACGGTTGAAAGGGACGTTAAGCTTATACCTGCTTCCTGGCGATATTAGTTGCTGCTGCTTTCTTGTATACCACAAATAAGGGCTCCTCTAAACGCTGCACTCTGCTTTCTGCTCTCCGCAGCTCCAAAACTTGGCTTCAAAGACAATCACAAATAGGCGAAGCTCCAGGTTCAATTTTCTCTGGGACTACACTACGGAACACTACCAAATTAGGCACAACTGGCCTCGGCACAATGGCGAATAAATAAAACTCAACAACTGCCACAAATAATACTTTTATCAACGCAATTAATTAAAAACGGGAAGCCAAAACTACACACAAGCTTTCGGCTTGGCTTCCCTAATAAACCTAAACAATTGACCATCTCGGTCACCGTAGCAACATGTTATACCATTGTTTTAGTAAGTTTTTACAATCTTTGATCCTTAACTTCTATATGTTTTCTTAAATGTCATTCAGGAACACTCTAACCACACTTTGGTTGCATTTTTTCACTTTTAGTTAATTAAACAGTTTCACAAGCTATTAGCGCGTTCTTGTAGTCTTCTTTAATTCTGAGGTTGCTTTTCAAATGCTCTTTGCATCCTTGTGCCTTCTTATACTGCTTAATAACCCTTTAGATGCGTTATTGATTGTTGGGATTATGATATGAATACAAAAATGCTGCATAAAACTTCTGTAACGCTTCGAAACACTTTTGTACTTAAGCGAATTCACTATCGTGTCTTGACGTTACACAATTAATCTGGCAGTCATCACAAATTAGCTGCATTTACCATACCGAGCACAAATATTGAATACAAGCTGAACGCAACTGTGACGATACTGTTTTAGTCAATTACTGATAATTAAATTTTAATTATTGCTAATCATGTCTTTTGTAATTATCAATGTTTACTAGTGACTTATATTGTTACAATAAATACAATACCAATTCTGGGTCTATTTAAATCTTTCTTTAGTCTTCGTACGTACAACCAAAATTGCTGTAATCATCTTACCATTACAGTATATAATAAATAATTAATCAATTGCAATTACATTTGATATTTGATTACAATATATAGGATCTTTAAACTAACTAGAATAATAAACTAATGTATATTATGTTTTAATATACTTTTATTTTATAACTAAAATATCAATTATCAACATACCATAAACTTGATTATTATAAAATATATACATCTTTAACATTATGCAAAATATTTTTATATAAATGTAGAAATACGATTTACCATATAAAATATCACTTTCCACTTGAACTTGGTTTTGCAATAAGGTCTTCTTCTTGTTTTACTTGTTGACTTTTTAGGTATACCTCCTTTTCTTTATGTTGTTGTAATCGGATGGCGCGTTTCTAAAAAATATACAATCAGTAACAGTTATCAAAACTAGCAAATACGCTTTATACAGTATTGTTAAGATTTTAGTGCACTTGTTGTCAACTTTGTATATTCTCATTGTTGGGCATTAACTAATCTTCAAGTTTAAGGTTTCATTGCTGCCACAACCGGATTGCATATTTTAGTGATGTGGATAAAGTCCTGTTTAAGAACCAGTGAAGAAGCTGAGAGGGGGATTCAAACCACAAACTAGATTAATGAAAGACAAGAATGGACATATTTTCGCAGATATTATAAAAATCAAACAAACAAGGCAAGAATATTTCCAAGAACTCCTCGGAGAACAAGAAAAGGAGGAAACGATAATCCAACCATTACAACCAGAGGACACAACCCTGGATCTACCCACATACGACGAAGTTAGACAAGCTATAGAATCCCAAAAGAATAGCAAAGCACCCGGATTTGATGAAATCACCGTTGAATTATACAAGGTAGCGGGAAACAAACTAACCGAACAGCTCCATAGGTTCACAACCAAAATCTGGAATGAAGAAGAATACCGCAAGACTGGAAAAATAGTATAATTACACCAATATATAAAAATCTGGTGTGATACACTCACACAACTTCCTTTTACAGTGATCTTATAATTAGTCAAAAATTTCATTTTTAATTTTTAACCATTTGTTAAAAATTTTCAAAAATTACAAATTCTACAAAAACGGTACAAAATCGAGTGTTAGTTGAAGAGACAAATTTTCTCTATAATTTTAAGGTGAATTCAAAAATGTAATAATATACCGGGTGTTTTATTTAAAATAGGAGTTAATAAAAAAAATAGAAAAAAAAAACAAAACAAACCCACTTTAGAAGTATTCAACTGGAAAATCACCTATCTCACATCAATACACATTAAAAATGTAAGAAAAATGTAAAGTTTAAAAAAAATCGTTAGAGCCGTTTTTGAAAAAATCGAAAAAAACTGAAAAATCACAAGAGTAAACACCTACTTCCGGTTATGCGATTTTCTTCAAAAGCTTGCTGTCTCATCTACATAGTACACAAAACTTATATATGAAGTTTCAATGTTATACCTCTTTTCGTTTTTGAGATATTCTGTTCACAGACACACAGACAGACCAATGAAAAAAAATATGTTTTTTGGGATCAGAAAACTCTAAAACGTGAAGATCTGTTGAAAACTCAATTTCGAATTTTTGGGGTGAATCCAATACTTCCTTTATAGTAGTAAAAGGAAGTAAAAAGGGGGACAAACTGATATGCAAGAACGGGGTATATCACTGTTATGCACAGCATACAGATAAAGGGTCTAAAACCAAGAAGATTTTAGACTACGCAGATCCACCATAGACCAACTATTTAGTGTCGAAGAAATCTTAAGAAGGACATGAGAATTTGACGTTGATCTACACCAAATATTTGAAGATTTCGGCCAATATTATGGGTGAATTTGGAATCCCAGGAAAGCTTATAAGGTTAACAAAAGCAACAATGACAGAGACAACAGCATATGTGAAGATGCAAAACCAGTTGATCGACCCTTTGGAAATTACGAGAGGACTAAAGCAAGGCGACGGGTTAGCTCCTTTATTGCCGGGCTCCATAGCTCAGTGATAAGTAATCTGGCTACTGATCTAAGGGTCGAGAGTTCGGTCCCCGAACCCGTTGAGGTTTTTCAAAATTTAAAAAAAGCAGATGAAAGCCTCTACTGAAGGCCATCATTTGGAAGTGATGTAAAGCCGTGGGTCCCATGTTATTACGATGAGTAGCATGTAAAAGATCCCTTGCTAAGGTTGGAATTCCTTAATCACGGCAAAATTCTAAGTAGCACTAAGGTACCTGCTGCTCTGCATGCCTAGACATTGTCCACGGGGTTGGCAAAAAGGGCCTATGAAGGCCTACTTGCTAGACATGAGTCTCCCCGAAAGTACTACTCATATATCTAATACTTACTATATTGCTAGCGACTATGAGTGGGAAACTTACCAAGGAAGTGAGACAGACAACCAACTCTTCAATGTATAACGGTGAGCGGTGCGCAAGGGCGGCGGCGTCGTCCGCCCAATGGGGAAGTGGTCAAGTTTAAAATTCGCTTCTAAAGGCGGAGTTCGAATGCCCACGCATGCGCACGAGACGCGTTATACTCTAAGTGAGACTATGTCGGCGCCGTAATGTTTTCTAGCGTTCCGAGGCCCTACTAGCAATATATGTGTATTATATATATGGTACTACTACTACTACTACTAGCTCCTTTATTATTTAATATAACCCTGGAATACACCATATCGAAAATTAACTAACTCCCTTAACATACTGAGTAATAAATCATCACAAATGGCGGCATATGCCGACGACATTAATATAACGGGGAGATCAATGATGGATGCAAAGGAGATCTACATTGACCTAGAAAAACAAGCAAAAGAAGTGGATTTAATTATGAATGTATTTGTGTAATTATTATTATTATATACCTGGGAGTAAACACAGCGGACATACATCAAACAAGTAGAGACACTCATGCCAAGTGTTGAAAGTGCCTGGGACAGTAACTCGGGGGGTATTTTTAAGCTTCACTATCAGATGGCAGCACAAAGTTTTACCAATCAGAGCCAGTTACTGGCTCTGCTACCAATCATGATGTGATCATGGATATATTAGTACAGGATACGTTCACTACATGTAAACGTACGTCGTATCTTAAAATAACATATCACGGAGTTCGGTACCTTCCCCCATTTCATTCTAACCTGTATCACTTTATTTCTCTCTCCCTTTAGACGTATTTCATGCAATGTTTCGTACGCTTAATTTTGATGTTTTGAAATGAAAACGTCAGAAGTGTAATTCATTTTCACAGTTTATTCTTCGAAAATTGAACTTTAGCAATGAGACCGTGCATAATTTGCTTTATTTCTTGTAATTCTTCAAGCGAAGACCTATTTTTTCACCGGTGTGTTAAGTAGATAGTTTGTTTAATTAAAACCTTTAAAATATTATTTCAGTTTTTTTATTGATATTCATATCCCTCATAGCATTAGGAAAGGAATGAATATAAAAAAAGTTCCCTATCCAAGCTTCAAAAAGGATTGATTCCCTACAGTTTTTCAAGGCACCTATCTTCTGAATGACTTATGAACTGTAAAGTTGAGGTTAATGTTTCCTTTTGCTTCTTCAGCTGTTCGTCCACATTCTCGTCATGTTTTTCATCAAATTCGAATGTGAGAAATAACAGCAGTTCATGCAGATGTGTGGGGGTTGGAAAAAAATAGTAACTGTTCGTTACCAAGCAACTGAGGTGCAAGCTCCAGCAAGCCATATAAATTTGGTTGCGCGTTCTTGTAAAATGGGGTGCAGGAAGAGATGTGATTGATCTCGAAGTTCTTAGTGATGAAAAGAATGATATTGAGGACTGTACATTATTAGAAGCAGATTTATTCTCATATTCTTTAACATACTTGTACAATTCTTGTCCATTTTCTTGAGATTAGTACGTGATCTACAATTTGGTTCCCATATGTTTTCCCGGGTATCATCCAGGTGATTTTGTGTTCTTTTCTATGTATAAATTTCGTGCTCACAATGTATGTATTTGTCATTGCAGCTAGGGTGCATAGTCTTGTTCCATTGTCATTCGTGGTTTCGTGAATGGTTTCTTTTCCTGCTACCTCTGTATTGTTCCCTCCCTTTCCAATCTTAGCATTGAAGTTTCCTATTATTATTAACGTGTCATTTCTAGGTACTTCTTCACATGTTGTCTCTACTTTGCTATAGAAATTTAAGAAATTACCAATTTTAAACTTTGGCTTAGACCAAATCAAGGGTGGCTCGAGTACCATACTCCATCAAACAAATCCTTGCAAGGCACATAAAAATGAAAAATATTAGATGCTTACTAATTTTTTCTGAAAATGGGTCTTTTTCATAATGCACAACCAAATAAACACGGCTATTTATTTAATAACCAACTGTTTTGGGCTAAAATGCAAAATGCGAGGCCAATTACACTGCTAACTCTTTTCCTTATAATTTTGGTTATGGTTAGTAGAGAAACAACATTAAATAATTATTAATATTAACAATAGCAGGGATATTGGCCTCGGATTCTGCATTTTCCCCGTTGTTGCATGTATCAAAGTTCTGCTTCCTTTTTATTTATTTATTTATAATATTAGACGGCTGAGCCGATAAAACATATTAATCGAAAACTAGAGCTAATAAGATATTTAAACTTAACTAAAAATTAAAATTGAAGGCACATAATAATGTAGTAAATAATAAGATATAGAATTCTACTTGCAACACTTGCAAACTTGAAAATTTTACAGAATGAAATTATACAACTACAGCTATTAACTTAACTTAAATTAACCACTTAATTTGTCCAAGGCGTTTACTAAAGGCGCACAGACAACTGACTAGGGAAGAGCGTTCCAATCTCTAAAAAGTCTGTTGAATAAACAGAACTGTCGACACATTTTATTAAATCTTTCGCGCACTAGCTTGAACTCGTGGCCACGCAACCGCACATTCTCACTAGTCACAAACCCTTCAATGACTACAGTGTAGTAACCGTGGAGGATTTTATAAGTTTCTATTAGGTCACCTCTTAAATGTCTTTCAGAAATCGATGATAGCCCCAATACCTGCACCCTCTGTTCATATGACAGTTTTCAAATAGTTGGCGATAACTTGGTGATACGTTTCTGGGTCAGTTCAAGAGCATGAATGTCTTTAGCAAGGTAAGGCTTCCAAAAGCAGGACGCATACTTCAAAATTGGCCGAATATAGGTTTTATAAATTTTCGCTAAAAGTTGAGGAGACATGTTTTTAAAAGCGATCGAAACTAGGTAGGTGCTACTCCCATTTAAAATCCGACGACACGGTGACCCTAAGATCTTTTTGTTGATAAACCGTCTTTATAAGCACATTGTTCAGAAAATACATGTAGCTAGGGTTGTGGTATCCCATGTGCAACACGCATTTTTGTTCGTTGAGCTCTAACACCCACTTCGAACACCATTCTTGGAGTTGCAAAAGGTAATTTTCTACCATTCTTCAAAATGGTGCATCTTGTAAAGGACAAACTCAGTTTCAGAGCAAAGTATAGTGTTCACAATCTTCTTTTATCAGGATCATTAATTTCCTTTCAGCCAGCCTCTGACAAGTTAAAACGATTAGACATGGTGACCTAAAAAAGTTATCATGAAAAATGATGCTACATGAAAATTTTACTTGTTAGCGGACCTACCAGTTAAACTGTTGTTTACATGGTTTTGATTGCTATTATTATCCACCGTAAAACTCAAAGGCGTTAGCGAGTGAATATCTTGCACACCCCCTCATCGAGTGATGTTATCAAGTGTTGACTGTTGAGGTTATGTTTTCTAATTTGTGTTTATTTATACGATTACTTCTTTTCTACATTTTGTAGCATCTTGAGACCAAAAAGACTATCTCTGGCACCATGTAACACGCATTGAGAGTGACAGAAATAGATGGTACGTCTTGTTCAACTATAGTAACGGCACGCCGTATCTTGTACTTATATATCTATGGATGTGATCAAGTAGTGGTGCCATCTGTTAATACTATCGGAAAGTACCCCCCAGGAGCCGTTCAAGGTCATCCAAATCGGAATTTTGACATCAAAGGGACCGACAGTGAGTGTCTCTACTTGTTTGATTTATGTATGCTGGTAACGAAGAAGCAGAAATCAGGATTAACCAAGCTAATAAAGTCTACTTAGCCCTTCTAAACATATTTAAGTCCTTTTAAAAAATTGTAATAGGAGATTAGTTAAGTCAATTTGGTGTTAAAGTTTGCATGATTAATATTATATTAAATAAAAATCATTAAGTCGTAAATAGTTTAATAAATAAGCAAAAAAAACGTTTCGCACAATTAAATTGGCTTCATCAGTTTATGATAATAAGAGCATTATGTTGAAATGGTTAAATGGAAAATTACAAATCTGAAAAGTTAAAGAATAGGTTAGCGAACTACAATAAAATTCCCTTAAAAATGTGTACTTACGGTTTAATTAGTTTTTGTAGAACATAACTATAATCATTACGACTTTTTTATATTTTTTATAATACTATTAAAGTAAGGAGTTAAATGATTAAATTTACATTTTAAATAAGTAACTGTTATAAATTATTTTAATTAATATTTTACTGGCTTTCATTTCGAAGCAAGCAAGAAGTCTGAATTATTAGATAAAACTGCAAGGTTACATACAATATTTGCAATTTATCAGTAAGTGCGCAGAAGTTTAAAACTGGACATGCATTCGTTCAATTATTGCAGGGTTGTATTAAGTGAAATTTGAAAATTGTTATTATAAGGCGATATTAGTCAAGCAAAACATATTATTTAAGAAATGTGAAATTTTAGATATTTTATTTGAATAAATTGTGATAAATAGAACTTAGATTGTCAATATCAGTTCTATAATTAATTGCTGTTGGACTTTTTTGTATTTCAATCATTTCCAAGCATAATCTCTTTTTTAGATTGTTCTCTCTATGTAAGATTGCTGGTTTGTTAAAATTAAAATTATGATAGTTTTCGTTGGCATGGTCTGTTAATGCTGTTTTTTGGTTAGATGGTAAAACTCTATTAACTTTTATTGAGTATTTGTGTTGCATTAATCTGTTTTTCAGTAGCTGTTTTGTTTGACCGATATAAGTGGAGGTACAGTTGCTACAATCAATCTGATACACAACTTCAGATTGCATGTTTATTTGGGTTTTATCCTTAAGGTTTGTAAAAAACATTTTACCTAAAGTATTGTTGTTATTATATGCAATTTTGAAATGATATTTGTTAAGTTCTTTTTTGATTTTTTCAGCAAGCTTGGGAATGTATGGGATTGAAATGTATTTATCTTGTGTTGCTATAAATGAATTGTTAAATTCATTGCCTAAACAATTAGGTTGTAATTCTATTGGTTGATTGAATTTGTTAATGTTTTTTATTTTATTGATACGTATATTAATTTTCTTTTTAATAAAATCTAAAGGATAATCATTTATACATAGTATATTTGTTATTATTTCTAAGTTTTGTTTATGAAATTGTGAAGAAGAGAGCTTGATAGCTCTGTCTACTAAGTTATTAATTACGCTTGTTTTATATTTAATTGAAGTGTTTGAATTAAAATTTAAATATCGGTTTGTTTTTATATCTTTACGATACCAATTTGTTAAAATATTACCATTTGCTTGTCAAAACATACATTTAAGACCAATAGTTGCTTCCTATATGAGCCCTACTTACAAATTGTCTAAATATCTTTCAAAAATATTAACGAATGTCACCACACTTAATAAAATTAGTATTCAAGATTCTTGGAAATGCAAACAACACATTGATAATACCAAATTAAATAAAAACCATAACCTTTTTTCTTTAGATGTTGTTTCACTGTACACAAACATACCAACTGATCTAGCAATTGACGCAATTAAAAATAATTGGAACAGAATTAAAAAACATACGAATATCCCACTTAATAATTTTATTGAAATAGTTGAGTTTGTCCTAAACACTACATATTTCACATATAATAATACAACATACTCACAAACTTTTGGTTGTGCAATGGGTTCTCCTATTTCATCTACTATTGCTAATCTTGTATTGGAACAAATCGAAACAAAAATCCTTGAACAAAACAACGATTTTTCTCTTTATTTAAGATATGTTGATGATATCATAATGGCATCTGACTCTATTAACAAACAAAATTTCCTTAATCTTTTTAATAACGTACATCCAAGACTTAAATTTACAATAGAAAATGAAAATAAAAATGCGTCTATTAACTTTTTGGATTTAACCTTATACAGACAAGCAAATGGTAATATTTTAACAAATTGGTATCGTAAAGATATAAAAACAAACCGATATTTAAATTTTAATTCAAACACTTCAATTAAATATAAAACAAGCGTAATTAATAACTTAGTAGACAGAGCTATCAAGCTCTCTTCTTCACAATTTCATAAACAAAACTTAGAAATAATAACAAATATACTATGTATAAATGATTATCCTTTAGATTTTATTAAAAAGAAAATTAATATACGTATCAATAAAATAAAAAACATTAACAAATTCAATCAACCAATAGAATTACAACCTAATTGTTTAGGCAATGAATTTAACAATTCATTTATAGCAACACAAGATAAATACATTTCAATCCCATACATTCCCAAGCTTGCTGAAAAAATCAAAAAAGAACTTAACAAATATCATTTCAAAATTGCATATAATAACAACAATACTTTAGGTAAAATGTTTTTTACAAACCTTAAGGATAAAACCCAAATAAACATGCAATCTGAAGTTGTGTATCAGATTGATTGTAGCAACTGTACCTCCACTTATATCGGTCAAACAAAACAGCTACTGAAAAACAGATTAATGCAACACAAATACTCAATAAAAGTTAATAGAGTTTCACCATCTAACCAAAAAACAGCATTAACAGACCATGCCAACGAAAACTATCATAATTTTAATTTTAACAAACCAGCAATCTTACATAGAGAGAACAATCTAAAAAAGAGATTATGCTTGGAAATGATTGAAATACAAAAAAGTCCAACAGCAATTAATTATAGAACTGATATTGACAATCTAAGTTCTATTTATCACAATTTATTCAAATAAAATATCTAAAATTTCACATTTCTTAAATAATATGTTTTGCTTGACTAATATCGCCTTATAATAACAATTTTCAAATTTCACTTAATACAACCCTGCAATAATTGAACGAATGCATGTCCAGTTTTAAACTTCTGCGCACTTACTGATAAATTGCAAATATTGTATGTAACCTTGCAGTTTTATCTAATAATTCAGACTTCTTGCTTGCTTCGAAATGAAAGCCAGTAAAATATTAATTAAAATAATTTATAACAGTTACTTATTTAAAATGTAAATTTAATCATTTAACTCCTTACTTTAATAGTATTATAAAAAATATAAAAAAGTCGTAATGATTATAGTTATGTTCTACAAAAACTAATTAAACCGTAAGTACACATTTTTAAGGGAATTTTATTGTAGTTCGCTAACCTATTCTTTAACTTTTCAGATTTGTAATTTTCCATTTAACCATTTCAACATAATGCTCTTATTATCATAAACTGATGAAGCCAATTTAATTGTGCGAAAAGTTTTTTTTGCTTATTTATTAAACTATTTACGACTTAATGATTTTTATTTAATATAATATTAATCATGCAAACTTTAACACCAAATTGACTTAACTAATCTCCTATTACAATTTTTTAAAATTCAATTCAAAAAGTCAAAATTTAACTTATTACTTATATTTAAGTCCCACGATGTCCACAAAAGAAATAAAATCAGAATATATAAAAGCATAATAAGACCAGTAATTACCTACGGTTGCAAAGTATGGGTAATGACACAAAAAATGGCAAACTACATCGATGCATTTGAAAGGAAGATACTCAGGAGGATATTCGGACCAACAGAAGAGAACGGAAACTGGAGATGCAGGTACAATCATGAAATATACCGAGAATACAGAGAAACACCCATATCAGAATTTTTTAAGATACAGAGATTGAGATGGGCAGGACACACCGTCAGGATGGACAGACAAAGAACATCGAAAAGGGTACTTCAATCAAGGATGGAAGGACGCAGACGAGTGGGAAGACCCCGGATGCATAAACGAGGCCAAGGCTCGAATCAGGCTGTAGCGTCATGGATGGATTAAGAACCAGAGGCTGTACCACTGACCTACACTCGACTGCTTTAATGCTATGCAATGTATTATTTTTCAAATAATTTAATAATAAACTCTACCATTCCAATGATCATTAACTTATTAGAATTTGAACAATAAAGGGGCATCATCGAATAAATACGATTTTATTAGTTATATCAATATGATTAAACAACATTTTTTCTTGAAAACATTGTCCATTCTGAAATATCATGCAATAACATGGGTGCAATATAGTTTTTTCTATTTGGCAGGTTTAAAAAGTAATTTAAAAAACAAGCAATGAATTCTGCTTCCAAATTGGCCTGTGCAAGGAAATGAACAACGAAATATTAACGGAACTAAATGCTATTCTCAGTTAAAAGAACAATAAATCATCGGGTGCAGACAGTCTGCCCGCTGAGTTGTTATGCAAGGAGGAAAGTAGTTGATGGTGCAAAAAATACTTGACATAACAAAAATGGTATAAGTTACAGAAGAGATGTCGCAGGACTAGATATTAGCAATTATCTGCCCAATATACAGGGTGTTTCAAAATTGCACGGAACAAATATAAGGGCGTTATTCTGCATCAAAAAATAAGAGAAAAACTCTAATAAACCTATGTCCTAAAATCATTCATTTCAATGATATCCTTGATCAAAGAATTAAAGATAGCAATTCGTTTTTCAAACGTAGGCTGGTGTTTTGTTCCAAGACACGTTTTTTGTTATATGTGGGCGTCATTCTATAGTAAAAAGTAAAAAAATAATAAGCGTGCGTTCCAACATAAATGATTTCAGGTTTCTCTTTTTTTAAATAAAATTTATAGTAATATCTTTCTTCTGAGTCACTTACAACAATTCTGACAGTTGTAAGTGACACAAAAAATAATGAAGACAAAACACCAGCAGCCTACTAAATCTAAATGTTTTAAAAACAAATTGCCATCTTTCTTTGATCAAGGATATCTTTGAAATGAATGATTTTAGGACATACGTTCATTAGAGTTTTTCTCTTATTTTTTATGCAGAATAACGCCCTTATATTTGTTCCGTGCAATTTTTAAACCCCCTGTATAAGAAAGGAGACAAACGAGATTGCAGTATCTCCCTATTATGGATAGTCTACAAATCTTCACATATATACTAAGCAAAAGATTAGAAGAGGGTTTAATTGGAGAATACCAAATTGGGTTTTGTAGAACAACTATTTGTACGTCAACAAATTATGGAAAAAGCTTGGGAATTCCTATTCATCAATTATTTATAGACTAGAATATCACATATCTGCAAAACTAGCGAAGTTTGAATCCACAAATTAGGTCAAAATACAAACCAGTTATCAAATAAATTCGTCACGCACACTGGCGTAAGACAAGGCAAAGGATTAGCACCACTGTTACTTAATAACGCCTTCGAAAAAGTTATAAGAGGCACAGGAGTTAGCTCTAAAATAAAACCAAAGATGTGGCCAGGAAGACACAGACACGATTGGAACCTAACCTCAGCATTGACAATTTGAATATCGAAGCAGTACGAGAGTTTAATTACCCGGCCTCAACATTAAATGATTAAAATCAGATAGTACACGATACGACAGAGATTGATGGCAGCAAAAAACATATTTGGCAGTACAAAATATTATGAAGTCATAACTAGTCTCAATTAAATTTAAGTTAATGATATATAAAAGTGTTATCAAGCCGATAGCAACGTATGGATGTCAAACATGGACAATGATAAAGAATTTTTGGACCTACACAAGAAATATAATCATGAACTGAAAGAGCTATATAAAGACACTAGTCTATAAGCCTTTCTCCGTCAGGCGTTGTTAACATAAAAAGGTTCTCTGTTGGCTAATCTCTCAAAATCAATACATAACATAACTACTTGGATACAATTGCCGGCCGACCAGCTACAATTTCAGAGACGGTATGTACAGCTTTTTAAAATACTCAAAACGGGCGCCAACGGATTTTTCATCAGATAACGGCAAGGGTATCCAGGCATTCGAACGAGAATACGTAAACTCAGGTAGCACAATAAAGCTGAAAGAGAAGCTCAACTCAAATATAGGTCGGAGTAGCAAATAAAGCCAGAATGCAAATATAACAGTATAATTCATGAAATATAACACAGTACATATAAATATCACAACGTTATCGATCCAACAGCAGAATCGTAGGTGGCCACAATATTACTTCCTATACTAATTAGGTCTGGCTAATTTATCCATATTAACAAGAATCGAAACTAATACTTACAATTTGTACATAACAAGAAAGCAAACGTCCTATTTCACACATTAAAATTAGGCTCAGGGGCTGACAAAGCTTACAGCGGCAATATCACAATTTTCGCAGAGATACTGGCACAAAACATAGGATCCTCTCCTGCGCTCAAATAGCATCTGTAGCAGGGAGTCAAAGCGGGTCCGAAGACCCAACATTCCCAACACATGGAACACCCGTAATGCAAATCAGAACAGCTGTATTCCAAGCCTCAATTTGGCCCTCCGGCACTAGGTGCCCGGAAAGTGTCCAGGCGAATTTACGAAGCACGTGGCAACATGGAAAATTCCGCTAACGGCGTGGAAGCAAGGCTTCCCTTAACTCGAAAATCGGGGCATAAATCCACTTCACAGTGAAGGCTCACATGCATATCATCGAACTCACAGCAGCTCACAAAATTATACCTCCGAAATTCTACTTGTTACCACTGCAAGTTCTTCGCTTCGCAGACCAGATCGGAAAGGACGCGTCGCCAAAACAAAAGCCAGAACTTAGGTTATCTCCGCGAGGCCAGAAATGGGCGTGGCACAGCGCAGGAAATACAAAACGGCGCGCTCACAGACAATCGTGCAAAAAGATGCGCAACAGAGCAACGTGCATACTACAGACTGCGAAATTAGAAGACGGCGCAAATTAATTGTAACAATGTACCTACTGTAAGTGTTGTAAATTGCGCTTGATAACTTGGCCAAAAATGTCGTTTATCTAACAGATTCATACATTGATTTCATATGTCGTCTTGTGCAAGCCATATCTCCGAAACTTCTCCACATTTGATTTTAGAAGTTAAATTGGATCTTAAGATCATTGAATAACTAAAAACTATAGGTTACGCCAATGACAAAGAAGTTTCCCACTAAGTGAAAAATTGTTTGCACGACCCCTATTCCATTTCATCTTCTATAATTCAACCCCCATGTATCTACTATTCTAGTCATTTTTGACTTTAAGGGCTAATTACTTAAAGCAGTTCACATGCGATAGTTTGAACCAAAACTTATTCTGACCGTGTGTGTTGAAATCTATGAAAAACTGTATCCCCGTCTTGAAAACTTTTGGTTTGGACTGTAACTGTTGCCAACATACCGAATCCACGCCCTGTGCTATTTTACGTATCCCAGACGTATTAACGACTACTTGAACGATCGTGGCAACGCTGTATTTTTCATCGACTTGGTAACACTAGCGTAGTCTCTGCTTACCCAGTTTTACGAAAGTAAGGTGTGAGGTTAGGTGAGAAACGGTTATTACGGCAAAATGAAAAGCGTACAACATAAGGGCGACGTATTGTTGAGCTGACGGAACTCGGCAAAAAACCTGACTTGCTGCAAACGTGCACGCGGCCTTTGTTGACAGACATTGTTAACGAGAAACGTCTCAGCTTAAATTCAATTCTGCAAATCCGTTGTCAAAATTGTTCAGTCGTGACATGCGTACCTACGGGAAAATTGCGTCATGGTAGCAAAAAACAAGGCGCACTTTCAGACGTTAACACAAAAACTGTACTAGTTTGATTATTATATTTGTTGCTAGCACATGTTATGCCTCCGCAGAGCATAATCGATTAAGCTTTTTTATCTGGATCATGTGCAGAGTGTAACACCCGTATGCATAGTCGTTCGCCAGCGACTCGCCGGAGTTTCGTTATGAATAGTATGTTGGCGGCACTGTACGTCTATGTTAAATTCGAGGTTATTAGGTTAGAACACAAAATCTAACCTGCTAACCTCGAATTTGACATAGATATACAGTGCCTAGTTTCCAGTAGAGTCCCTGTATATAGGTTACTAAGAGTTGGGCAAACAGCGTGATACATTTTGATTGGTTTGGATCAATTTTCACAAGGCATGTGTGATAAAAGTGCTGTTTTCGCATATTTTGTAACATTTATCTATGAGGTGGAGTCACAAGATCCACACAAAAAACACACTGGAAATTGATGCAATAATCAAGTAGACGTTTTTACATATTAGTGATTGTAGCCAATGCATCGATAAATTGTAGAATCTTAAATTTAAAAATTTTAATATAAAATGCCATTTGTAGTCATAAACGCATCTTTAGTAAGATCAGCATGTGGTCATTCAATTGCCGAATACTAAAGATGTTCATCCATTGCAGATTCATACATGAGTACAAGCTGTTTATGGAAATGTAAGTGCTGCATATCCAAATATAGGGTGGAGATAGAATTCCTGTATGTAACACTATTTTGAAGCGGGTGGGAAACTTTAATAACACAGGTAGTGTTGTAGACAAATTTGCTGGTAGGGCATGGTCAGTACGTACAGCAGAGAACACAATGAGAGTAAGAGAGCAAGTTCAGCAGAGTCCAACTCGCTCGAATAGGAGTTAAGCGATTGCATTAGACATATCAGTAGGAGTCTTTGCCGTATTGTACACGTGGACCTAAAATTCCACCCCTACAAATTTCTTGTATTTGCTGTGGGGGTGGCCGCTTGGAAATATTATTTTCAAAAAATAATTACACAATAATAAATTGCATTATACCAACATTTTTATTCTACATGTTTTATTTCAAATCAACTGCAGTATCATAATAACGCTCTAAAAACCATCACATTCTGTTGCCCCACCCTGTATAAAGAAATGGTGCATAAAGTTTAAAAACGGAAGATAGAGATGATCCACGACCATGTAAAGTTGGTTCACAAAGCAATCAGAAAAAAGCGTCCAGAAAACCTTGAGGTAGATCATTCTGCTGCATTACAATACGTAACTAAGGAAAAAGTTTAGCTTAAATGTGCGGATTAGCTACTATACTATTACAAGTGCGGAGCGAATAGGTCGAGTTAATCAGAATACATATGAGCGTTTGTGGATCTGACACTTGGCTCCTGAAACATTCAAAGTGAATGCTTCAGTAGGTATTGAGATTTGATAATGCTACACGTTGAGAATCTGACTCTTCGTGTTCCAAACAACCAAAGTGGTCGTTCAGCTCTAAGACCTATGATTTATTGCTACGCTACAGTACTCAGCCTACAGCCTAGATTTGTCACCACGCCATTTCCATAGCTTTGGACCATCGAAGGAAGCGTTAAAAGAGGAGCTGTTTTCAGCCAGATGTAGAAGTACATATAGCCATGAAATTTTATGAGCGGGATATCGCTTGCATGGTAACACAGTAGGATAAATACCTTAATCCACATGGTGTAATTTTATAATTATCTTATTAAAGAAAGTTAAAACAAAATAACGATGCGTTCCTTTTGAATATTAGTATGATGTAAATCACCGTTGCCCTTTTAGTATCTTTAATAATACAACAATTGAAACTACAGTACTTACCTTAAGTTTAGTACTTCTCTCATGTAAGGACTTCATATCTTTTCTAATGCTCAGTAATTTTGATTGGTACACTTTTATGGTACTAAATAATTCTTGCAATTCTGAAGAATTCATTGACCATGTCAATTTCAAGTTTTCATCATGTAGTTGTTCAATTAATACTTGCTGCTTATTTCTGTAAATGATTTGAATTAATTATAACAATTATCCACGACTAAAAAATTAAAACAGCCATTGTTACGTAACTGAATTAAATTCAATAAAAAAAAATCAAGGTAAGATAATACAGTTAGACCTCGCCGTTTGCACCTTTGCAGTTCGCTGATTTGATTTTACGCGGGGCACCTTTGTGCTCCCTTTTCTTTGCCATTTGCGGATGGAATTGCCAACGTTAACTGTTTCAACTTTCACACACTAACGGCTGGTCTTATGAAGGCCACTAATCTGACGTTAACTTTAATTCGCTGTTAAAATAAACAAAAGCGCATAAAAGTTTGTTTACTAATGAATAATATGTCATAAGCGCCAACGTTTTGATGAGCTTTTGTTTATTTTAACAGCAAATTAAAGTTAACGTCAGATTAGTGGCCTTCATAAGACCGGCCGTAAGTAAATAAAGCAGATGTCAGTACAATTGCAGTGGTTTAAGTGGTATGTTTACATTTAGTGAGAACCCTCAATTACGTGGACATAGTGCTAAGTTATGCAAGGAGCGTTTCTCTCTTAACACGCGTAAATATTTCCTGACGAATCGTGTGGTGGATTCATGGAATCGACTTCCGCAAGAAATTGTGAGTGCCGAGACCCTGAACTCATTTAAAAACAAATTGGACAATTTTCTGCGACACAGTCATTAGCTTTGTTATGTAAATATATATAATACTTGTTTTTTTTTTGTTTTGTTTTTTTTTGTTTTTTTTTATGCAATGATATTAGAAACATCTATTACGTTTAGTTCAGGCAATTAGACATGTACAACCAAACCCTTATACAGAGGTATAAACAGCTGATAGCTGTCTGCCTTCAATATATATTTCAGCTCAAAAGGCCTTAAAGGCCCGTAGCTATAATTTTCCTCCATTCAATCCTGTTGGTTGCCAATCTCTCCCATCTGTCTGCTATCCCCATATTTGTTAAGTCTTGTTTTACTGCTTCCAGCCATTTCTTTGTCGGTCTTCCTCTCTTGTTTCTTCCCTCTGGTTCTATTTCAAGTATTTTCTTTGGTGTTCTGTTCTGACTCATCCTTGTTATGTGACCTAACCATCTCAATCTTCCTTGTTTAATGGTTTTAATTATGTTCGCATCTTTATAAATATCATACACTTCTTTATTTGTTCTTCTTCGCCATTCATCTCCTTCTTTTACACCTCCATAAATTTTCCGTAAGATTTTCCGTTCCCATCTTAATAGTTTGTCTTCCGTTGCTTGTGTAAGAGTCCATATTTCACTACCGTAAGTCACTGATGGTTTTATGATTGTTTTATATACTTTTACTTTCACTGATTTTGACACTAATTTATTATTCATCACTACATTTAACACTGTGTGCATACGTGTGCCCACCGTCATTCTCTTCTCAATTTCTTCCATTTCTTTTCCTTTGGTGTTTATTTCTGTTCCCAGGTATGTGGTAGACATAACTCTCTCAAACTCGTACTGTCTTTGTTCGTTGTTCACTATACGTAGTGGGTCATTGTTTGTATGGTTAGAGTTTAGAATCATATATTTGGTCTTGTCTTCATTGATAACTAGTCCGAATAATTTTGCTTGTTCCTCTAGTTTTTTAAAGATGTTTTTTAGGTCCTCTCTCGTTCTTGTCAAGATGGTAAGATCGTCCGCATATGCTAATATTTGACTGTGGCTGTTAAGTATATTTTTATTGCTTGATATTCTGCTGTTTCTAATAATATGTTCTAATGCGATATTAAAGAGAGTTGGGGACAATGGATCTCCTTGTCGCAGGCCTTTTTGTATTTTAAATGTATCTGATGTTATCCCATTAAATCTAACCTTGCTATCTGTTTTTGTTAGAGTCATTTTTATAAGTTTAACCAAGTATTCTGGAACCTGCATTTCTTTTAATGACCTGATGAGCTGTATTCGGTTCACTGAGTCATATGCTTGTTTAAAGTCCACAAATAAAGCATGAATTTGAATTCCTTTTACTCCTACTTTTTCTTGGATAATCTTTATTGTGAATAGGTTGTCAGTCACGGATCGTTGCTCTCTAAACCCAGATTGATATTCTCCTATCTCTTTATCTATTATATTTTTTAATCTGTTGTTCAATAGAGTAGCCAAGATTTTGTACGCTACATTCAGTAGGGAAATTGGTCTATAGTTTTCGCAAAGTTGTTTTTCGCCTTTCTTGTGAATTGGGACTATCAAGGCTTCTCCCCACTCTGTCGGCATTTTATGTGTATTCCATATCTGTGTTATAAGGTCCAGCATTTTGTTATTCAGCCATTTTCCCCCATACTTCAATAGTTCTGACTGAATTTCATCAGTTCCTGGGCTTTTATTATTTCTTAACTTATTTATAATTGCTGTAATCTCTTCCAAAGTGGGCTTGTTGTTTTCCAACTCTGCTGAATTGTCAGCTACCTCATCTTCTAGTTTATCACCTCCCGCCTCTCTTTGGTCTTGTTCTACCTCTGTAATTTCCATATAATGTTCTCTCCATCTTTGTGCTATTTGTTTTTCTCCAGATATAAGGTCGCCTTGCTTGCTTTTCAGAAATATCTGCTTGCCTTGGTACTTCCTTTTACTGGTATAGATTTTCTTGTAAAAATTTTTTATGTCTCTCCTGTTATAATCATCTTCTATTCCTTTTATAAGTTCCAAGTAATATCTTCTTTTTTTCTTTCTGTATAATTTTTTGAGGTCTTTTCTCTTCCTTTTAACGTCATCGCTTTGCATTTGATTTTGGCTCATTGCTTTTTGTTTGATTATTTGTAACTCTTGCAGAGCCTTCACACATTCTTCATCAAACCAAGGGCTTTTCTTCTGACTTGTGTTTTGTAAATTTTCCTTTGCTGTTTGTTTCAGGACAGTTTTAATTTCTACCCAGGATTTTTCTACATCTTCTGATACTCTTAGTTTGGATATTTCTGTGTTGATTTTGTTTTCATACATGTTTCTAACTTCCTCACTTTCATGTAACTGTAATTGTAATTTTTCTATACCTTTTTTGTTTATTCTGGGTTTGTGATTGACCTTAGCTTTTATAACTGCTTTCACCAGGTAATGGTTTGATGCTATTTCTGCTCCCCTACGGCATTTGATATCATAAACTATACTTTGATGCTTTTCTTCAATTAATAAATGATCAATTTGATTTACTGTAGAGCCATTGGGGTGTAGCCAAGTTCCTTTATAAATTTCTTTATTTGCCTTCACTGTTGACATTAATCTTAGGTTTTTGCTAATTGAAAATTGAATCAGCCTATGGCCATTATCATTGGTTTCCAAGTGCTTGCTATGTCTTCCTGCAACCGATCTATATTGTTCTTCTTGGCCAACTTTGGCATTAAAATCTCCAATTAGAATTTTAATATCATATTTTGGGATAGCATCATAAAGTTGCTCTAGCTCTTCATAAAATTTGTCTTTGTCTTCTTCTACTGTGTCTTCGGTCGGGGAGTGTATGTTTATTATGGTAAATTTCCTTATTGGTCCTTTTATTCTGATGTGGCTAAGTCTTTCGCTCTTAACATTAAAATCTATTATGCTTTCTATTCTTGTCTTTGCAATCATAAACCCTGTACTTAATCTGTTCTGTTTTGCCCCTCCATTTACAAATATGTAATCTTTTAACTCAATCTCTGCTTTATCTCTTAAGTTTGTTTCTTGAAGTGCCAAAAAATCGATTCGATATAATTTGCATTGATTTTCTAACTGTTTCAGCGCTCCTTCATAGTTTAACCCAGTAACATTCCATGTACCAATTATAAATTTTTCTTTTTGAATTTTTTTCGTTTCTGTGGTTAATTTTTCATGTTCTAAATTCTTGTTCTTGTTTTTTTGTTTTCTTTCGTATGCCATTTTCATTGCCTGGTCTGTTACCTTGAGACTGTCCAAAGTATTTGTCACTATTCGTTTTTTGACTCCCTTTGGTGTTCCGTTAAGATAAGCTTCTCTGTGTCCTTGTCCCATGTATAAACCTGATTGTTTATATATAGTTTTTGGTATGCTATACGTATGCGATCACCTTCTTTCCTTTCTTGAGTTGCTGTTCTTTTTATTTCGTTTTGCACTTCCAGTTCTTTTTCTGTTAAGTCATTTTCTATCACTATTTTGGAGCCCCTTAATTTATTTTTCTGTTTCATTACTTTCATTTTTTCCTCCCAGCTACTCAATTTAACTATTACAATTTGTTTGCTTTTGTCTTTTCCCACTTTAAAGACATCCTGAATTTTTGGTTGAATTTGTAGTTTCGTTACCATTAAATTTTCTACACTTTCTCTTACATCTTGTTCATGCAGGCCTTTTATTACAATGTTCAGTTTTTTCTTTTCTTTTTCCATATTATCTAATTTATTTTCCAGTTTCGTGATTTTGTGTTCCAGTTCTGTCCTTTCAAGTTTCCATTTTTCTTGTTCTTTTTTCCACCCTTCCTTCACTTTCCGGAATTCTTCCATCAGCTCTTCATTTTTCTTTGAGAATTCTAGTTTTAACTCGGTCTTCATTTCTTCTAACTTTTTTAACACTGTTTCCATATCGTCTGCCTTATTTAGCTCTTGTTGAGTTGCTACACTTGCAGTAATGAAAGTTTGTTTTTGTTGACTTTTCGTCGGGATCCTTGGAATTTTCGGATTTCTTTGGAAAATTATCTGTTCTAATTCCCACTTTTCGAATTTTTCGGGGTTATCACTTTGTCTTTTCCTTTTTATTATTTCTTTACTGCTAGGTACGCTGTTTGCTCTTTGTCGGAAACTGTTTCCTTGATTTTCCGACATCAATTTGTAAATCTGTGATTTAGGGATAAGTTGTGACGTCTGGCAACGCCGCTCGAATTTTGTGCGAAGTGGCAACCGCGCATTAATTTCCAAACTTTTGAAGCTTAACCTCACTTTTCCGTCGTATGTGTTGCAGTTTATTTATAAAGTTTATTATTTCAATTTTACAGAAACCTTTATCCTTCACCAGATCCCCTGTTTTGTACTTACAGGTTAAGACACTTTACTTTAATTAAATTGCTCAATAAGGGTTAAAATTTAACTAAACTTATTGGAGCTATCTTTCACTATCTCAATTCACTACCTATTCTCCAATGCCTTCAATATATAAATAAATAAATAAATAAATAAATAAATGTATGCGGTTTATGTCACGAACACCTAAATAACATTATTTATCACGAACTTGTAAACACACTTATCGAGCCTATTCCTTTGAATCTCTTATTACCAAATCGGACCTGAAATAAACTGTAAAATTATAACCTGAATAAACAAATGGACATTCGAGCTATAGATTCAAGTGGCAGACTTATGTTACGTATGGAATTTTAGTTCAAACTTTACTGTCTTCTCCAGCATTTCTGCCGAAAATTCAATTGAGTTTAATTTTTAAAACACGGAAAACAATGTCGTCAAAGCGTAAAGTTTCTGCTTCAGATTTACCAGACCAAAAACCCAGAAAAGTTTTGGTTTTTTGAGGTTGCATAGTATAAATAAATCTAGTTAATGGAACCTAACCCCGTTTTTATCATTTATGTGTTTACTTGCACATCTCAGTTTTGCGCTTCACAGCATTCTTCTGGAACGTAACCCCCGCGAACGGCGAGGTCTGACTGTAACTTATTATGACAGAGTAAACGCAAAACAATCACTATTGTGAGCCCACAAAAGTTATTAACTAATCACTCGCAGTATAAATAGCTATTTAAGTAACAAGGAACGCACCAGAATTAGTGTTGATTTCAATCCTTTTCGTGAGTCGTGTTACCTGCGAGTGCCACATATCACATAAACAGTTGCAATTATAAACAAAACGTTTAAGTCTGCATCTTGTTGTTACTTATATTATCCTAGGAACTTACATAAATTCCGTTGTAAAGGGAAAGCAGTAAACAAATATTATCACTGATTTACACGCTTTGTTACTAAGGCTGTATCACTGACTTACATGATCGACAGCGGGAATAGTATATTACAGCCCGAGATGGGAAGTGTTTCATTACTGTCAAGAGATTAGTTAGCTGATTGAGACGCGAAGCGTCGAAATCAGCTTTATTATCTCGAGACTAAGGAAACTTCCTGTCGAGGTTTGTATACTATTTTATTCGCAACCACTTTATTCTAAACAATAATTGAAAAAATTATATTATGATACGTCAGGTTGTGACGCGCATGAAAGGATCAACGAGATTCCCAGTGTCCCTACCTACTCAGCGGTTGGGAATGTACTTCCCGCACTTGAGCGGGAAGTGAGTGCGGGAAGTAGCGGGCTGAAATGTACGACTTCCCCCACTCAAATGAGGTCAGGAATGTTAACATTACATATATGGTTGCGAATAAAAATACGAAATATACTCTGGGAAGATAATTCACATGAATGATTTGTTTATACGAGGTTAGGCATAGCAATGTTACCATTTTTAATACTAAATATCTACAAAACAATAAATTTTTAATTTTTATCATAAATTGTTCTACACACATTTGGATTTTATGACTTAAATATAGAATCTTTCAAATTACCACCATTTTCTGCAATGCAAGCTTGAAGACATTGAGGTAAAATTGGCATGACTCGTCATAACATTTCCTCTGCGATCCATTCCTGTTTTGTTAAGAGCAGACCCTTGATCTTGCCATTTCCTGATTCAACTGCGAATGGTCCGTCTCAGCAACAAAACGCATGTTGTACTGTAGTGATTGACTGCAAATTTCTTGACAAAAAAATTCTTACTTGCAAAGGCTAGCGATCTATTTTTTAACTGTCACTACTGACATCAAATCCAAAGGTATGTACTTAGAACAATTTATGATAGAATTTTTGACCTTATGACCAAAGCAGTCGGTGTCTAAGGTACCTGGTACTCTGCATGCCTAGACCTTGTCCATTAACAAACAAACAAAAATTTATTATGTTTTGTTCAAAAGATATTTATTAGTGTTAAAAATGGTAACATTGCTATGCCAAACCTTGTATACTAAACATTTACTCAGATCAAAATTGTTACAAAATTAACGTTGGCTATCATATTTTCAGCTTCTGTAATTTCTGAATGAACTAAAAAATCAACAATATTAACATGACGGATGGCCTGTAGTGCTACAATCAATGAAATTTCTTTTTTTTTTGTAATATATCATAGTAAAAATGTAGGATAAATTGCATCCTGTTAGTGGACATTATCCTGCATGTTTTAAATCTAAAAAATGTTATACGTATCGCGGAAAATTACAGAAAAAGATGATCAATTCATTATATAAACTAGCCAGAAGTGTACATACGTCAATTCTTGTAGCTGTTGTTTGGCTTTGCTTAAATTCGGTTTATACAAGCTTACAACACCATTCGACAACTGATTTATGGTTTCCTTGGTGTAACAATTTACATCACTGTTTGTCACACTGTTCAACCTAAAAAAGTAAATCTTATTTTGGTACGAACTATTATAAACCCTTGCAGCTCTATAATGCTTACTCGTGGAGCTTCTAAATATTAAGTTAGTTACGTACCTTTCCTTATTTATCGATATTTCAGTCTCTTTTACTACCTGGTCTGAAGTTGCTTCCATAATTATAATGTAAATTCGTTAATAGCAATTGCAGCGTGTATTGTAATATAAACTAAATGTTTTTAGTAAAAAGGCTATGTGGCGATTACAATAATAAACAAAGAATAAATCACCTACTTTAAAGTGGCTAAAACAAAAGAGCTACTGTAATCTATTTGATCTACTTAACTGTTTCGCAATATGGTAATTATTTTAAATTTTAATGCCAATGGTCATTTAATAGATTTGCTTTTTAATTCATCTGTAATTGTAATTTTTTTGTATACTTATTCAAAAAAGCTATAAAACTTAATAATTGATGCATTATGCTTTTTCAAATCATTGCTTAAACATGAAATGGTGGCATTTATGTTAATATTTTATACTTCTAATGTCTCTACTGTATTTTTAATGCCAAGTCCAAGGTAGGATGCAGCAGCAAAATAAACCTCTGGATCAGCTTTGCCAAGATCAGTCCGCATCACGTAATCGTCATAATCGCGATCCAAGTAAGTTGCCAGAAGATTCTTGAATACTGAGCACATTTTACTATGGACTAATGTAAATATTGAATGATCGCTCTGAAATAGTTCATTCAAATTCACAAATTTGGGCAAAATCTAATGAAGAAATAAATAAAATAATTTTGCTGAAAAATCTGACATACGACTAAGAGCATTTTCGGCCAACTGCCCCCGAACGCCCGAACTTTAATTCTTTTATCTACGACCACTACTAAAAGTAGGCCTTTTAGCGCTAGCTTGTTTCATTAAAAGTGACGTTTTATAGTTTACCGTGTTTAAAGAAATCAGCTGTTTACTTTTAGCACACGGGCTAAAAGTGAAGTGAGGTTATAAAACTACAATTTCGAACTGCAAGTGAAGTTGGAAAGCTATTCTAGTTGTTTCTTGCGTTACAGGTAAAGCGTTTTTGAAATAATTAAAGCGTTATGTAATGAATACAGTCATATGTGGAGTATCAATAATTACATTTCGTAACTCACCTTGACAGCACGGGCGTGGCCAAACAATCGCCCGCGCAGCGTGGCCTACTGTTCATTATGACATAAATTAAAAGTGTCGCAGATGCGAACCTTTCTTAAATCGATATTTATGGATTAATAACGGAAAAATTAAGGTCGTAGATAAAATATTGTATGCAACGCGTGCTAAAAGTCGTTAATGCTCGAGACATGTTATGAAACTCAGCCTTCGGCTTCGTTTCATAATTTTCATGTCTCGCGCATAAACGTCGACTTTTAGCACTTGTTGCATAAATAGCTTTTAGATTAAGATTGTTCGAGTACCCTGTTTACAACCATAAGATGGAAAAGCCTCTGATAGTCAGAAGATTTTATGAAGGTCAATGTCAAGAAGCTCTTGAAATTCTGCTTGATGCTATTCTTGAAAATGGTGTAAACAAATCTGGCAAGCTCTTCCACAAATCTTGGCAATTTTTTACATGCTTTGCTATTACACAATGTCGTAACAATCACCGCGCTACGTCCTGTCAGCATTATTAACTGAGTGAGAACTCGAGCACCTAGGGATGTCCTTTCTCACTGCAACATTAAAGCTGACATTGACATTGAAGTCATTTAAGTCATAAACGTTGCTAACAGTTAATGCCTTCGAACATATGCAAATTAAACGTTCCTAGTGTATTATTTAAACATGCGTCCCTCGGGAAATAATTGTGAGAAAAGCCAACGAACCGATTCAGGTCTCCACATGTTTTGCTTTTCCTTAAAAGATGAAGAAAGATGCAAGCAGTGGGTTTTAAATTCCGGAGGTAAATATAATTAAATCTGTTTACTTTGCAAAATCTTTATCAAGATGATCTAACGACTAAGCAACAACCATCAAGGGCGTTTGCATCTTTAAGTGTGGGTTAAGGACTTATATATTAAATCATTTAGATATACCTACTATTGTTTGTGCAATTATAAACTGCGTTAATAAAATTACCTACGCTTGCAAATTTCGTTTTTCTTTCTACACCTAATAATACCATAATAACACCTTATTCTTATCGTCTATGTTAGGGTTAAGGCGGTAGCCCAGTAGGGGCCTTTCTACCTGCTTGAGCGTTAATGTGGACCAGGTAAATGATGTAGAAAATCTGCGTACTGAAAGTATGTTTGGTCAACTGCAAGTAGTATTGGTAATAACTGACAGTGCCATCTTTTGCAAGGCTCCCACCGGGTTTAGATTGAATTTACTTTGTCATATACTCGAGACGTTTAGATATTTATTCGCCTATGCTATTACACAAGTGAACAGAGTGGCATATACACTTTTGAATGGTGGCTCCAGGAAACATGTCTTTTACTTGCTTGGAAATTGAGTTTCTTTTCCTGAAACATGACATTACAGACGTCATTTGCAAAACCTATTATATTTTCCAGAGGAACACTATGATCAGTGAATGATTTAATGAGCGAGTCATAACTGTGTCTGGCTGTTGCATCTTCACATGTACCATCAGCATCAGTAAACAGTTCATTTTTCAAAATACCATGGTAACTTTTATCCCCATTATAATAACGGATGCACACTCTCATTATGTTGATGGACCTAATGTCAGTAAATTCATCTATGATACTGAATTTTCTTTCTGCGAGAACAAATTCGTCTGTGACTCTTGCCAATGACGTTTCTCACAATGCCAGTGGCTTTGGTTCTTTTCGGTTCCATTGCTTGTGCTATTTTAGAATCAGAGAATTTTTTCTTCATTTCAACAAGAGGCTTTACCGCATGAATTGCAATGTTATTCTTGGCCAGAAAAGAACAACGTTGAATTTCTGCTTCTTGAAAGTAGTTTCATAAGCTTTGGTGAAAAGTCTAGTACTTATAGATCTTTGGCCACATCCCACGCTTGAGCGCGCTTTTTCCCTTTAGAATGACTCCTAAGAACTTCAATCTCAGCAGTCATAATGTTACTGCAAACTTTATATTTTGCTCCCATTCTGGCCTGTATTGTTAAGCCCAGTGTTTCATTTTAGAAGACAAATCGCCGCACATCTTCTTCTTAAGGGTATCATAGCGCTCTGTAGATCTTTAAATTGGTACTGACGAAAAGCACTGATTGTCGATTTATTCTTCATCACTCGACATATTACCTCACCGATTAGTGATGACATTGTAGTAATAACTGTACACCCAAAATATAAACAAACCGAATACCTACCTAAGTAACTTACCAACTGCAAAACACTGTTAAGTACCCACTAGTAAATGTGCACTCTCTGTGAACTTAGAATTATAACCAGCCACCTGCCAGCCTAATTTACTTAAGTGGCAGATATATATACTATTATGGTTTATTTTTCATAATTATACAAGCAGACCTCGCCGTTCGCTGATTTCACCTTTGTGCTCCCTTTTCCTTGCCGTTCGCGGATTGCTTTGCCGTTCGCGCATCGAATTGCCAACTGTTTCAATTTTCACACACTAACGGTTGGTCTTATAAACTCCAATAATCTGATGTTAACTTTAATTCGCTCTTTAAATAAACAAAAGCTCATAAAAATTTGTTTACTAATGAGTAATATGTCATAAGCGCCAAAGTTTTGATGAGCTTTTGTTTATTTTAACAGCGATTTAAAGTTAACGTCAGATTACTGACCTTTATAAGACCGGCCGTAAGTAAATAAAGCAGACGTATGCGGTTTATGTCACGAACACCTAAATAACATTATTTATCACGAACTTGTAAACACACTTATCGAGCCTATTCCTTTGAATCTCCTATTACCAAATCGGACCTAAAATAAATTGTAAAATTATAACTTGAATAAACAAATGGACATTCGAGCTCTAGACTCAAGTGGGAGACTTATGTTACATATGGAATTTTAGTTCAAACTTTACTGTCTTCTCGAGCGTTTCTGCCGAAAATTCAATTGAGTTTAATTTTTAAAACGCGGAAAACCATGTCGTCAAAACGTAAAGTTTCTGCTTCAGATTTACCAGACAAAAAACGCAGAAAAGTTTTGGTTTTTGGAGGTTGCATAGTATAAATAAATCTAGTTAATGGAACCTAACCCCGTTTTTATCATTTATGTGTTTACTTGCGCATCGCGGTATTCTTCTAGAACGTAACCCCCACGAACGGCGAGGTCTGTTACTGTTCAATAATACTGAAACTGACAATGTACACCCTTAAAGCGACAAAACAACATTGCTTCACATATAAACACCAGCGTACATAAATCGTACGCTGTAAACACTTTAGTTTTTATTGTTGTGTCTATAGCGATTATTTTATTTCCCTCATCCCTCTTATCACTTTAAAAGGTATAAAAAATCAACAAGTTTTGCCGGAATTTCTCTCTTTTCTATTAGAACGTGCCTATTGTCTTGACATTTTCTCTATTGAAAACCCATTTTATGTACCAATCGCCTAAAGGAATGTAATTTCTCAGTGACATTAACACCCCCCTTCATTTTATTCGACTTCGAATACAGCTTTCATTGTAGGTCTCTTTTTATGGCAAAATTATAGATCACACTTGGGATTACTTCTTCTTTATATTGATCGACAGATGACCTGGGGTAAGTTTAGTAATTTGTTTTCTTGGAGAAGTAAATTTTCTTCTGCCACTTTGTTAGGCTCCTTTAACAATTCGCTTAACTGTATTTAAGCCAACATCGGTTGCTTTAGTCACCCATTCTTGCAAAACGACTGAGTAAAATTGCAATAGTCACTATAGATTCTTTCACGTTCTTGACTACGAATTAGTTTCTTACGGTTACCCATAATACAGGCAGCTCTATGAATAATTAAAAGTTCCTTAAGAGACTACTTTACAAGTCAATATTTTATACTTGTATGTAACTGTAAAAACAGCAGTAGAGATGCACAATTTAGTCCTTGTAAATGGTTTAATAAAAGAACTCCAAAGAAAAAACGCTACAAACTTAACCATATCACGGTCAACGTGTTTTGGTTTCGACGCCGCAGCCAATAATGAGATTTAGGAAGAGCCAGGCCACAGGCTTAAACATTTTCAATTACAAGTGCGCAAATGTCAGGCTTGACGTTTAAGTTGGTCGACATTTCTATTTGCATCATAACCTCAAAAAGTTATTTAATGACAATTATTGAAATTAGTTCTAATTATAAGGGTCGGCATCTCCGATCCTTTTGAGTAATTATAATTAAAATATTATCAAGTGACCTTTGTAATATGTTATTTGGGTTGCCTGCTCCACTCTATCTGTTCGGCGGCCCGAGTATAGTTGTAGTTACACAAATAGGCCAGTCGACAAGTACATTTTAGCGGGAATAATTCCGGACAAGCTGGAATAAATTTTAATCTGTTCTGTTGGGACTCAGAAAATATATATTAATTTTGCACCCCTTGACAGGCCCGGATTTAACCGTTATGCTTAAAAAAAGGTCAAATTTTTTATATTTTTCCTAATATTAGTGAATATCTCGATAAGTATCAACTTTTGAGCAAAATACGTAGTTATCAAAATTAAAGAAGAGTAAATTCTCTACAAAAAATGTTCTATACATTTTTGTCATATATTCGCTTGTTTCGAATTGATAGGCGTCGAAATATATTTATTTTCGAGCGTTTGCTTGTTACTTTCTTTTACGATAAAAGAAGTATTGGATTCACCCCAAAAATTCGAAATTGAGTTTTCAACAGATCTTCACGTTTTAAAGTGCCCCGAACCCAAAAAACATGTTTTTGTTCATTGCTCTGTCTGTGTGTCGGTCTGTCTGTGTGTCTGTTTGTGAACAGAATATCTCAAAACGAAAAGAGGTATGACGTTGATACTTCATATATAAGTTTTGTGTACTATCTAGATGCGACAGCAATCTTTTGAAGAAAATCGCATAACCGGAAGTAGGTGTTTACTCTTGTGATTTTTCAGTTTTTTTGGATTTTTTCAAAAACGGCTCTAACGATTTTTTTTCAAACTTTACAATTTTATTAAATTTTTAATGTGTATTGATGTGAGCTAGGCAATTTTTCAGTCAAATACCTCTAAAATGGGTTTCTTTTGATTTCTTTTCCAATTTTTTTTATTAACTCCTATTTTAAATAGAACACCCAGTATATTATTACATTCTTGAATTCAGCTTAAAATTTTAGAGAAAATTTGTCTCTTGAACTAACGCTCTATTTTGTATGGTTTCTGTACAAATTGCAATTTTTGAAAATTTTTGACAAATGCTTGAATGTATGTACCTATGTATGTATGTATGTATAATCGATAACCTCGTTTTACCTTGCGGTGTAGAGGCTGGTGCTTTATGTGCTTGCATCTGGCGGTACAATGCTCAACTTGCCCCGGATTCGGGATACAAAGTTAAAGATTAAAAATCAAATTTTGGGTAATTATAAAATCACTATGAAAGGAAGTTGTGTGCGTGTATCACACCAGATTTTTTTTTATTATTATTGACGTTCCACTATTCCAACTTTGCTAACTTCAAGTTTCTTTTGAAGTTGACTGCTCATCAATTTTTTTGCCTTTTTGATGTTGGTGGTAGTTCAATATCACTTTGAATTTCAACAATATCTGTCTCGTGTTCCGAATTTGCTTCATAATCTTGGGAATGTTCTATTGATTGTTCTAGATCGATATGCAAGTCCTCGTCGTCGTCTTCGTCGTCTACTTCGATCACGTCCACAGTATTCAAACAAGATTTGCCCTGACAGAAACCACATATTACTGAGTAATGAACACCTGCTTTGCGACAAGATACATTGCAACCTTTGGCGCATTTACAAGAAATTAGTTTCAGTAATTCTTGGGGAGCTGCGTCTTGTACAGTGGGAATGGGCATTAATCCATTCTTTGAATTTCTCCATCCCCACTCGAAAGGTGATTTTTCGTTTCCATACCATAGCTGAATTTGGTTGTAAGTACGGAACGAGTGCAAGTGAGCTGCGTCTTTGGTTGGTTGTAATGATGCTAGATTTGGTTAACTTCTGTTAATAGATTGTACGAAACACTGGTAGCTATACCTGTTCACACAGTGTGTTGATCCATACAGAAGAAGAAGAAATTGTTCTCCCACTTTATCAATTTTCTGTGGGGACGCGTTTGGGTCTTTGAAAATTTGAACAGCCTTCTGTAAGTTTTTCTCTTTCTGTATAAGTTTAACGAACCTCATTTTCCCCTGCCTGTATAGTGCGGAAACAGTATCCCAGCCACTAAATGCATGCAGAAATAAAATGTTGTCTCTAATTTAATCATCCGGAATTACTCCCGCTAACAGCCATTTCAAAAGACTTATCGACTGGCCTATTAGCCAAAATTGATTTTTAATCTTTAACTTTGTATCCCGAATCCGGGGCAAGTTGAGTATTGTACCGCCAGATGCAAGCACATAAAGCAGCAGCTTCTACACCGCAAGTATTATACATACATACATACATACAAGCATTTGTCAAAAATTTTCAAAAATTGCAATTTGTACAGAAACCGTACACAATAGAGCGTTAGTTCAAGAGACAAATTTTCTCTAAAATTTTAAGCTGAATTCAAGAATGTAATAATATACTGGGTGTTCTATTTAAAATAGGAGTTAATAAAAAAAAAATGGAAAAGAAAACAAAAGAAACCCATTTTAGAGGTATTCGACTGAAAAATTGCCTAGCTCACATCAATACACATTAAAAATTTAATAAAATTGTAAAGTTTGAAAAAAATCGTTAGAGCCGTTTGTGAAAAAAATTTAAAAAACTGAAAAATCACAAGAGTAAACACCTACTTCCGGTTATGCGATTTTCTTCAAAAGCTTGCTGTCGCATCTACATAGTACAAAAAACTTATATATGAAGTATCAACGTCATACCTCTTTTCGTTTTGAGCTATTCTATTCACAAACAGACACACAGACAGACCGACACACAGACAGAGCAATGAACAAAAACATGTTTTTTGGGTTCAGGGCACTTTAAAACGTGAAGATCTGTTGAAAACTCAATTTCGAATTTTTGGGGTGAATCCAATACTTCTTTTATCGTAAAAGAAAGTAACAAGCAAATGCTCGAAAATAAATATATTTCGACGCCTATGAATTCCAAACAAGCGAATATATGACAAAAATGTATAGAACATTTTTTGTAGAGAATTTACTCTTCTTTAATTTTGATAACTACGTATTTTGCTCAAAAGTTGATACTAATCGAGATATTCACTAATATTAGGAAAAATATAAAAAATTTTACCTTTTTTTAAGCATAACGGTTAAATCCGGGCCTGTCAAGGGGTGCAAAATTAATATATATTTTCTGAGTCCCAACAGAACAGATTAAAATTTATTCCAGCTTGTCCGGAATTACTCCCACTAACAGCCATTTTAAAAGACTTATCGACTGGCCTAAAAGTGATGTTTTACTATACAAGTATGGTTGGTTTGAGTACGAGCGTTAGCAAGTACTTAAAGGCCATGCGAGTTCAGGAAAACCACTTTTCTAACGCGTTGCATATACTATTTTATCTTTTATTGCATGTCAGGTCATTTTGGCAGCGTACAGCAATATAATTAACCATTTAAGCCTTTAGAACAGCCGGTCTGTAGTTTAAACCCGTCTTTGGCTATTTAACTTTTCATCGCAGGTGTTAGTAATATTGAATTCGAACACCCTGTAGCGTAGCGTAGTTGCCCTGAGTTGGTAACATTTTGGGCCACTCTTTGAACGCCGATCCTTGCAAGTGGCTGTCTGGGTTTAGTTCCGCAACACTAGTTTCAGGCGAGCTAAAAATTCCGCCTCTGGGAGCAACTGCGAGGACCTCTAGTCTTCTCTATCCCTCCAACATTATTTTGTTTTACCCGACGAGCGTTCCGCTTAGCGATTGGCTATGGGAGTTGGCTTGATGACGCTTATTTTTGGCGCGCGTTTTTCTAACGGTCGATATTCTGTGAATCGATCCCAGGCCGTTGATCTGAGCGGTAGTTAGTGTGTTGTCGCGCGAGCGTCCCCTCGCGTTTTAGCGTGGGGGCGCTTGCTTTTGATAAGGTGCTGTTGCCGCGAAGGGTGTTTGAATGTCGTGTTTTCCTGCGGTCAGTCTGTGACGAGAGGGTCGTTGTGACACAAGGAAGTTAAGTGGTGTCGTGCTTCTTCACCGTTGGTGCGTGGGTGCTTGCGTACATGAATGGCCGATAGTTCTGCTTCATTAACGTAAGGCCGAGGTTGGCCCATTCCTCCCGATAAAAAGGGGATCAAACTCGCAGGGCTCCTGGTTTCGTAGGCCTCACTGTCGCTTTGTTCCACAAGGGGACGTGTTCCAGTTGTCGCCCTCCTAGGCGGATTCTTGCAAGCATCGCACTGCCTCCCACGCTTTCGTTCCGACGTCGAGACTGCAGGCATGCCGCCAGCAACCGTTTCGCCCACGCTCAATGAACGTTCATATTAAGGTAGCATGTGTAACCATTTGTAACTAATTATTTGTCATTGACATGACCTAAATTTACATACTGTGCTCGCTAATTGATGTGCTTTGGCCGCGCACTTAACGTATTTCGATCATTGTCATTCCCAATCAATCATCTGTTACTTGTATGGCCTAGTTTAAAGATTGTTTTTTTGGTTCACGAATGTGGCATATTTAACTAATGTTACGCATGTGTTGTACTAGTGATTTATAGCGCCTCTCCAGCTGGAGCCCTATATTTAAGTGTAGTCTAATCTTGTAAATCACCCATTTATTAACGTCCGACCAATAGACGAATATTTGCACAACGGCCTTATCATTGGGGCGAATCTGTGCATGCTCTTTTCAGGATAAGTTTTCTGTGTAACGATTGATGTACGACGAAGCTTGAGCGTTGGAGCGACACAGGTAGGTTTGACGACGCCTGCCGCAGTGACGACGAGGATTGTGAGGCCGAGATCCCGTTTTCTCGAAATAGTTATTCAAGTATTTTTCCCAAAGTAGCAATTCGGGTAGTACAGTTACTCGAGCATCTTCCTGACATAGTACCCGGAGTACTTCCCGTTCCGTCTAACCGTCCAGGTCCGGTTGGACGTGTATACCGCAAGACAGACCTGGTGGCGCCCTTTTATTTCGACACACCCTATATATGTCACGCTACGCTTGCCCGGTGATGTACCGTTTGAATCACGCCCATCTCCCTGAGCGTACCAGCCGAGGCCCTTAGCCTGTTTTTGACGAGTCTCAGGGCAAGCGTGCCACCTTTTCCCGGACTTAACTAGTCTTTCGATACTCATACCGCGTGGATGTCGTTAAGTCATTTTGACACCGTAACATGCATTTCATAAGAAATCTGAAATATTAAATTTTTATATACGCGACACTAAATGTCAAAACATAACTAAGCTGAGCAGAACTCATTTCTATGTACTAAAGCACAATAAGCAGCTCCAGTTGATGTTATACGTTTGGTAGTACTGCAGTACTGTGTGTTGGTGGCATTGTAAGTTGTGTCAAAATTCGACGTTTTGGTTGAAATAAGTTATATACGAACGGTCGTTTTTATTTTCTTGGACAAGGCACCTCCTTGTTTAGTTACATGTTCTCAGTTTAACTTTTTCAACTCACATATGTCTTCATAAAACAATTGCGCAATTTATATAGTAGTTTTTTTATGCAGTCTGGTGAAGAGTCACACCAGAAAAGAAAAACGAATAAATCGAATGTTGTGCCGTTACACAGCAAGAGAGTACTACAGCTTTAAGGAATTAGACCATACCCCTTACAGTCTGGATCCAGTCCTTTCCGATTACTTTTTTCATAAAATTTTAAAAAAGGCCTTGGAAGAAACAGGTTCAGAGACGATAAAGAACTTGTAACTGATGTAGAGGGCCGTTTAGCACAAAATTAGAAATTATTTTTATGAAGATTTACAATTGTTATTAAAACGTTCTTATACAGTAGAACTCGCTTTTAACGATCACGGTTACAGCGAATTCACGTTTATAAAGAATAATTTTGAAGGTATATTTGAATTACATTTGATTTAATGCATGTATTTCATGTTTATTACGAATTCGTTTCACGGGAATAACGAACCAAAATTTAAGAATACATTCTCAGAACTGATCCTTTTCATCTCCTAATAAAATGTAACTGAAAGATATTAGGTATTTTGTTGTGGCAACATTATAATAAGGAAGGTTTTCTAGGAAAATAGTGGTCAGTTAAATTTCGTAGGCCACTTTCTCTAGCACTCTGTACAATAGCGCAAGATAGTGAGCATTGTAAGCAACTCCGTTTTTCTTAGAATCCAGCAGCTACCTGCAGGATCCAGTTCTTCGAAAAGCAATAATGGGTTTCGCCCGATGTTATGGCTCAGTTCTGTTATCGCATTCTGCAAAACGAAAGTGTTGCGTCATAGCCACGTCTTAGCTATTGCATTTAACAAAACCCTTTACAGGATTAAAAGTACAATAGCTATAAGACGTTGGCCTATAACGCAACAAAAAGAGTTACAAAAATCTTCAAGTGGATGTATCTTGGTCGTTCCTTTACTGACATTCCGTACCTACGCATTTTCTAGTTGTGGAAAAATGTCGGGAGTCAAACGGAAAATTTTATCGGTTTCCGAAAAAGTAGAAATTATACGGAAGTTGGAAATTTGCTCAAATTATGACCTTCTTGGGTATAACGAATAACGGTTATTACAAACAAATATAGCGGTCCCGTGGAATTCGTTATAACCGAGTTCTACTGTACTTGTATTCTTCGACTATGTTGAAAATTAATTTTTTGTCGGCAAAATAACTGTTTTTGTGGTTAGTCTGGGAATAAAAAAGCGACCTCTTGTGATTATTGTGTATGAATTTTATTCATTTTTAGCACGGCCTCCTGGATTAGTGCGAGACTGACGTCTCTAAGCGGCCCGCCGCATTTTTAGTTCAAGGCGTTTTTTCTGGTTTGTAGAGGCGCTACAATACGTTGCGCTTGTGCCCTTGATTGCATTCGTCCACGGCCTCCTGGATTAATATTAATCTAGAAAGTCCCGCCTACGTTACAGATAATTTATCAAAAACCCAACAGATAGCGCCAAAGTACGTTGGCCTCAGAATCACAAAAATTATGCAAATGTGGCGGGCCGCGTAGAGACGTCAGTCTCGCACTAATCCAGGAGGCCGTGATTTTTAGAAATTACCAACAGTTATGTTAATCTTTTAACGTGAATTGGTACCTAGTGTGTCACCTCTAGCTTGAAAATAGCCTCTAGATACCCTATTTGGCAGCAGCAATGTTTCATTATTATTGCAGATTGCAACTAGCCTTCTGCAAAAGCATAAAATGCTTTGTCAGTTCCTCAAAGGGGCTCAAATCAGTTGAAGAGTGACAACTGCGGCAATAGTGATTTCAACACAGACTAAGTAATGGCAACATAGTAAACATTTATAGACAAATGGTATGAATTAAGTCTTGTAAAACGACACATTTTAACTAAATTCATATAATTTTGCCTATACTGTATAATGTGTACTATTAATTAATATAAATAAATGTGATTAAAATAACACGCTCGTGCTTGCGACCTTGCACACAAAAGAAAATCTGAGGGTACCACGTTGGCCGACATACCAGAGTTGTAAACATCCATGTCAGTAACTCGAAACACATGCTATCAGCTGAAGTAAGTCTATTCAAGTGCCTAAGCTAAGATGGCTCCAATACAAGCCTAAATAACGTATATTTCAACCTACCTTCTTTGCTGCAGTGTATAAATCGTTGTAAAGCTGTGACCCTTCGATCTGTCTACAATGCTTCCATGAAAGCAAGCAAGTGCTTCTTGTATAGTTTATATTTATGAAATAAAAATTCCCCGTGCTTTGTTAAAAACTTTAAAATGAAAAGAATGATGAAAAATTAGTACGAAAAAATGCCTTTTAGAAAAAATCTTAAAACGACTGGTAGAGAGATGGCTCAGTTGGTAATTATAGCAAACCACCACAGATAATAATCACATGTACTAGGCTTAGTGGAGTATCAGGCTTAACACGTTGACTGCTCATGATGCGGATCCGCACTATAGGGAATGTCTATGTCAAATTTGGGGTTAGCAGGTTAGGTTTTGCGTCAGTCTGTGTAAAAATTGACGCAAAACCTAACCTGATAACCTCGAATTGAACATACACTGGCTGCGTTCGGTAATGTACCTCTACCAACTGCTTTTGCTAGCAGAAAGAGATCGATAATAACCATCGGCGCAGGTGGAAGTGAGATAAATGAAAGATTTCGAGGAAACCGGGCTGTCAGAGGTACCTGTCCGAACGCAGTTACTGACATACGTTTGAATTTCCACAGCCCGCTGAGGATCAGTTTTTTTCGGTTCTCTCGATACAATTGTCACGGCAATTAAAAAAAATGCCCAAGGAATGTGAATTAGCAGTCATCAATACAAGAAGAGAGACAACCGAGAGTGCTCTAAGAACCACGGAATGACTCTCCTTAGTGTATCTGAATTTGAAAATTGTAGTGGAATCGACACAAGATTTTTGTGGCAATTGAAGTTACTGGGGTTTGGACCCAGATTTTCTGGCTTGGAACCAGAAGCTCTAACACCAAGCCACCTACACTGCCATTGCCACTGCCACATATTTCATTATTATAAGCTGCAGGAGGAAAATTTATAAAAATTACTACCGATAGTACTTTAGTATTTTAGTCAATATTAATATAGAGAATACATAATACAAAAAAGTACTCTAAATTACAGCATTATATATGTACCTATGCAACACTTAGTATCTTAACTACCAGTAGGTACAATATTACAACCTAGCAAACCTTTACCGGACCATTTTCTGGGTCGCAAAGATGTTACAATGTATCGATCACCTCGTTGCAATTTTAAATTAACTTGTTGCCCTTCTGAATGCTGGACAACTGCTGCAATATCCGCTATGTTTCTGAAGTTAGTAGAATTTACAGATCCAAATTCCACCACCATATCATTAGCCTCGATGCCCTTAAATATAGGCAATACAATTTATAAAATTTAAATACACCTACTCCTTACTTACCGAATATTCTGCAGGTGAACCGGGGCTCACTAAAGTAACTTTAGCAAATGGTGTTTTATGAATTACTGCAGTGTCCTCGTTGCGCATTTCAACATCTTGTACCCCTGCACTAGCATTTTCTGAATTGGCTGAACTACTGTAGTATCCCTGTAAGCCATTTTCAATTTGTTTCATTAGTGCTTTATGGTCGTTCTGTAAACCTTATAACAATTACTGTTAATAAAGCTTCACGTTAAAAATAGCTGCCTTACAGATGATTCTGTGCCTTGCGTGTCGAACTTGATATACATCAATGCTGTTAATAGGAAATCCTTCAGCGTCAACTAATGGATCATTCATTCCGACACCATTCTAAAAATATACATACGAGAAATCAACAAATATTTTATAAAAAATTTGAGTTTTAACCTTGGTTAAAATTGAAGTCAACTCTTTTATTTCGCCTTCAATACGGTCTTTTTCCTGCATTAATTTTAAGACTTCTTGGCGAATTTCGCCTGTTAAATCCATTGTTGCAGTTAATATAAAGCAAATTATTCAACAAAATTAAAGTTTATTATGCCTGGATGACTAGCACTTTTCAAAAAATATATTTCACATTCAATAATGACAACAAAGGTCACTGCATTTAGTGTCAAAAATTAAGGTTACTAAACATGAGCAACACGCCTACATGTGCAGATGAACTACTTATTTACTTATTAGCTCTTTTGGTTTTCATTGTATAATAATAATAATTTTTTTGCACTTCCGGGACTAAAGTTGATACTTTCGTCCCCGTAAACAGGGACTAAAGTAGATCATTTAATCCCTAGGGACTAAAGTAACTCATTTAATCATATATCTAATACTTACTATATTGCTAGCGGCTATGAGTGGGAAACTCACCGATAAAGTGAGACACACAACCAACTCCTTCATGTATACGGTGAGCTGTGCGCAAGCGCGGCGGCGTCGTCCGCCCAATGGGGAAGTGGTCAAGTTTAAAATTCGCTTCTAAAGGCGGAGTTCGAATTCTCACGCATGCGCACGAGACGCGTTATACGCTAAGTGAGACTATGTCGGCACCGTAATGTTTTCTGAAGTTTCCAGGCCCTACCAGCAATATATGTGTATTATATATATGCATTTAATCCCTAGGGACTAAAGTAAAAATCGGGAGTGTGCTCCCCTAGACTTTCTCGCATTCGCCTTGTTTTCTAGCAAATTTGAAAAGTTTATTGCAATGTATATACATACAGCGATAAAATTACATTTTCAGGTAACCACTACCTGTTTAGGTAAAGTGCCGCTTTAGGTGAACCTATCATACTGAAATTTTATATCTGGAAGTTTTTCTCAATAATAAATGTATGTGCAAAATTTCGTGCAAATACCTTGAAGCAAACTGGTACTTTACTTGAATGGATACCGCTACCTGTTTAGGTAAAATGCCACTTCCGGTTAACCTATCATGCTGAAATGTAATATCTGGTAGTTTTTCTACATAAGAAATGTATGTACAAAATTTTGTTCAAATATCTCGAAGCAAACTGGTACTTTACTTGAATAGGTACCTGTTTAGGTAAAGTGCCACTTCCGGTTAACCGATTTCGCTCAAAATTTGACAGGAATCTACAAATTTTGAATAATGACTATGTACATAATTTCAAGGGTCTAGCTTATTTCGTTTTTAAGTTATCGTGTTCACACACACACACACGCACACACGCACACACATACACACACACAGACATAATTCGAAAAATGTTTTTTTCGGACTCTAGTAGGTCTAAAACGTCAAGAGTCGTCAAAATCTCGAAGTCGATTTTTTTGACGATTACAATACTTTCTCTATACTACCGTATGCGAGAAAGTAAAAATGATACCGTAACTATGGTAAATTTATGTACACACGAGGTTAGTAGGTTAGGTTTTGTTTGTCATCTGACACACACTGACGTAAAACTTAACCTGCAAATCTCGAATTTGACATATACTGACAATACACATCAGTACTGCCAACTGATTCTGGCTATCCAGGACCTGCTGCAATTCAGTTTGTAATAAATTATAATTGTCAGTTTCCAAATTGACAGATTCCAAATTTTGGAAATGTTGATGATAATGTTCCCAAAAGTGCAAAAAATAGCGTATATACCTCGGGACTAAAGTGCCTAAATCCCTTGAGTGGTTATTGCCCTCGGGCTTCGCCCTCGAGGCAACAAACTCCACTCGCGGGATTAAATGGTGCACTTTAGTCCCTCATGATATAATATACTATTATTATTAACACATGGCTATATACATACAAAAATATAGGCACTACATCCATTATAGACCTTACAAGCTAGATATCTGAACTCTAAAATAAAATAATTTCCTTCATGTATACTCTACACATATTCTTAAATGTTTGCCGATTTTTAGAAGATTTTATTTGGTCAGGTAGTAACTAATTATATTGTCTCAGCCCCCTATAAACAAGACTATTCTGACTATAGGTTGTGTTAACTCTGTCTAGATATAAATTATTGCTAGAATGTGTGTTATGATTATGAATATCTTTAATATATTTTCAATGTTTCGAAAGGTGTTCAGGTACTAATTGATTTAACATTTTATATATAAATATCATTGAGTTGTATGTTATAGTCTGCCTAACACTCAAAACATTAACGGCATCCAGCATATCCAGTTTTCTTGCATATTTATTACAACCTAATATAATATGTAAAGCTTTCTTTTGTTCTTTTGCAAAATATCTATTCCAGTGCTATTCATTAGAAACAATAATGTAGAACAAAAATAAAGATGAGGTGCAATGATTGTTTTATATACTTATTGTTAATTTTGCACAGCTACTTAAATTTTTGATGTTCTAGGTACCTAACACATTTAATTTTTTTACTTCCTTTTACAATAAAGGAAGTATTGGATACACCCCAAAAATTCGAAATTGAGTTTTCAACAGATCTTCACGTTTTAGAGTCCCCTGATCCTAAAAAAACATATTTTTTTTCATTGATCTGTCTGTCTGTGTGTCTGTGATCAGAATATCTCAAAAACGAAAAGAGGTATGGCGTTGAAACTTTATATATAAGTTTTGTGTACTATGTAGATGCGACAGCAAGCTTTTGAAGAAAATTTCATAACCGGAAGTAGGTGTTTACTCTTGCAATTTTTCAGTTTTTTTCGATTTTTTCGAAAACGGCTCTAACGATTTCTTTCAAACTGTATATTTTTATTACATGTTTAATGTGTATTGATGTGAGATAAGTGATTTTCCAGTGGAATACCTCTAAAATGACGTTCTTTTGTTTTTTTTTCTATTTTTTGAATTAACTCCTATTTTAAGTATATTATTACATTTTTGAATTCATCTTAAAATTCTAGAGAAAATTTGTCTCTTGATCTAATGCTCTATTTGGACGGTTTTTGTACCATTTGCAATTTTTTAAAATTTTTTACAAATGCTGAAAAATAAAAAATCCAATTTTTACCTAATTATAAGATCACTGTAAAAGGAAGTTGTGTGAGTGTATCACACCAGATTTTTGAAATATTATTAGTAATGTATTTAAAATGTCCAGAAAAGGATAACTTTTCATCTATGACACAACCTAAATATTTAAATTACTTGAAGCTTTCAATAGTTTCATTATTAATTTTAACATATGCATTTCCTGTAAAATGTAATTTGTAATGTTTATTGTTAATGATCATTGTTTTTGTTTTACTTATGTTTAGCTGTAGCGAGTTGCTTAACCATATAGATAATTTATCCAGTTCGTTGTTTAATGCTTGAACTATTTCTGCTATTCTATCACCCACTACTTTATGTAGTGGTATGTAGTGGTAAGGTATCGTCTGCAAACAACTGAATTTCACACTTATCAATATTTTTGACAATGCCATTAATATATAATATGAAAAGAGTAGGCCTCAACACAGTTCCTTGTGGCACGCCATATACCGTAGACCGGGGTAACTTTGGGACTAGGGGTGCAACTTTGGGACAGGAGGTAATTTTCGGCTTTCGTATTTCCATTCAATGCCATACGTTTCGAATTGGCGCGCAATCACAGCTACCGTGCCATTTGGTATGTGCTGCTACCCCGTGACACTTATTTGAAGCTGTAGTTGCACTGTCGTCCAAAGGCAACGCGATTTGTTTTTAATGTGGAGTTGTGCAGTTTCTAGTTTTTGTGTAAACTTTCATACACCTTTTAAAAACTGTAAATACTTCACTACTGCAAGTATGTATTTTGAGAAGTACATGCTTTGACATCTATTTCATGTGGTAGTAATATTATTAATACTTGTATTTTTTTATAACCTCAATATTGTAAATATTCAGCACTGAGTGACGTAACATTTAGACTGTCCCAAAGTTACCCCAAAGTTGTGTTAATGTGTTTTACGGCATTTCATCCTTCTTTTTTTAAAATCTAAGCTGACCGACAATGCCGAGAAATCCCCAACGTACGTGGCCGTGATATAGAAATTACACGGATGAACGTTTGAAGGAAGCCTTGAAAGCAGTACGAAACAAGCGCCCGAGCAGGGACAAAAACATTTGTATATAAGATAAGGAACAGTAAAAACACTAAATAAAGCTAAAACCTCTTGTAATATGATTTTATTACTGTGTTTCATGTCTGAAATTAAACAGTTATGGGTATCATTGGAAGTGGTTGATTTTACCTAGCGTTTCTAAGGGGAAAACAGTACTGTCCCAATCCAACCCCACTTAATGGGGTAAAATTGGGACAACGATAAAGGCCGTTTATTAGGATGTCATTGGTGACAGAGCTAAATCAGGTCCATATTTGTTAAGAGGAAGGTTAACTTCATATAATACAATAGCCTCAGCAATAAAGCTTAATACGTGTTGACGGGAGCAATAATAAACCAGAAAACGTGTCCCAAAGTTACCCCAGTCTACGGTATTGTTTTCTTTGGAGTTCATACGTTACACCCATATTTTGTCACTTGTGTTCTGTCACTTAGGTACTCCTTGAACCATTTTAGTATTATCTGTTCAAAACCATATTTTTTCATCTTAATCAACAACAAATCCCTGTTACTTCGACACGAAGTGTACGACCTATTGAAATTCCCTCATATCGAAAACTACTCTCTAAAATTCATGCCAACCGACTAATGAACCCACTGTATCAAATCTCCGTCTCGGCTGTGCGGATCTTTTGGTGAAGACCCCAGCCCACTAGATCCCTTCCCGGTATTGGGGGGTGCCTAAACGTGCTGTGCGGGGTACGTATGCTCGTATGTGTACACGATTTCGGTCGCCAGGAACCTTGCTGAAGTCTTGGATCGTTTTCATACGATAGGTCCTCCGAAAATGAAGGCAACATCAACTTTTGAGGTATGGTCGTTGGCAAAAAAAATTTTTAGGGTTTTTTTAAATAAATAACTGGTTCATAACATTTCATTGTATTAGCGAAACGGAGTGATGTTGAGTGTCGAAGTATTCTTGGAAAGCACGAAAGGGCGCTTTTCTTGGGTGGGTGGTACCGTATATTTTATAGTTTCAAATGCACGTTTGAAGTCCAAGAACACCACTCCAATAATTTTTCTTTTTTCTAAAGCACTTTTCCAATTAAACAAAACACTTTGTAACGCAGTCTCACAAGAATATTGTTCGTTTCTATGTAGTTCACTATCTGGAAGTGTACACAAAGTTCCAGTAACTTATTAACATGAGAACAGCAAGATCAGTAATAAATATTGTGACGATCCTGCTGCCGGTCATTGCCCCGGAATTATGACACAGTGTCCCGATTGTTCTGGAGCCTCGAGAAACGACCTTGCAACCTTGGACTCCAGTTGCAGAGGCGTGACGTCAGCGCCCTTGGAGCCTGCTGCGATGGTGCGTCATGCGGTTCCCTGAAAGGTCGAGCGAAGTCTAGATGGATCTCGAAGGAAATTACCCGAATATAAATACACGCCCGCCGAAGTTCTCATCAGTTCACTTTAGACTCGAAGCGCGCGTGATATAAACGAACCCTAGTGAAATAAATAACAGATAAATAACCATATAAATCGTTAGTGTTTAAGTCGTAATTAGCCAAATAAATAATTGATGTTTAATCCAGCGCATATAAATAAATAAATGTATCGTTGTTAGAAATAGTGCCTATAGTTCGTTAGTTTAAGTAATTTGTGTTCTGCCTTGTTAATTCGTGTGTTTGTAAATAATAATAATTAATAGTTGTAAATAAATGTTTAATACAAGAGGCGTCGTATAATTTTTAAATAACCCGAACGTAAAAACGTAACAATATAGTAAGTTTACAAATATAGGGCACCCTATGGTTTTATAAAGTGGACTAACACTAAAGTAACCTAAATGTCAATTGTACATTTTGCCTTCAAAACATAAAATGCCAAATCATTACAAGCGAGGCCGAAAAAAGCTTTGCTCTCGCAAAACTAGAAGAGGAATGGTCACTTAATATCATTCATGTCTAATAGTGTCAGCTAGTAATACGACAATAACTTCAAAATGTTAAAAATAAAAAGATACTATAAGCCACTGTGGACAAACCCAAGTAACTAGATAAGTATCGAGCGAAATTTTTTGGCCGCGATAGTACTTTCAAATTGATTTCTGTCTAGTAATGTACTTCCAAATAGGATAGGGGTTGTGAGCAAATGAAAACGAAATCAAGCTTGCCTCTGAAAAAATTAAGTCATGTACTATGTTACATCTGTGAATTAACAATCGACATATGTTTCAATTTTCAAAACATCATAATTGCAACCATGGGAATGTTCTAATAATAATTTTTATCAGTTTCAGGATATTAAGCCTTTGTTTACATATACAAAAGTAGGCAGGTAACTAGGTCATAACTTATCTGTAGGGTTAAAGAATATTACCCTACATGGCAACCATAACCATATAGCAACCGATAAACTATTGAACAAATCACGGATGTTATGAATCATAACAGCCTCAGATGTTTTAAAATCCTCACTCTAGAGCTCGGATTTCAAAACATCTGCGGCAGTTATGATACTCATAACATTCCTAGATATGTTAATAGCTATAATTAAGTGCGAAGGCTGCGGACATTCAGGTAATATACAGAAATCTTGAATGTAGTGTGACATTTAGGTAGTTTTTTTAAAATGATTTTCGGGATGCCGTTGATGTGCTTCAACTTAAGATTATCTTCACCATTGGCTACTCCTTTTTCAGTTCGTCCTTAATTTGTGTTTCATACTTCCTCTGCTTCTGTGTCAAATCATTTGAAACGGAGATGTTGCTACCCTTCAGATTTGAACTTCCGCTTAAAGCTGTTATCACATCATGATTGCTGAGTAGAACAACCTTGAGCGATCTGTAACCCAGCTTGTTCTTCTTGCCAAATTTAATTGCCAAACGAATAGGAATAGGTTCCTTGCAAAGTTTTTTAAAAATATCTGTAGCAGCCTGCATATCATTGTTTGACTAAGGAACATTAAAAAGTAAGATGTTATTTGAACGTCTGAAACGTTCATGAATTTCAGTTGATACAGTTTCTTCAAAGTCGATTTTGCCAATATATACGGTATCTGCAGACTCATCATGCTTTTTTATCAAATTATCAACCATGGTTTTTAATTCAACCGCATTGGTTTTAAGATCATCCACCTCCTCTCGGGACTTGTAACAAGCCATTTGTGCAATGATGACATGCTGCAACTCAGTTTGTTTTGGAACACACGATACATATACTGTGTTGGATGCTACTGACGCAGAGTATATTAATAGGTATTTTATTACATTCTATAAAAATCTGGTGTGATACACGCACACAACTTCCTTTTATGGTGATCTTATAATTAGCCAAAAATTTGATATTTAATTTTTAGGCATTTATCAAAAATTTTCTAAAAATTACATATTCTACAGAAACCATGCAAAATAGAGCGTTAGTTCAAGAGACAAATTTTCACATATAATCTCATAAGAGCATTAATTCTTTCCGGAAATTTTTTTGAGTGCGTTCCAACAACATCGTATTAATTTGCCCGAGCGGGACGCGAGGGCAAATTACGACGTTGTTGAATGCACGAAAAATAATTTCTGGATATGAATTAATGCTCGAATGGAGATTCAGTAAGAAAATCGTAACGACAGAAACCCTAAAAAGAAGTAATTTCTGCCTACAAAAAATTTCCAAGAAATTTTGTTGTTGTCTTGGATACGGCTCGTGAACTAATTTTTCTATTGGTCATTAATGAGTGTCGTACGATTTTCTCTAAAATTTCAAGCTGAATTCAAAAATATAATAATATACCGGGTGTTCTATTTGAAATATATACTATATACTGGTGGGATGTTTGGGTTTTTGGTTCTCATTTTATGTTGGATTGTAGTAGATTTTTGTACCGATTCGTTGATAGCTTTTGTAAATGTTTCTATTGCTTCGTCAATTTCGTTGGTGTTACATATTTTAGCAGGATTGACAATTTCATTGTCAAGGTTATTTTGGAAGATTTCCCAGTTTACGTATCCTTTGATCATACGAGGAAGTGCTGGTCTGTAGTTTGGTGTAATGGATGCGAACGTTATAACTACGGGGAGATGGTCAGAGTCCAATTCTGAGATTACTGTTTGTTGGATTGGAATGTGTACATTTTTTGATACTACTGCAATATCTAGGATGTCCGGTTGTTGATCGTTTCTGTAGGGATAATAAGTATATTCATTTGGTGTATGTATTTGCAGCTGATACTTTGCTAACCACCTATTTAGTTTGGTACCATTGGGATTGTTAGCACGGCAACCCCAGAGGGTAGACTTGCTATTTAGGTCACCTATAATAAGTGTTGGTAATGGTGAGTTAAATAAGTTTTGTATGTCGGTTTCTTTAAGACGCTTGTTGGGTTGCCTGTAAGCTGTTGTAATTTGAATAGTGTTGAAATTAGCGGTGTTGATGGTGATAGTGATCGTCTCGAGGTTGTGTACAACAATTTCGTGGGGGGTAGAATGCTTTAAGTTTTGTTTTATGATTACTGCTACTCCTCCCCATGCTGCTCCTAAATCTATGTGTCTATCTTTTCGGTAGACTCTGTAGCCGCTTATCTTAAATATTTCACCATCGGACAGATGGGTTTCAGTGATACACGCTATGTCAACGTTATATCTTGCTAAGAAGGAATTAAATGTGGATTTTTGTGATAGTATTCCATTGGCATTCCAGTTAAGGATTGTTAGTTTTTGTATTTTTGGGAGTTGATTATCCATTGATGATGTTGGGTAATAAGTGTGTTATTATGAATGTTTCAATTTGGGGTAGGTATGGAGTGATTATTTTTTTATGAGTTCTAGGATTGTTTCAAAATTGAGGGACTGAGGTAGTTGGGTGGTCATTTCAGGTGTTTGTTTCGTTTGACTGAGGTTTGATTGTGCTGCTTGGCTAAATGTCATGTTTGGGTTTACCCTTGATTGTTGGGGCAGTCTCCTTTGGCTTCTTGTTGGCGCTCGTTGTTTTTGAAGTTCTAGGTGGTGGGGGCAACCTCTATAGCTAGCGGGATGATCGCCGCCACAATTAACACATTTTGGTGGGTCGCTGGATTTTTTTTTCACAGGCGTTGGGGAGATGTTTTGCATTACACTTAACGCATCTTAGTTTGGCAGCGCAATAATTTTTTGTATGGCCAAATCTTTGGCATTTGTGACATTGGGGAATATCACTTGTCTTCCTTCGTGCTTCCACCGTTACAATTGAGTGAAATATTGTTTTGATTTCAAATATCTCTTTGGCCGTTTCATTCGCAGTTAGGATTACTGCACATATTGGCATTGGATGTTTATTTTGGTTTGATAGGCACGTGACACTTATTATGGGCAGTTTCTTTGTTAAGAGTTCTTCTTTAACGTAGGTGTCAGATAGAGAGATTGTAACGTTTTTAATGACAACGGACAGGGGTTTTTCGTTTGGATTACGGAAAGTATGGAATTGGATAGTATTATTCATATAATATTTTGTTAGTGCTCGATAATCATCTATTGTTGTTAGGTTAACTTTTAAGTACTTACTGCTGTATGCAGTGGTAAATTCCCTTTCTTGTGTAATATTCTTGATATCTTTTATTATCTCTTGGTGGTTGTTTGCATTATGGACAAATATTGGTGGTATTTTATATGTTTTAGTCACATTTTGGGATGTTGTTGTGTCGTTATCGGGTGTGTTTTGGGTTTATAGTGGGTAATATGGATTTCTTCTGATTAAATCGTCCGGGTTCCAGGAATATCGCTTGATTACCTCATCAATGGGAGGTGTGAGTTCGTCGCTTTTTCGTTTTTCGGGTGTGGTGAGTCCCATGTTGCACTATTTTTTCTCCTTTTAGTGATTACTCAACCCCGCAGGGCTGAGCATTTTGAGTAGCAGCTGCATTATCCTAGTTATATGTATTCACTTTACACAGTTGATTAAAATATGTTTAACCACGAAAGTACGGTGATAAGCGCAAAACGATTTACGGCTCACAGCTGATATCGCGACCTTTCTGCACCGTGGCTAGAATGATCAAGGTAAACCTGTGTAAATATACAACTGTTTCACTCACATGTTCTTGCAATAACGTTTGTATCCTAAAATTCAGTGCTTGTTCTTGTCAATTAACCCTTTAAGTCGGCGCCTGACGTCTAATTAATGCATAGTACACTCTGGTACAAATTTAACGTTTGTGTGCTAAAATTAAGTGCTTGTTAACCCTTTAAGTCGACGCTTGACGCCTAATTAATACATAGTGCACTCTGGTACAAATTTAACGTTTGTGTTCTACAATTCAGTGCTTGTTCTGGTCAATTAAGTCGGCGCCTGACGCCTAATTAAAGCCTAGTACACGCTGGTACAAAATTTAACGTTTGTGTGCTATAATTCAGTGCTGCAAGTCAGTATGCTCTGGTGACTCAAACTCAAATACAAATTTCATGCTTGTGCGTGAAACTTGTTGAGGCCTAAGCCGATTTCCTTTTTTTAACTAGAACCGATTTGGATTTGTTGTTCGGCTCAGCTGTGCGTCGTAGTTTTTAAGTAGAGCGCTTCCCAGCTGGCCGTTTCCCGTTAAGACGTTATTACAAATTGTTACACGTGCAGGCTACATCGGTACTACTGTAAGTGGATTGTTTGGCCATGTGAAATGGTCCAATAGATGTATTAATTGTACCGTCTTATGATTTGTCCCTTGTGTCTTGTGCATGCTTGTTTACAGGGTGACTGAGTCACTATGTTACGATCGATGTGAGGTGAGGCCCGGACGTGGGGATGAGCATTGCAGGTAGGTCGTCGTGCTTGTTGCTGCGCTGTGGCTTTCAGTAGCAGAATGTTTCGTCCCATTTGACCCTCAAGGTCCGGTAGAACGTGGGTCTCTTGGACTTGGATCTTGTGGCGCATATTTATTTGGTAACACTCTATATATACCTCAACACGCTTGCCCTGTGGTGTCTCGTTTTAGGACCCCGCCCCCTCCCTGAGCGCATCTGAGTCGAGGCCTTTAGTCTGTTTCTTACGATTTCCAGAGTAAGCGTGCACACTTCCCGGACTTGTCTAGCTATTTGGTACTTACGCAGTCGTGAGTGTCGATAAGTCAGTTTGATACCGTAACAGATTGAAAGCGTGTAGTTCTTAAGAATAAAACGGTAGAACAATAATTAAACACATGCCCAGAGCGCCAACAAATTTTTAAGTAACGACGAATCCACCCCGGTGTTCTAACGAGAATTTGTAAACTCAATACCAGACACTATATTATACTTCCTGAAAGATAGCTTCAAACAAAGTAATCCGCCGTAACTAAACTCATCCTGTATGCTGGCATAAAGATCATATAATTTCGTACAAATATCACAGTACAAGTAAATACATAATTATTACAATCCGTTGCATCAGTTCGAATCGCAGGATCACTCTACATTACTTAATTACAGGCTACAACATACGATACTACAGACTTACAACAAAATACAGCAATGCTATAGATTGCACACATTAAAAGGGCGGCTTAGCTAGCCACCTGGCTCGCAGGACCTCCTAGCTCAGTCTTGGAAGAATTCGTAAACGCAGTTTCGGTCTCTTGGCCGATAAATTCGTACGGCCGTAGCTGGTGTTTTTCAGCGCAAACTGAATCGCGACAGCGAGATAGGGATGCAAAAGCAGGAGGAAAAGCAACCCTAGGACGGGTCCTTCTCATGTCCTAGTTAGCCGCTTTATCGGTCGCCCTGGACACGGAAAACATTCGAGCGCCGTACCTGATTCGAAACGGTGAGCGGGCCCCATATTTCACTGGCTTAATGAATTACACCGACATTATTTATGTCTGGCACTGCTTGCTGTGAATAGAAAAAGGAGTCCAACGATAGAATACACAACTACAAGGGGTCCTAGCATGTCTAATTACTCACCCCAGATGAAGATTCGGGCACACAAAAAAGCTCGTGGTTGCAATTACAAAAAAATCCGCACAACTCGTAGGAAAAACTTCCTCTCGTGAGCTCGGGGCATCAAAGCCACAAAAACGTGAAGGCTTGCATTTCACTAATACGCAAAACTAACCAAAAGCCTTATAAAACATTCCCGAAGCTTTTGAATTGCTAAGCCACCATACTGCTTGTTTTAAGGCTGCGAGCAGAAAAGAACGAGTCAAAGACCACAATCGGCATTTTCAAAATAAAGCGCATCGAAGTTATCGCCAAGTGCGAACCATTCGCGCGATGCGCGGGAAAATACCATTCGAATATGAATTTAAGAAGGCGGCGTAATCTACACTTAACAAAATAACATTTACTTCTTATCCTTTACGTTGTTTTCAGGTAATATCGTTCATTACACGTCCAGAAATTGATTTTTCTGTGCTTGCATGACTTCCCGTGTGAGGCGAAGCTGAACACGAGAATTTATCAGGCGTGCACTGAAAAATCCGTATTTCCAGACTCGTAATGAAATATACTATTCCACTATGCTGTGGGCACGAAAATGGCCACTTTTAGTAAATATTATGAAAACTGTTAAACCATATACGACCGATATTACATATAACTGACTCAGATAATAATTTATTAGCCTCGGCCACAAAATGTATGCTCGCCCATATATGCTCAATATCGACCTAATACCGTTAAATATTATCTAAAGGTTGCTGTTGACATTAATCGTATTTTCCATGACCAACCCCTATGTAGGCAATAATAAGGCCAACAGTAATTTACGCAATGACAACAGCGACATTGACCAAAAAAGAAGAAAAACTCAAAATATTGAAAAGGAAAATTATAAGAATAATGGGACTAAAGAAAATTGGTGAAAACGAATATAGACAGCTAACGAATCATGAAATAAAAGAATCGATGCGAATTAGATGATACGGTCCTAGAGTGACCGCCAAAAAGCCAACATCATATGGGAATTTTTTTAATTTTTGATTTAAAAAAAATATACGATAATTTGTGCTTGTCTAAAAACCGATTTAGCCTTTATCATTAGAGACCGGATTTATAATTTGTTACATGTTTTATTTGACGAGCTAGATGCAGCTGGTGAATTGAAACTATCCGTTTCTCTTCAAAAGAAAACTAAATACCAAGTTTTATTTCGCATAGAACTTAATATTTTGACTATTTACCGCATAAAAAAATATTGTCCATATAATTGCATATAACCGCATATTTAATCAATATTTTCGCTAAATTCTCCATCTGTATTGAAAAAAGCATGCATAATTTTTTTTTCGTTGCATTTTTCAGAATTATCATTTGCAATAAAGGAGCTGGAAACCTCTCAGATGTTCTTAACTGACGCTCTGAAAATAATAGAAATTGTTGCAAAGAAATTAAAATTGGTTCCTGGCGTTATAGGCAATAAAATGGTGACCAAACTTGAAAATGTTTTGAGTTGAAATCCGAGGTATGAAAAAATGAAAAACATTTGTGTGGTTTTGCGGGGAATTGCCGTTGAGAATTTTGAAAGGAACCCCACAGAAATATCTTTAATGAAATACGCTCCTATCACGTCATGTGACGTGGAGCGATCTTTTTCTATGTATAAAAATATTCAAGCGTCACAATTTTACAGTTGACAATATAAACAAACTTCTTGTCATTTATTGCTATTGAATTTAGTGTTAAATAAAATATTTATTTTACTTTTATATACCATAACTAGAATGTTAATAAATCACTAATATCTACACATATGAAAAATATATTTAAAAAGTGGAAAATAAATAACATTTTTGTTTCAGCATTTTTTTTTTATTTACTCGCATATATTACTACATTTGAACATTTTCACCGCATATATTAATATTTTTTAAGCGCATAAAAACAACTTATATTGCGGTTTTTGACTGCATATAAATCCGGTCTCTATGTATCATATACACCAAGTGATTTCTACTTATTTATAAAATAGCGTTTTTCAAAATTGTCAAAATCCAAAGTGCTATTTTTGAGAAATTAAGTAAATTTTCAATGAGATATTTTTAGAGGGTGTTAATCTTAGCTAACTGAACAATCTCAAGGCCAGAAAACGCCTATTTTTCTTTAACTTTAGCTAAAATTTAATTTTTCAATTTTTAAAATATTTTTCAAAATGTAACATACCAAGACTTCATTTTAAAATTCATTTTTTAGGTGAAGACTAAAGATTTATAACTGCAAAAAAGAATAATAAATATTAATTACTTCTTTAGATTTTTTATTATTTACCGAAAAGTAACATGTTCGCATAATTTTTAGCTTTTTGGTGTAAGGCGCTTTTTAGGAGAAATATTTTTCAGTGAAAATCGTACGACACCCATTAATGACCAATAGAAAAATCAGTTCACGAGCCGTAACCAAGACAACAACAAAATTTCTTGGAAAATTTTAGACATTACTTTTTTTTAGACTTTATGTTGTTACGATTTTCTTACCGAATCTGCATTCGAGCATTAATTCATATCCGGAAATTATTTTTCGTGCATCCCAACGTCCTAATTTTCCGTCGCAGCCCGCTCGGGCAAATTAATACGACGTTGTTGGAACGCACTAAAAAAAAATTCCGGAAAGAGTTAATGCTCTTATGAGATTATATGTGATAATTAACATATATTTGAATGGCTTCTAAAAACTCTAATTTAGCCCTGTTAATGAATTGCTGTTACAAAAATCCTGTAAATGTTCTTTTACAGTTGTCTAAATAAGGAGTTTTTAGAACCCATTTAAATAGATATTAATTATCATTGAAAAATATTTCTCCTCAAAAACTTTTGTGCAATTGTGAAGTTATGGCGATATATTGTTCGTAATATTATTCGCCTTTATAAAACTACCGGCTTCATTGCTGAAAAGCCTAACATTTGAAAAAAATTAAATAACTGACATTAATAAAAGAGCTTTAAGAAAAATAATAAAGCAAAATAGGCCTTATTATTTTGGTAAACGCAGTGTGGCACGTAATAAAAGCAGCTACAAGTTTTTCAAGGGCCACTTGCAACAGGACAGCAAAATAACTTGGTCTTAAAGTTTACAGGATAGGTTTTTATGCAATTAATTTTCATGCTACATAAACGCTAAAAACCTTTTTACTTTGTAAGCAAAAGAGAAACCTTTGTTAATGGTACTGTGCCATTTCAACCCTCAATTATAAGGGTATCAGAATTACTACCAAAATTAATGTGAACGGGTAGCTCTAAGTCGGAGTTAATTTTGTTCCCTCAGATATAATAAGATCAGCAAACAAACACCAGGATACTACCTTAGCTACTTTATTCTATTTTAATGTATTTACAAACATAATAAGGTGTATTTTATAATAAATTCATAATTCCTTCGGGGCGTTGTACTTCGTAATTCTGGCTCAGCTGCAACCCGTCATACGTCGGTGTATGGGATGCGCTCCTGGGATAATCCCTCTGGTTCCCCGTTCGACTCTGCGGTACGCCACTGCCTGGGAACTCGGGCGCTCGAAATTGGGCCGAACGCGCACACTATAAACCTCAAATTCAGCCTGGGTTTAAATGCACGTGGGGCTGTAAACACAGAGGCGATTAGGTTATTTCAAGGGGTGCTTACGCTTCCGCAGCTTAGTCTTGCGGTGCTGCGGACGATTCCCCACGTCCCTGGAGGGATCTTGCTGCAGGCAAATATCTGTGGTTAAAATAATTAGCACATATTCAAATGGCCACGAAGTTTGCGATGAGATCTAGTATGTTTACTTCGGGATCAATTACGCCGAGAGGTCGGCTTGCGTAATTATTATGGGAAACGTGTGAAGCGGTCCCTCGAAAGGGTCTTCGCTTCGAAACAAGTTTCCGGGCGAGTTTACAAATATCTGGAGACGGCAAGTGGGCTAATTATTTTATGCTGGTTTCAGACTATAATATTTGAATGAATAAATCAGGAAACGGTCCCTTGAAAAGGCTTTCGTTTCAAAACTGATCTCCGGACAGGAATATATTCAGGTTTATTAACCAGAAACCGGCCTCCTGGTGGAGCCTTCGGTTCAAAACTGGTTACAGGTAGGTTTGGGACAGGAACAGGAACAAAGAATTATCTAGGAATCTCGGGAAGGAATGAATGAAATGAATGCATGAATTAATGAATCCCCCCTGTGAACTGGTCGCGAAGCTGCCTTTATATCTCTTCTCCTCGTGCTATCGAAAATCGAAACAACCACTTCGGACGTCTTAGGTGGGAGAGCGGCGCGTAGGTGTACCTGAGGCTTCTCGCGATGACGTATTTTATCGCTGCCCGCGCGGGCCAAAGATTCAATTCTCCGATTCGTAACGTAAAATACGCCATGGGAGAACGCGCGAATTAATTTCTAATTCAAAAATCGCGTTCGCGCTGGGCGAAACGTTACAGTACAACAAAAGAATAATAGGCTGCGGTGGGCAAAACATCATAGAGATTAGTGTCAAGATCAATGAAATCCAGTATATTGAAGCGACGAATCCAGCTTTGAAGTCTGCATAGGTGATAAGTCGCAGTAGGGTTATCAGTACCGTCAAACGGGGTAAAATGGATCGTTCGCGCCTTTTTAAAAATATTCGCCTATTACACGTTAGGGCCGTACGGTCGTAACAAGAATAGACGAAGAAGAGGCAAGTTCGGTACTTCTCTAGATATGAGCACGTGCATTGTAGGTTAACCCGCAGTGTGTATGAAAATTGTTATACGTATAAGTACATTGTAATAGACTGCAGTGTCTTATCAGATATAATACAACAGTTACCCTGCAGATTAAGAGTAACATTGAGCTAGCCGAGTGAACAATTATATACAAGAAAATATCTACAACAAGGTAGGTTTTATGGTGATTAACCTTTTATTAAAGAATAAAAAGTACATCTAGGTTTTAAAACAACTTTGTTCGTAGCGATACCTATCTATCTTGTATGATCGTGAAATATCATTTTAGTAACTAATTACTGTATTCATAAACGTATAATGCATTAAAATAAGAATCTACATTTGTTCACGGGCGTAGTCAGAAAAAATGTTAGGGGAGATTGGCGAAAAATAAACTATAATTATATTTTTTCGTTTTTAAATGAGAAAAATGCTGTATTAGTGACCACGCTCATGTACATGTTCGAACAGGTACTGATGTTGGTTTTTCTTATAGGTCAAAATGCCAAGAAAGTATAAGAAAATATTAGGGATGAGCAGTAAAAAAAACCATAATCCCATCTTTCTAGAACGAGCTATAGCAGTAGTTAAGGAAGGTCGTATGTGCATGAGGAAAGCTGCAGAAATGTTCGCACGGAAAGCACACCTTGCTATATGGTGGGCAAGCAGCACTTACCATTGAAGAGGAAAATCAATTGGTGGATGTGCTTTTGGTATGCGCAGAGTGGGGATTTCCTCTAAAAAGTTTCAATGCTAGATACAGTTCAGCAGTTCATAAATAGATGTGGTAAACATAAGAAACGGTTTAAGGACAACCTACCAGGAATTGATTGGTTTAAATTGTTTATGTCAAGGCACCCCCCTTTAACTATAAAACTCGCTGAGAATACAAAAAGAGCAAGAGCAGCAGTTTCTTATGAAATGGTGGAAGCTTATTTCGCTCAACTCAAAGAATCTATATACAATGCACCTGCATCTAATATACTCAGTTGCGATGAAATCAATATTACAGAAGACCTTGGTGCCGTCAAAGTAGTAGTTCGAAGAGGAATAAAACATGTTCACCGTATATTGGACACTTCTAAAACTAGCATGGGCGTCATGTTCGCAATAACAGGCGACAGAACCCTATTACCCCCATATATAGTTTATAAAGCCAAGCATTTGTATGCAGGATGGGTAGAAGGAGGATTTCCAGCGTCCAGATACAACCGTAGCACAAATGGTTGGTTTGATTCAACCACATTTGAGGACTGGTTCTTAAACACTGCTTTGCACAGTGCGAAAAGAACAATATTAAATTTGTACTGCTCCCACCAAATTCAAAGCATATGCTTCAGCCTTTGGATGTAGCTTACTTCCGGCTATTAAAGGCTGCTTGGAGGGATGTGTTAGAAAAGTGGAAACTTTAAAACGGAGGCGTTTTACCAAAGACCATATTTCCGAGATTGTTGAATGAGGCATTAGATACGGTTGGTGTTAAGTCCAAAACAAATACAGTAGCAGGCTTCAAGGGCTGCGGCATTTCACCATATAATCCGCAAGTTGTCTTGAAGAAAATTGCACATCTTCGCACACCACAAGAACAAGAAGCTATTCAAGATGTGAATGTAGCTTGGACAAATACAATTGTTGAACATTTTAGGGATATGCGAACAGGAGGTGGAGCAGCTCCAAAACGAGGAAAGAAGATTAATGTGTCTTATGGGAAAAGTGTGTCAGTAGCAGACCTTTTACCGACACTAATAGAACCGGAAGAAAATGAAAATGGTGAAACCAATTCGGACCAGTGGGGAAAGGGTCTAGTGAGGACGACCAGCTTTCAGAAAATGACAGCTCGGAAGAGGAGAAAGTGTCACTAGAGGAACTAGTTTCAGAAGACGACTCATAACAAAGTCCTGAACCGTCAGGCAATTAGTGGGCACCGGGTGATTTTGTGATAGTGAGATTTCCAACGAATAAAAGAGATCAATTTTATGTTGCCATCATTATTATCAATGAAGATAAACCTGCTGAAGAATTTACAGTTAGCTCCTTACGAAGAAATACTACCATTAGCAATAAAGAAAATTTCTTTATATTGTAATAGTATGGGGTGTTTTATTTGTAAAAAATATAATAATAGTTAACTTACCCCACACAATAAATCAGTAATTAATAATTATGAATTTCCAGATCTTGAACTGTGTAAAATCAGATTGTTCTAATTTGTTACTTCAAATTAAATTGTATTATGCCCTCTCTTTTATTTTATCTGGCTGCAAATATGATTTAAATACGCTAGCTCCGGTAGGCATTCAACTCTCATCAAAGGGTGGCTTCTCGGTAATTTGTAATAATAAGTTATTTAAAAACAGCACGCCACTGCGTTCCAAATTCAACTTAAATACGCAGCCACAGAACTACGAAATGCTATTAAATGTACAAAGGGGTTCCTAACCTCGCATTAAACATGTCGTTTGACACGCAAATTCTAACATTGTGAACTTTAAATCAGGTAAATATTTGAATAATCTTCTTTTGGCGGTTCTAATTTCTTTTGTTTTAGCCCAAACTGATCCTTGATTGTTAATCCGACACGGCTTGGGAAGATTGCTTTTGTTTTGGAACCTTAACCTCACAATTCGGCTACGAATTACAATTACTGGCAAAATATATCTTTTAGCGGCTTGGATACGCCTGGCCTTTGTTGGTTCTGATGTCGTCTCGCTGGTACGTAATTTTCCGGCTCCTCAAGCTGTTATTTAAGGTTTTACAGTACCTTTACTGTTTCATGTGAACGGTAAGTTCTTCGGATGGGAGCCTGAGCTGGAATTCATCCTGAATTCGCTGCACCGGGTGCTGGGGTTGCTGCTGTCGGGCCTCGCGATGCTCTCCAAAGTCCACACGGTCCTGGTTCCCTTTTGTTTGGCTGCAATCGACCCTCGTAGCCGTGTCCTCGGTGAATGACCCAAGATCGGACACCTCCACCTGCAGGTTAACTTTTTGTCGTGGAAAACGTTGCCCACACTCGTACTAGAGCTCCAAAATGCGCTGATCACAATGGTATACTTTATTTTGATGTAAGTAAATTGTAAATATGAGAAAACTTTAATTAAACTCAGAGCATAAATTGGTGTGTCATAATATAATTTGTTCAAATGTTTCTTCCTTTCAACGGTTATAAACAATTGCCTATCTACCAAATCTACAAAAACCGGATATTAGTTAAATTCAATGACAGTACATTTTATCTTAATTATTCTTAACACAACTAAAACTACACAATTCTTATAATCTAATTTATTGTACACATTGGTTCAGTATTTAAATTGTCTTTTGGCGCCACTGCACGTGTTATTAAATGTTTTAATTGTCTGTTCACGTATTTGTATTGACTCACTTCTCGTTCACTTTCTTTAGAGTGTTTCTAAAATTTCCTGTGTGTGCTTTTCACCAAATTTAATCAAAACTTAAGTGTCTGTTTTTCTTGCATATTTTACCAAGTCCTAATTTCTTCTTATAATTGTTATTTTGCCTTGTTTATTTTCTCTTTTGCAATCTTATCATTCCTTCGCCTCATACCTTTTTATAATTGTTCACAAAATGTATTTAAATTAGCTAACATGAATTCTATGTTTCATACCTGCTGTAGCAAACCTTTTTGTGATAATTTGATTTTATTAGGCAATTTCTTCTGCCAAACATAGTAATTAATTTAAACTAGGATTCCAACCCTGTGAAAAGCCAGCTGCTCCTTAGCGTGTCTTAATACATTCATTTGAACACAGGCATTTCAAACTTGTCAAATGCATTTACTGAATTATAATGATTTTAACATTGCGGCCAGATACAACATCTCTACTCTGTGCTTAATTTAATTTTAATAGCGCACTGCAATCAGAGCAGGGGCGTAGGGCCCAATACCATCTCAATATATCCGGATATTCCACTTATTTCAACTATTAAAAAAAAATCAAGTTTAAAAAAAAAATTCTGGAAAGTCCGGTAGAAGAGGAAATTATATCTTTAAAAATATTTCTAACTTTGTTCTAGAATAGTGCCATTTAATTTGTTTTTATAATTTTTGTTGCGTTTTTGTATTATTTTATAGCTAAGAATGTTTTATTTTGGATGGTTGCAATCTACATTATAAAGAATGCTTCTCTTGTTTATGTTACCCACTAATGAATGTTGTAGTGCTACCTCTTATTTTGTATTGAAAACTGAAATAAAAATATCAAATTAATTTTTTTTATTCCAGCGTTTTTATTTTTTTTAAACTCAAATTCTAATCCACTTCAGACTCTGCTTGGTTAAAATGGATTTATACGTAAAATTAATAGCTGATCCATTTCACCCCACAATACGAAGTGGATCACACTTTAACAAAAAACTATGTAAAGTGGTAACCACTAGAAAAATTTTACATATTGTAAACTCTAACTTAAAGTTAAGAGATTCTACATTAATTTTTTTGTTAATAAAAAACAAATAATAAAAATAGAATCTTAAAAAAATCGGCATTTTTGACCCATTTCACCTCGTTTAGACAGTACTAAAGATGAGGCATACCACCAAGGGCGTAGCCAGGATTCCAGTTAGAGGGGGTAAAAATTTATATACACAATTAACTACTATTATTATTAGTTTTATTTAATTTTTTACAAATTACAAAAATTATAAGTTTTTTGGGACGTTGATTGCGAAAATGGCATTTATTTTTAAGTCCAAGACGGTGGACATGACATAAGGAAAGGGACAGGAAGGAAATGGACTGGACGGGGCGGGGCGGGATGGAACGCGACGGGACTGGACGGGAGACGGGAAGGGACGAGGCGGGAAGGGACGAGACGGGGCAGGACGGAACGGGACAAGACGGAAAGAGAAGCGAAGGGGTGGGATGGAAGGGGAGGGGACTCGACGGGACTGAACGGGAAAGGAAGGGACGAGACGGGACGGGACGGAAAGGGATGGGATGGAACGGTACGGAGACGGAGAAAGGGACGGGGATAGGATGGGATGGGATGGGGTGGGATGACAGAAATAATTAAGTCATTATTTAATACACAAATAACGAAACGCGCGCGAACGAAGTCACGGGTATCAGCTAGTTAATAATAATACTACTAAATTTCACGTAAATATCTTTATCTGATACATACATTTATACAAATCAGGTTGAAATATGTTACATACATATATATGAATACTATACTATATATATTGAAAAATGGTAATTTACATTGTGCCCAGGATTGTGTATTGGAGACAAAAATTAACATAACAAGATTAAAAAAAAACATTGAAATTAATATTGAATATCTTTACAAAGGTTCCTATTTGACCATATCTTGCCATTTTAGGACACTTTATTTGAAGATTTGGTCTTAATTGAAAAATAAGGGCAATTGAGCGTATTTTACATTTCTTCCTCCACATTAATTTGGTTTTAATATAAATAAAATTTTTGCAAGGTAAAAATTGTTTTCCTCAACAACTTTTTTCTAAAATAAAATAATTTTTCTCTCTAGACACACAATCACAGAGCGCACTGCATACCATTGCATACAGATACAGGATGAATATACTTAGAAATTATTCATGGAAAGTTTCACTGCTTTTTATCTATGTCCACATCTGTTTTTAAATAGCTGAGCTTCTGCATAAGAGACGCCTTCTTTTCGATTAAATAATGCTGTTCTTTCTCCAAACTTTGCGACTCGCACTGCAAGATTTTTATGTACTTTTCAGCACTACAGAGGATATCCTTTGCAATAGCTGCATTTTGTCTATTATTTATATGTCTGGGTATAATTGCATGAAGAAGTTTAAAAAGTTTACGCCTTTCTACTCTAGCAACCCTCTCCTGGTGTGCTTTGAAACTAGGAGAAATTATTGGATTTATCTCTTCAAGTTCTTTTATAGCTCCTTCTGGAACTGTTACAACATCTGAAATACAATTACAATTAGTAAACTCATTATTGATACAATAATACTTAAGAGAATTTCATGTTTGTTATAAAATTTAATAGATACTAGAACGCGTTGGCCAGCCTACGTCTGGCCCTGCCAGCGTAAAGAAACGGTTAACAATAAAAATGCTTGCTTAAACTGGTAGCCAGCCGACGTCCGGCCCTGCCAGCGTTAACAATACAAATGTTTGCTGCGTCGCCACTTGTGCGCGGTCGGCATGTGCGCGCGCCAGTGCTTACGGTCTGGACGGCCGGCGACCGGCGGCATCAGCTCTTATAATATAAGATTATGGTAGATGAACCACGGTTGACCTATTTCATATATTTTTGTATATCCAATTATCAAGAAATTCCATCCTATATGTTCATAACTTACATAAAAAAGAGATGGGCTCAGTTCTGATTGAGCGTTCAGTTTAAAGCGTATGACTACAACTGATTGGGAGATGGCAGATGGGAGAGTTGAAATGAGCTAGTCGAGTATAGTTTCAAAGCGTATATTTAATTTAAGCAAATTTATGTTATGAAAAGTAGTTTACATCATTTTTATATACAATATAATAACACAAAAACAAAATTTTAATTTACAGACCAGTGCGATTGATATACTCTACATATTTGAAGAGATTTCTTCAAGAGCTTTAAAACATTACCAAACATAGTCGTTTTGCACTAACAGTTTGTAAGGACATTTTTAGTTTGTATGAACATAGGGCTAATTAGCATTATTTTCTCGATTCCGCCTGTATATAAGTGTTTCCAATTTTGTGCATGCATTCAGTTGTTTTCTAGCACACTCATCTGTGTTATCAATCTAGTCTGCGCGCCCGCCACGCACGTGTTTCTACTTGCACAAAATAGTTGCCGGCGACTGACAATGTCAATCGTAAGGCGATTAGTCGTGTTGAAGTTGCTTCATAAAATGCACGATTTAATTATTCTTCTTGTTAACGATATAACTTTTCGCTGCATATTGTATACAAGTCAGTCAATGTCAATGGCAGATTTTTATCAGTATTTTGTATTAAAAAAGTTATTTACTGTACCCCAAACATTTTATTTTCTTAGTGGAATAGTATTTTATTTAACAAGCATATAATGTAGGCTATATTACACGAGGATGAAGTTTATACACGAGCCGAAGGCGAGGGTTGTAATCATCCAAGTGTAATACAGCCATTATATGCGTGTCAAATACAATATTTTATCTACAACTATGTATACAGGGTGGTGACTTGCACGACGCAGCATAGGGATTTCAATGGTAAATTTTTAATGTGTGATTATTGGCTCCCCTAATTATTTTAGAGCTAGTGTACAGAAGTTTTTTGTAGAGATAAAAATACTGCATCTGTAGATACTATTGTTTATAATTTTCCAATTTCCGGAACCCTGTAAATTAAAGAAAAAAAAAGTTATTTTTGAAAAAATCAGTGGTGCCTTGGAAATATGTAAACAAACAACATGCATATTTACTTTTGTCGTTGCTGTTTGACGTTTATAACAGATCATTAAATATTCTTCCCGTTAAAATGTATTCAACTGAAGAAAAACTAGAAATGATAAAATGGTTTTATGCTGGAAATAGTGCTCGTCAAGTAAGTGCCTTGTTTAGCGTAAAATATCCGACTTGGCAAATTCCAAGTAGTTCAACAATTGATAGATTAATACGTAAATTTTAAACTACACGCGCAGTATTAAATAATTGTAAATGTAACAATTACGCTGAAAACGTGCAGCAACTGTGCACATTGGTTCAGTCTTTGTCTGTTGGCGCACTGCACTTGTTATTAAATGTTCTTATTGTTTATTCACGTATGTTTATTGACTCACTTCCTTTTAGAATGTTTGAATCTCATGTTTGCTTTTCACTAGTGATCGGCCGATATGGATTTTTTTTGCCGATACCGATAATCGGCCGATACCGATATTTTAGTTGCCGATACCGATATAATATCGGTATCGGCACTACATTTTTAAAAGGTCTGTAATTATTTAATATACGTTGATATAAGTAAAAATTGTCAACTCCGCATCGATGCGGACGTGACATGAACCAATTTCGGTAATTCCCCGACAGTGTCGTGGTGATTACCCGTTTTACAGAAAGTGTATTGTTTCATTGTTTGCGCCAGTGCACAGTGCTGCTCAGATAACGATTGTGTCGTGCGGTATTATAATCTTTTGGGATTCAAATAAAAATACGATGGGAGGAAATAGCGAAAATAAGTTTTTACATACAAATAATTAATAAAATGGTTGATCTTAAATTTGCCGATATATATCGGCAAAATTTGGCCGATACCGATTATCGGCAAAATTTTCCGATATTGCCGATACACCGATATTTATATCGGTATCGGCCGATCACTACTTTTCACCAAAATTTTCACAACACTTAACTGTCTATTTTTCTTGCATATTTTACCAAATAGAAATAAGGACTTGGTAATTTCTTCTTATAGTTATTAATTTGCCTTATTCATTTGCTCTATTGCAATATTATCATTCCTACGCCTCATACCTTTTTATAATCGTTCACAAAATGTATTTTAAATTGGCTAACATGAATTCTATGTTTCATATCTGCACGTAGCAAACCCCCTTTGTGTTAATTTGATTTTATTAGGCACTTTATTCTGCCAAATATAATAATTACTTTACTTTAAACTCAGATTCCAACCCTGTGAAAAGCCGGCTGTCTCCTTAGCGTTTCTAAATTCCTTCATTTATTTGAACACAGGCATTTCAAACTTGTCAAATGCATTTACTGGATTATAATTATAATGATTTTAACATTGCGGCCAGATACAACATCTCTACTCTGTGCTTACGAGTAATTTACTTTTTATATCAATCAGAGCAGGGGCGTAGGGCCCAATACAATCTCAGTACGTCAAAGGTTCAGGTGGAGACTTGATGATAGTAGTGATCTATGTCGATGACATCTTATTGGTTTCACGGAGTCTAAAAGACGTGACTCAACTCGCTGAGAGTTTTGGGATAAAAGATCTCGGTGAAGTCGAATGTTGCCTTGGAATAGAGTTCATCAAACGAAACGACGGATATACAATCCATCAACAAGGACACATCGAAAACGTCCTACGACGATTCGGAATGGCTGATTCTCAACCAGTGTCCACTCCAATGTCGGTTAATGCCAAGTTATTACAGAGCAAAAAGTCAAACAATAATGATTCAAATCAGGTACCATACCGTGAATTGGTCAGCTCTTTAATGTATTTGGCAATGGGTACGTGACCCGATATATCACACGCGGTTAGTTGGCTGAGTCGTTTTAATAATTGTCACCAACTTTGTGCGAGAGGCAATACGTAACAACAATATTTGTCAAGGCAACTGACAAAGGGCCTTGAAATGTGAGGTATGAAAAAGTTCTGTACGTAACGAGGAGGAGTGTTGGTATTATCCGTTCCATACCGACCTACACTCTCTCGTCGATACGCGGCTAACGTGATATTTTAAGTATCACATCGAGTGTCATCTATTGCTTTTGTAAACCACAGTTTGTGTATCCTGTTAATAAATAGTTGTCGCAGCAGAGTTATTATTTCAGTTCACCCACTAGTGCAAATAATCCTAATACACGGATTGTTCAATATTATAAACAAATTGTAGTATATATTGTTAGGTTAGGTTTAAAATATAAAATTTCGTTTTATTATTAAGAGCCTAGGCCTCGGTACCAGTTACTTTCTTGAAATTCTTTCGAGGTCATAAATAAATAAAAATAAAAAATATGGCATATTCTAACTGAAATGAGATAAACAAAGTTGACATTGATTAACAATTGTCGAAAAATTAATTTTGCAATAACTATATTTTAAAGATTTAAATAAGATTTTCTTCTACTTACCTATTTCAGAATCGTCCGAGTCTAATTGATCGACTTCTGCATGCTGATCATTATCTACCAAATTAGGCGTAACACTTTCATCATTATAATTAATTTCATTAATAGTCAGTGGTATTGTATCTAAAAAGTATTAAAAAATTAATTTTACGGGTTGCTATAAGTTCAATAAGTAACTATGTACAGGGTGGGCAAATATCGATGTCTTCATGGGAAATCTCGATAACTATAGGAGATATGGAAAAATGAACCCCCTCTACCTGTCTCTTTTTTCGAGAAAAGCTTAATGGTACAAACAAAAATTGGCTATCGTCTTTCATTTTCGAGTTAGTAAATGTTCAATTTTTCGACTTTTTGTTTTGTGGCTATATCTCGCTTATTTATGAAATTAGATAAAAGTAATTTCTACATTCTTTCGCCACTTTTCTGTTGAGAATGCAACGGCATAGTCAGTTTTTCAAAAACGATTTTAAATTTCGAGTTATGCCATAAAGTTGTAATTTTTTTATATGGAACTCATAGTTGGCTGTGCCATCACACAAAAGTAGATTTTTTTTCCATTCCAGTGATATACTATATTATGTGGGGCTGATTTATTAATTTTCACTACGGTACAGCAAAAACACAATTTTTAAATAGTTTTTAATATTTCTTCGTTTTCTGGTTGAAGACAGCAGTCATTTAGAACAGGCATGGCAAACTGAGGATCTCCCGAGGGCTATATGGGTATGGGTACATTTGTGTTGTCATGAGGGCCGCACGCGACAACTATTAATTGAACTCATTTAATAAACATTTTTGCTGAATTACCTAAATTACTTCAATTAATCGCTAGAGTGTTCTTTGTATGGGCCGCAAGTGTGCTTGCAAAAGCCTAATTTAGAATATACCTGATTAAACAAAGTATATGCTATTGCGCTGTTACAATGCCGACCATTTGATTGACAGAATTAATCATGTATGAATGTTGGTCCATCATAAATTTGAACAAATGGAAAACTGTGATATTATTTATCAGAAAATTTCATTTTTAATAAAAGATTTGTTTGAAAATACCTGTTTTTTATTTTGGACAAAAATCAATGAGATTTTTTAGCACTAATTACGATTAACGTAATTTTCTGGTTACTAAGTGAGGGAAACTCATGTTCGACAATATACGCTTTCTGTCTAATTTTGACTTAATATATTGACATTTTATTGTAGTTTTCAACATCGAAATGATGCATACATTCGCACTAGTTGCAATATAAGATTTCATATTTATTTACTATAAAAATTAATATGACTCAAAATTACAGAAAATTTTGTATACAACTCGCTTTGCTCGTAGGGCAAACTTCATATTTAATGTGAAAAACACTTTCATTTTGCAACTTGATACATAAATAGCTATATCAAATCTGATAATCACTTTGAAGTTTCCCATTTTCCATAATGCACAGGGTGGTGAGAATAAATAGGAAACACCATTGAAAACTGTTTTTCGGAATAGGTGGGTGCAGGTGCGGCGGCGCAAGTACCGGCACGTTCGACTGTGCTACGCGGCGGTAATTCTAACAGCCGTATTCATAGTCGTTCGCCAGCGGCTCGCCGGCGAGTGCCGGAGTTTCGTTATGAATAGTATGTTGGTGGCACTGTACGTCTATGTCAAATTCGAGGTTAGCAGGTTAGATAGGAACCTAACCTGATAACCTCAAATTCGAGGTTAGCAGGTTAGATAGGAACCTAACCTGATAACCTCAAATTTGACATAGACGTACAGTGCCGCCAACATACTATTCCTAACGAAACTCCGGTGACTCGCCGGCGAACGACTATGAATACGGGTGTAAGTGTTTTACGGTGAAATACATCGTTAATTTAGGTGAAAAGAATACCACAAGAATCGCAAGCAAAGTGTAGAGGTGTATAATTAAGGGAAAGCTTCGGGAAGCTTGATATAAGCAATAAAACGGTAGAAGTTTGTCGCAACTGATAACGGTCTGGAAAAGGCAAGATACGTTGAGTGTTGCCCACGATATATGCGAACGCCGGCTATCGCAAGGTAGCGGCTGGCACAAAATATATGGATAAAAGAAAGCGGAATAAAGCAGGCAACGAATCGGAGGAAAAACAGGAGATATTTAGAAAAAGTAAATTAGTCAGTAGGTCGCCAAGTAAAAGCGAGTGCAAAGAGAGCAAAATGGCAACAAACGAAGATATAACACATTTTCTAAAAAATCTGAGCAAAGATGTTACGGAAATAGAAATGGAAACTAAAGGGATAATGAAAGAGATGCAAACCGCATACAAAGTTAACGATGATAAATGGGTGATTCAATTAAACAACTGGGAGACAAAACGAAGTCCGCTCAGCAAATGTAAAGTTCTGCGAGAATACAAAATAAGACCAGAACGGGATACGAGAAGCTAAAAGTAAACGATAAGGACTATGTATGGGACTGAAAGACCGAAAAAAGAGGTGGAGGAAGGGACAGCAGCTCCAAAAAATTGAGCAATAGGAAGGTTACGGAGAAACCAGAGAGAGCATTGCTTAACTCTGCTGATCGAACGTGGATGCTTGTTCAAGCTACACCACCCGGGACTTGCAGACGAAAGCAGCAAAGAATCCTTTTATGACTTACTAGAATCGGTATGCGATGCGTGTCCCAAATATGATGCAGTAGTGCTATTAGGGGACATTAATGCACGAATAGGAAAGGAAGTGGCAGGTAAATTCACGATCCATGACAAATTGAATGATAATGGGTTTAGAATCTGCCAGTTGGCATTATCGCACGATTATTTGATTGCCAGCACTGTATTTGAACCTAAAATAATTCACAAAGGAACTTGGACACATCCGGGCAACCAGAGGCTAAACCAGATAGACCACATACTGATAAATATACGAAGAGCGCCTGAAATACAAGACGTTCAAACCTATAGAGGACCAAACTGGGATTCAGATCATGTCATGATGGGTGCGAGGATGCAACAACGAATCGAAACCTTGGAGAGGTGAAGCGAACACAGAAACCGAAAATGGAACACTGAAAGCCTAAATAAAGTGGGGGTGAGGCACAAGTACTGCTCCACTCTAGAGGGATATATGAAGCAGAAGGAAGAAGAGGAGATGATAGAGCAAAAATGGAACAGTATCAGAAGTAAATTGATTAAAACCGCAGAGGACGTGCTAGGCGAAAACAAACTGGGTGCGGTAAAAACAAACAAATGATTTGATAAAGAATGTGAAGAAATAATAAGCAGCAAAAATAAAGCCAGACGATAGCTAGAGAATCTCAAGATAATACGGAAACATACATCAAACTAAAAAAAGAGGTGACAAAACTTTACAAAAAAAAAAGCACGAATGGTATAACGAACAAATTAGAAAAATGGAGGAATGTAACAAACATGGAAAAACACAGTTCACAAGTAAAAGCCATACAAAAGTTTGGGGCTGCAAAGCAAGCGACGGGACATAACTAACTGAAAAAGAAAGAATCCTGGATAGGTGGAAAGACTACTTCGGAGATCTTTTAAATGTTGACGACTCCGGAAAATCATGAGGGATGTCCTACAGATGAGGAAGTGAGGAACGTAATAAGCAACTTAAAAAACAATACCAAATTTGGAAAAATTCAATGGTCACTCCATTATTCAAGAAAGGAGATAGGCTCCAACCTGAGAATTATAGGCCGATTAGTCTGACCTGTAGCACATGCAAATGTATGGAAAAAATCATAACATGGGAATTAACAGAATTTCTTTTAAATAACCAAATTTTACCACAAAGTCAGCATGGATTCTTACCTAAACGGTCAACAATTACTAACCTACTCACCTGTTTAGATGCATGGACTACTAGTTTCGATAATGGACAACCAGTAGACGTCATATACTTAGACTTCGAAAAAGCCTTTGATAAAGTCCCTTTCAACAGATTGCTACTCAAACTAGAACATTACGGAGTAAGAGGCAACTTACTTAAATGGATACATTTCTTAAAAGGACGTCATTATAGAGTACGAGCAAACGGAGTTCTATCTGATACAACTGACACAAGGATCAGTACTAGGACCACTGCTGTTCCTAATATACGTCAGTGACCTTGCAAGGGACATAAAAACAAATATAGTGTTCTTCGCAGATGACACCAAAATCTTTGGGGACCCCATTCTGCAAGCACAAGAAATAATGCAGGATCTCAGCACCATAGAGAAGTGGACTACCGTTTGGAAAATGACCTTAAACGAAACCAAGTGCAGTGTTCTGGGTATCGGCCCCAGAAATCCTCGAAACCAGTACTATTTGAACCAGCAACCGCTGCAAGCTGTTAACATTCAAAAGGATCTGGGGGTTACTATAACTTCCAACCTAAAGTGGGAACCTCACATAAGCTCGGTAGTAAAGAAAGCCAACTCATTTACCTACCTTATTAAAAAAGCATTCAACGACCATTCATGTGAAATGATTCGAATACTGTACAAATCGTTTATAAGATCTAAATTGGAATACGCAAACTGCGTGTGGAATCCATATTTTGTTAAGGACATAGAGCAAATCGAATGAGTGCAGAGAAGAATTACTAAGTTACCTCCAAACTCAAAAGAAGAATCCTATGAATCTAGACTAAAACACTTCAAGTTTACCACATTACGAGAACAAAGACTCAGAGGTGATCTCATCGAACCCTTCAATATAATAGGAAATTTTTACTCTGTACCCACACACATCTTCCACTTCAATACCAATCACTTAGGGGCCACTCAAAAAATTAGAAAAAGAAAAAAACAACAATGTTCGGCGAAACTGTATTACAAACCGGGTTGTGTATACGTGGAACTAATTAAACTAAGATACAGTGAACGCTCCGAGTGTGAACTCCTTCAAAAATAGACTGGATGCAGAAAATGAGAACTTTATGACTGCATTAATCCATTATACCCTATAACACGTGCAATTGTAATAACCGTAATTCTAATTCTAGTTATTATGATAGTGAACGCTAGTTTTAATTTTAGTTTTTAGTTTTAATTTTAGTTTTTACTTTTAAGCGAGCACACACCAAAAACATATAATAGACCCATCGGCTATGCCGCTTTCTATTAGATAAATAAATAAATAAATAAACAGCGGGCCCCGACGAAATTGTAGGGGAGCTAATTCAAAGTGCAGGGACTAGGGGTGTTCGATATCACAAACTAAGTATCGAATAACGAATAAAATTAAATATCGAATATTATTCGATATATCGAAATACGAATAACTATTGAATTATTCGAATAAATTAGTTATTCGAATAACTAATTTATTCGAATAGCTTATTCGGATAACTAATTTATTCGAATAATTTATTGCAATAACTTACTCGAATAACTAATTTATTGGAATAATTATTTAATTATTCGAAAGTTATAAACTATTGCTCTACACCCCATTTTATTGGATTTTAGTTTTAGATAAATTATGAACATTCACAAACCTAATGAACAAAACAAACAAAAAAAAAAAATTTGTGAGCAATAAAAAGTAAGCAAATCGTGATACTTAGAAGTAAGACAATGTTAAAATAATAAAGGTCCACAGTATATTTGGATTTTTTTGACGTAATTTTAATCATGATTTAAATCGGGTCAACCATGTAATATGTATAAGTAACAATAGCAGTACTTACATTTTCTGATTCTGAACACTGAATTCTAAATGTGAGTAGCTTTGAAGAACAACAAATGGTAACAGCACTAAACCATATTTTTCTCCTTTGAGAAATCACAAATGCAGAAAATAATTTACTGTTCACCTTCGAAGACAAACGGAAACTGTAATTTTTGAACAGAATTGGGCATTGATTTATTGCAACGATATTTTAAATTATCGCTAAAGGGGTATCCCCACTTTCCCACATCCCCGATTTACGATTCCGACCAATAGGCAATATGTATCATTACTAGAATAAGTTGTTAAAAATCAATTAACAATTTTTTAGAAAAAGTAATCTTCTGTTTAACCTATTCTACCTGATATCTGATACAAGTCTTCTGTCTTATGATGATTAATGGCCATTTGTTAAATACAAATAGTAATCATTAGGCAGGCCGGTATTATTGTAAGGAAATTGAAAAGGACTAACAATACTAATGATTAATGATAACCGATAAGATCATCTAAAGAACTTTTCAAGCAATGATAATAAACAAAATAAATAATCCTACCAGGAAAGTTCACGGAGGATGCGATAGCAGAAGTTACAAAATTTGTATACGAGGCGATAGGGAAGAGTCGACCGTGTGTGGGTGTATTCGTCGACCTGAGAAAGGCATTTGATACGCTAAGCCACAAAATTCTGCTTGACAAGCTTAATGACGTGGGAATCAGAGGTAGAGCTCACGAAATACTAAAGTCATACCTAACTGAAAGACCGCAGTTTGTGGAAATGGAAAACATAAAGGGGGAGATAAATGTTTCCGAGTATGGGGTTCCCCAAGGCACAGTCCTGGGCCCCCTCTTATTTATTATTTACCTAAATGATCCTTTTAAAGTCAAATGTGAGGGAAAAATATATTCATTCGCGGATGATACTGCGATTCTCTATGAGGGTGCTTCTTGGGAGAAACTTGTAGCCAAAATTGCAACAGATCTATCAAAGCCTTTTAGATGGTTTGAGGAAAATAAGCTGACGGTAAACTTCGATAAAACAAATTGTGTCACTTTTGGATGCTATTGTGACAGTATTCCGGATCTAGATGGTATAGTAGTACACGGTAAAGAGTGTAATAGTTTACATTGCGATACTAACTGTAAGAAAATTAAGAGAGTTGTGAGTGGAAAGTATCTCGGGATTATTATCGATCAACACCTGCGATGGGGTGAGCACATAAATAAATTAGTAAAAAAACTGCGCTATTTCACTTTTGCATTCAACAGACTCAAAACAATAGTAAACACCTCTATGCTAAAAGTGGTATACAATGCCTTGTTTGTCTCAATTATGAGATATGGGATCATCGGTTGGGGTGGGGCAGCGGAAAATGCGATTAGTCCTTTGGATGCATTAAATAGGAAAATACTAAAGATTATGTATGGAAAAGACAGACTCTTCCCGACAAATCAGTTGCATGATGAGACAGAAGCGTACAATGTTCGGCAGCTATTTTGTAATGCTGTGTTGAAATTTTACATGAAAAATAGGCTCTTCAGGGTAGAGGTAGGAGAAAGAATGTTAAGGTCGCAATCACTTAACATGGTTACTGTGCCGGAAATTAGAACCACGACTGGAAGAAGATGTCATGTATATGTAGGTCCAAAGATCTTAAACTCACTGTCATGCGAGACGCGTAATGCAATTCCTCAATCGTGGGGAAACCCATGTAAAAAAATTATTGACCAAAAACTACGAGAACTAAGTCCGAAAGGGGTAGCAGGACTACTAAAAACTTCTTGGGATTAGTGACGAGATTATGTCACACGCTCACAAATAAAATCGCGAGTCTCGAGAAATCAATTTGGAAACCCACACGCAGGCACCTAAGTGCCTTTGTGGTCCATCTGGAAATTGGAGGAGGCCCCCAAGACTGACTGGATCAGATCTGGGTGGTATATAGTTTTAATTGTTTATCGTTTTTATTGTATAGGATGTATGGAGTGATGTACATGAAAATGATAAATAAATATTATTATTATTATTATTATCTAGAAACCTCACTTATATGTCATAGCCCGCTTGATAAAAAATGAAATTGCTCTGGCCGTTTTAATTTTAAGTAATTAAAATGTTTACAGTTTGATATTTATAATGTGGCTTTGTATTCTAATAAGTTTTATTTGCATAAATAAGTATTTATTCCAATAATTCTTTATTCGATATTCGTATAAATTTATTAAAAATAAACTTTCGAATTATCCAATAAATAATTTTGGTATGAATTTATTCTAATACATTTTTATCAGAATAATTATTTATTCGATAATTCCAATAAATTTATTCATATTATTATTTATTCGATAATTCGAATAACTTTTATTTTAATATCCTTATTCGATATATTATTTGAGTTATCGATACAAATGCACAGACCTAGCAGGGACTGCACTATATAGGCGAATGCATCAGCTGATAAAACTGATCTGGGATAAGGAACAGATGCCAGAAGACTGGGAAAGAGGTATTATTATGCCAATATTTAAAAAAGACGATAAAGAAATATGTGACAACTACCGAGAGATATCCTTGCTCAATGGGTCATATAAAATATAGAAAGAGTTCAGAATAAATTCTTGCGTTTTGCTGCATTCAAATGTGGCATCCCCATGGAGGACTATCATAAATCATCGATGTTGGAGAAGTTAAACTTGCTCTCTTTGAAAGATAGAAGGATTCTCTACGATATTTACTTTATATATAAAGTTGTTAATGGCTTGGTTGACAGTCCAGAGTTACTATATTTAATTAAATTCAACGTGCCTAACCGGAATCCCCGGAATTTTGAATTATTTCACATTGAGTTTCATACCACGAATTATGGCACCCATTCACCTATAAATAGAACTCTAAAAATTATCAATGCTTCTGCAAATTCAGTGGATATTTTTAATAGCACACTTGCCAACCTCAAAAGCGCTATTATCAATAACATTCTATAGGTAATATATATCCTATTATTATTGTAGTCATGCGTTACATGTTGTTGTTGTTATTGTTGTTTTCATTTGAATGCATTCTTTATGCAATATTTAAGGTTAGTTGTATTAGTATATATAAAATGTATTATTCCTGTTGTATTTGTTAACTGTTAAAATGGGGTTTCCCGTAAACTTGGTAATAAATAAATAAATAAAATACTGTCATCCCTGATACATAACTGCCTATCTAAACACGCTGCAAATGTAATAACAGACTACCAGCAGGGATTCAGGCCTAATCGGTCAACCACAGATGGCTTGTTTACTATCCGGCAAATTTTTGAAAGATGTTTTGAACACATCAAATTACACTGTTTATTTATTGATTTTCAGCAAACGTTTGACTCTGTAAAAAGAAGTAAAAACATGAAAGCATTAAGATCGCTTGGAATTTCAAACAAATTAATAAATCTAATTAGTATGACCCTAAAAAATAGCACATCGGCAGTGTTGGTGCAGCAAGAAAAGACGGAATACTTCCAAACAAACGCCGGCGTGAGACTAGGGAATGCTTTATCGGCTCTGCTGTTTAATCTAGTGATGAAAATCATAATACAAAAAGTAAATATGCCTGGGACATTGAGAAATAAGTGTCTAAGTAGTAGCATACGCGGACGATGTAGTGCTGATTAGTAGAACGCTAGATACCCTGAAATCCTCATTTGTGGACTTGAAAAACGCGACCAAAACATCGAGACTCGAAATGAATGAAAAAAGATTAAATACCTGGTCTTGGACAAGAGCTCTGCCAATAAAAAAGAACTATGCGTTAAAAATAAAAAATGTGAGCGAGTGAATTTACATACCTTGGATCACAAATAAACTCTACTAACGAGCTGGATGATGAAATAAAAAGATGAATTTAAAAACACTACGGATATAAAAATGTACTCCACTCCAAACTACTGAACCACGCTACAATACTAAAAATCTATAAAACCTTTTTTGCTCAGTAGTTACATACAATTGTGAGTCATGGATAGGGTTTCCAGTCCCGGGATCCGGTCCCGGGATTCTACCACAAAAACCGAGTCCCGGGACCACAGCCAGCCCGAACGAAGTCCCGGGACCATGTCAACATGCGTGCGTATACTCGATATCAGAGAATTATAACAAACAATTGGCGAAATGTAAAGTTGGTACCTACAAAATTATCATAATCAGAGGCAGCTTGACGAAAGGATTACACAAGAACTTTGCACTTCAAACAAAAGCAAAAGATGAAGAGCGCCAGACATTTTTACCAGAAGAAGCAATGACGTTGTAGACGAGCCCCAACGCAATTTATCAGCACAGAAATACTTTATTTAACTTAAAACACTTGTTTTTCTTTGGAAAATGCATTCGGAAATTTCACCTGAACACTATTTCCCTTTCGGGACCATTTTCGGGATTTTCGGGACTAGTCCCGGGACTTGAAATTTAACTCGTAAGGCCCGAAAACACTTTTGGTCCCGGGACTTGGAAACCCTAGTCATGGACCCTTATAGTGAAGCAGCAAAATTGGTTGAAATGCTTTGAACGAAGGATATTAAGAAGAATATTCGAGGGGATATCTGAAGGGAGTGGTTATTGCAGGATAACTAACGCAGAATTAGAAACACTAATGAAAAGCAATATTGCAAAGCGCAGAGACTCATGATTCGGGCATGTGATGCGTATGCCGAAATGCAGAATGCCGCGAGTGATGCTTGACTGGGACCCTGGATACGGTGGAACCAGAGGAAGACTTAGGGGCGGTACACCAAGACCTCGAAACAATGAAAGTGAAAAACTGGATGGGCAAAAGAGTAAGTAAGTAATAGGTGGCTGCAACTTCATATTTAACAACTTCTACCAATTAATTATAAACAATTTTTCCAAATATCATTTTTGTGTATTTTGAAAAATAACGGTATTTTATTCTAGGTCATTTTCATATTTTTGAACCTTCCTGTATATATAGGAAAGAAGACACCTTAATTTTTCGTAAGTGCATCTTTTATCAAAAAAACATTTCGTGTGTCCAAATTTATGACAGACACTGTATATTATGTAATTGGAAATAGATCCTCTTTCTCATGATGCTATAGCCAACTGAGTTCCATATAAAAAAAAATACAACTTTATGGTATAACTCAAAATTCTACACTTTTTTGAAAAACTGACTGCGCCACTGCATTCTTATCAAAATAGTGCCTGAAAAATATAGAAATGACTTTTCTCTATTTTCATAAATAAGTAAGTCAAAAAATCTAACTTGAAAACAAAAGATGATGGAAATGAAAATTCTTTTCAATTTTTTAAAACTGAAATGTAAAAAACGCTAAAAATTAATCGACTTTGAATCTATTAGTTTCTATACACTTCAACGGCATCTAATATCAACAAATCTAGAGGTTTTATTTGAAATATCCCATTACCTGTAATTAAACTGCTGTTGCCATATTCCAGGTTGCTATCTGGAGTAGTCGTCTCTACAATACCCATTCCTGAAGATCGATTTGATTTTTTTGTGCATTTCTTTGTACTCCTACATTTACCACGATGACGCTTGTAAAGCTTCAAAACATTCAGGGGATCATCAATAGCAAAGTCACGTTTTCTTCTGGTATATTTTCTCTTAATTCTCCCAGCTCTCAATAGCTTGCTGTGTTCTGTGCTGCCCTTAAAACTTTCTCGAAACTTTTTAAGATGTAGAGAACTACTACTTTTTAATAAGTCTTTTGTTACAGTTGGGTTAACTTCTTCGACTTTATCGAACAATTTCTTTAACTGAGGGGTTTCAGTACCTTTACAGTCTAAAAGCATTTCTTTTAAAGTAGGAACAATACGACTATAATTGTGGTCAAACGGTAAACTTCCAATTTGGCTTTGAACATCTGAAGTTTCTTCAACTGTTGAGGATGAGAAATTAATTCCATCATTTTGAGTTTCTTTAAAATTTGCCTCTATATTTTGAGAAGTAGCTTGAGTTACGCTAACTAGTGTTTCACTAAAATCTGGCTGCGTTTCTGAGAATGTTTCTGTTCGACTGTATGACAAGTTTTCATAAAAAATATTAGGATTAATTATATTTTCACTGGTATATACGGCAGTAAAATTCTGTGGAATAAAAGGCACAATGACCTTTGTGTCCTCAGTTTTAATATCAGATGATTCAAGTAAAACAGCATGATTACTAATTGTATTTACTGGGACTGAAGGAATAGTAATTTCTTCTTTGCTCTTTCTCCTGCGTGCTTTTTTCAAAGCAGCGTCTCCATTAGCTGTCGATTTAATCCCACTTGTATTACACTTGTTAGTGTTTGATAATAAAATACTTTTAAGTCTCGGAATTCTCCTCTTAAACTTAACAGAAACATTTTGCCCATTAATATTACTAGTGATGGTAGGAATAATTCTATACATGGGACATTTTTTAGAATTTTGCCAATATGTTGGTTTAGGTAAAGGAGGCTCTAACAATGTATTAAGGTTTGTTCTTGGTTTGACCGTAGAATTTACTACAAATAATGTTGATGTTAATACGTCTTGTGCTGGCAACTGAGGCTGCTGTAATTGTACAGATGTAACAACTTTGATTGGTTGGTTGGTCGATGACTGTAGCAGTTTATATGGAATAATTTTGGTTTCTTTAGGTTTTTCATTGTGTGTTAAATGGAAACGTAGTAAATTTCCAAAATTTGTTTCATATAACTGCTTGACAGTATTCGCAGCCTTGAGAGTTTCAGGAACATTAAGTTCCCTAGGAGTAGCTAAGTGATGTGCAGCTATATCGTCTTCGTAATCGGTAGTTGTTGCAATTGGAATAATTGGAATAGTATCTTGTATTGGGGGCTGAATTCTTGGTATACCCATGTTTATTGGCATACTAATTGGTTGTTTTATTGAGTTACTCACTTTCACCATTCTTTGTGTGTTAGTATCTGGATTATTCTCAAAATATTTTTCAGTTGCAGTCTCTGCTAGAGTTTGAGTTAAATTTAGCATTTCTGAAATATCCGCACTTCCACCTGGTTCGATCATTTGACATTTGTCTATAGAACTACTTGGCTGTGGCGTTTTAAAAATATTTTTTATTCTCTCTGATATAGTTTGAGTTAAATTTTGCATTTCTGCACTTCCACTTGGTTTGATCATTTGATATTTTTCTTTAGAACTACTTGGTTGTGACGTTTTTAAAACGCTTCTTATTTTATTCTTAACAGGATGAACTTTTGACGTATTTTCGAATTTTTGCTTATTTACATGCTTTGTCGCCTGATTACGTGAAGATTCGCCATATAATTCACAGTAGTTTTTTCCTTGGGCTCGCAATTGGACTTTGCGCTTGCGTAATTTAACTCTTTCTGTTATATCTGTTACCACATCGCACAGTGAAGGATCTAACTCATCAAGTATGGCATTATCACTGTTTCTGTTCAATTGTTCGCCAAAAAATTTTTCAAAATTATCATTATCAGAAATAACATAATTCCTAACTTCTAATTTTGACTTTTTTCTTGTAGAACTATCTGGATTGTTACTAGATTTTCGTTTAACATTTATACCTTCTGTTTCACATTCAGGACTGTCTGCTAGCATTTGTTGCATAATTTCAATTTCATCTTCGTCTTCTAAAAATATGTCATCATCATCTTCACTAGAGATATCATAATGTATGTACGTATCGTCGCTGTCTTGTGTTCTACATGATGCACCAACAGATACATGGGGAAATCTATTTTTATCCTGTGAAGACTTTGAAGTTTTATCTTTACGAATTTTTACGTGTCCCATCGTTTTAGGCATTACAGCAAAATCTTTGAATACATTTACTTGCAGTTTGGTATTGACAAATTCAACCGACGTCTTTGCTAGAAACTTTTCGATGTAATTGTGAAGCTGGAATTCTGATTGAAGGCATCGGTTTCGGAAGTCAAAGAACATATCAAGCTTTTCCAAACATTCTGAACAAATCAGCGCCGGTAGATGGTCTTCAAATTCCTACAAAATGTATATATTCATAAAATAAAAAAATAGTTGAGGTTAACAACCTACCAAATCCTTGATGCAAGCAACCACTTTTTCCATAATGTAATCGTTACATATTTCACTGAATTCACCCTTAAAGCTAAGGCATAATCTACAAAAATCGACTAAGTGGAACATTTTACAGATATTCGGAAACCATCAACAAACAAAACATGTTTTACAGATTTCAACCATCAAACTTCATAACATAATAATTCTGTTTTGGTAATCTCTGGACATTGTTGCCAACATTATCCATTTTAGAAAATATTGAGTTCATTTAGCAGTTCTACAGTGTGACCCAAAATAGACGAGAAAGGTCGTGACGTCACATATACAGTTGTGAACCTGTACAACAAAGATATTATACAGGGTGTTTCTGGAGCCCGAAATTCGCCGCCGAATCCAATTAGGCAGATCAGCAATGGCCCAACTAACGAAAATTTGGCGAAGCCACAATATTACACGTAGCACCAAAATTAACCTTGTTGAAACTCTGGTATCCTTTATCTAATAGACGTGTCTGTCCGGGACGCTGTTTTGTCTGTCTGGGACGCTGTTTCAGCAGCCAAACCGTAAGAGATAGAGAAAAAAGTTATTAAAGTTATATGTTTGGAATGGTCATGTCAGGTCAGGAACCAAATTTCAGTCTCTAACACTCATTATTATCTTAATTATAATCCTAACTTTTTAGGTTAGATTCTAGGCAAATTTTATCAAGGCGAATGCGACTGGTAGTTTGCTACCAACAATGACGTCATATACGTACGTGTGGTGAATACGCGTTCTATTTGCAAAACGGTCTTTTTTGTGTTATTAAATGAGACATTTGTCTCACTGGACTGCTAGTTCTCTATATTTAAATACGCATCAGAAGCTTGGACGGTCCGGACTGCTGACCGTCGGCGCATAGAGGCATTTGAAGTGTGGGTGTGGACATGATATAAATACAAGGGTATGCTCTAGCGCAGCTTTTCTCAACGACCAATATGAAAGCGTGAACCAGACTACGTCATCAATAGGCGGCTATTTGAAAGTTACGTTTTAAAAGTCTCCCGGAAAAATCGTATTTTGCATTTGTAAGGGTCAAGTTATTGGTGAAATGGAGAGAAATCGTATGCAATTGTAATAAATGCTATTTTTCGTGTGAATAATACGCGGTTTTATTGATTCTCGTAAATTATAACTCTTTTCCGCACCACCACTGAGGTACAGTCTCATGCGCATTTTTTTTTTACGTGGTATCCCCAATAGGTATAATCCACGGGCCTGAGAAAGTGTTTTTCGCTCTGAGCATATCCTCGCTGAATAAAATTGTCAATTAGTCTTACATATAAAAACCCACACAGAAGAAAAATCTTATAGTTCTTCTATTTGTGATTATAAAACTGCACGAAGAAGCTATTTAAGTGTACATATACAAACTCACACAGGGGAGAGACCGTATAGTTGTTCTATTTGTGATTATAAAACTGCACGAAAACGCGATTTAGTTGGACATGCAAGAATCCACACAGGAGAGAAACCGTACAGCTGTTCTGTTTGCGATTTCAAAACGGCACAGAAACAAGAATTTCATTTTATTTACTTACATGCAGATGCATTTGTGTTTTCTTTGCATACTACAAGCCATTGTTCAGAAATTATTTCATTCTTTGGAAACCTGAAGTAACTCACTTTTCTATCATTCCTGGTGTTATTCCTGCAGCCCTTTACGCTGCACACTACCATTCTTACACGCTCTTGTAGTTTTTTTGTCGTGTTTGATGGTGTTTAATAATCTGAGGAAACTATTCACTGTTTACTTGATATGTACTATGTACTATGTATGTACTCGCGCGCATTTCAGGTTATGAGGTTAGGCATGATATAAATGAGGTTAGGGTATTCGACGTGCAATGCGTGCAACCATCGTCCAACATGCCGAAGCCCTCCTGATATACCCGAGACCATGATAATCATGCCCGAGACCTTACGAATGTGACGTCATGTGGTTCACGTGCGCAGTGGGTTACCGTCTCTCGAGCATACCCTTGTATTTATATCATGGGTGTGGAGAAGAATGCTCATCAGAGTACCATGGACAGCCCGTAGAACAAATGTTTCTATATTAAATGAAATAAAACCTAAACAAAGACTCTCTACCACTATATATGCCAATATACTGAAGTTCTTTGGCCACATCACTCGCAGAGATGACCTCAAAAAGCTCGTGGTCCAAGGAAAACCTAACGGCAAACGAAGGAGAGGAAGGTCACCAAACCGCTGGATTGACACAATTGAAACTCTTTTGAATACCAATGTCGAACAGGCAGTAAGGAATACCGGCAACAGAGAACGTTGACGCGACACCATCCGAAGAGTAACAGCACAACTTGAAGAGAACTAATAACCATAATCACCACTCATCTGTAAAGATGGACGGAGTCGAGGAGGAGGAGGAGATCTTACAATATTTTATCTGCGATGCAATCTAGAAAACAAGGTAAATATTTAAAAACATTTTTTTTATATAAATTAGGATTATTAGAAACCGGACGTAGTTTTGCGTGGTTAAAAATTTTAAAACACGTTGCTACTGACGACCTACCTATGAACTCTTTTAAACACGTTACTGAAGACGTAAACTAATGAAAACATATTATTAAACAGTCGTTTTACAAACTTAAAACTGCCAACTAAAAGTCAATTTTGCACACTGTCATAGATAAAATAAATTTAAAAAAATACAATAAGGCGTATCAGCAAATGAACTTAAGATATTGTAATGGTTGCATTTAAGACTGCTAGTTTATTTAGGAAAATTAGTTCATGGGTAAAATGAGGAAAGAAGCGTATGGTAGAAGAACCATGAGAGGTTAAACTGCAGTAGGTAATCTATTAAATGGTCTTGTCTGGAATTGGATGCAGTAACGAGTTTGTTATTCGTTAACTGCATCATGTGAATTGGATGAAACGTGTTTCATTTGCTGGTGGTGGACATCGTCGAGCTTCTTATTGAGGGAAACATCATGTGAATTGGATAAAAGCGTTTCAGTCGCTAGTGGGGGACATTGTCGGGCTTCTTGTGGGGGGAGGCATCTTGTGAATTGGATGGGAAGTGTTTTCGGTCACTGGTGGTAAACGTCATCGAGGATTTGGTGGTGGGTTGCGAACATCTTGTGAGATTTGGAAAAAAATGCATTACAGTTTGTTAAGTCATTTTGCTGTTTTAGATGCTTGATTGCATTTCACGCCTTTAGGGCAATTTGTTGCTAGGTTAAAACCATTTTCAATCTTTGCGCACAAGTACAATATCATCTCCCGCACATTTGATTCAGGTCATTTTGGTATTTTAAATAGCCACCTAGGCTTTAGGGCAGCGTGCCCGTATGCTAAACCCTTTTAGTTCTTTATTTGGCTCCATCGCCTAATTTCAGAATCACGATTTCGCACATATTTAGCTCCAAAAGCAGTATTTTTCGTCGGTTGGAGCTCCCCTCTGATGGCGTTTTTCCGAATTCCGAATCTTCTAGAAAGCACGCCGTTGAGGCGTGATACCATTGGTGCCGGTATTAATTTGTTTCATTTTATCGCCCCGCGATTGGCTGCCGAGGTTTAGTCACGTGGGGACGCGATCAAGGTGACCTTTGCCAACGCTTCCCTCTGGGCATTCAGCCGAGAGCCGTCGAACGAACAAGTGGTCGGATAGTGTGTGAGTTCGTGCGACGCTCCCGCCCTTGGCGGGGGCGTCAGCCTTTTTCCCGTCAAGTGCTGCTTCAGCAATTATGTGACAAACTGTTTCGCCTTAAGGGCAGTTGTCCGCAGCCCGTGGCAAAGAACGCTCGTGTGGTGGTTGTGAGTCGGAGTTTTTCGAATTGTCTTCGGCGTAGCGTGGGTGTTTGGAGCCCAGTTCCTGCTTCCGTAAGTAAGGGGACGTGCCCCCTTCATCTCGACCTAAGAGGATCTGTTCCGCAGAACGAAAGTGGCCCATTTTTTCGTCGTCCCGTTGTACGCGTCCTGGACGCGTCTCACGTCGCCATTAAGGCGGTTGTGCACTCATCCCTATAGCCGTTGTAACATCGAAGGTACCTGCCACCTACGACTGCAGCCTGTCGCAACTCAACTGTACCAGGCTCCCTCGCCGCCTACGCATTAAGGTATGTGTCTTTAACCTGATTACCGCTGTGAACGCGAGTGCTAATTTAATCTTCGCTGTCCGCTGCATAAGGCGTCGCGCCAGCATATTGGTGCATTCCTTCAGAATTGCAGACTGTCCATATCGCGAGTGCTAATTTAATCTTCGCTGTCCGCTGCATAAGGCGTCGCGCCAGCATATTTGTACTCATTACTACTCATTACTACTCATTACTGCTCATTACTGCTCATTACTGTTCATTACTGTTCACTACTGCTCAACATCTGTCGCTAAGTTTAGAGCGCGCGTGCCAGCTGGTGCCCTTAATTATAGTCTAAGTATAGATATAGGGCGACGCACTCTGCCGCCCCATTGTAACCCGAAGTTCAATACATGATTGGTTAGTTAAGGAATTATTGTTTTGTTTCGACTTGTGCATGTTCTGTTACAGATAGACGCCCCCTTCATTGTACTGATTATTGTACGACGGAACGAGGGAGCTTTGAGCGTGCAGGTGGGTGAGACAGCTGCGTAGTCGCGGTCGGATTGACACCTAATTACAATCCTTGCATAAGGCAATCCCGAAATTGTTATTTGACCTTGCAACTCTTGAGTAATCCTATTGGCGGAGTATTTTGCATGCTTCGCTCCCGTCTAACCGTCCAGGCCCGGTTAGCCGGGTTAAGACAGGCTTGGTGGCGCCCTCATGATTTCGACATACCCTGTATATATTATGTCACCACACGCTTGCCCAGAACGTATCGTGTGACTCACGCCCGACTCCCTGAGCGTCCCAGCCGTGGCCTTTTAGCCTATTTCGAACCGATTTCAGGGCAAGTGTGCCAGTTTTTCAGGACTGATTCCGTGGTGCGATGCTCACCTTGGGTGGGTGTCGTAAAGTTCTTTTAATACCGTAACAAGTTGCTGTTAATACAGGTGCTTGATTGCATCTATACTTAAGTTGACGTGCGGTGGAAGGGAGGGTTTTTGCTGCTGAACGGGAGTTTGCAGTGTTGATTTGGGGGCTGTGTCTGCATGGGTGTCCCTCGGCCTCTGTGAGCTGATGGAGTTCGCATGGTTAGGTGAGGGGGCTGATTGGAGAGGTTGTAGCTTCGGGTATTTGTTGAAGGAACTAAGGGTGGGCCTTATAATTAGGAGGGAACTACTTACATTTTTATGTTTATCAAATGATGGGAATTGTAACAAGTAAGCTTTTGACTAATATTCCACTGTCATGGTTTGATATGACATTGACAATTGTAGAAAATGTCATATGATTTTCGGGGTGGCCTTTCATTGAACAAAGCGACTGCTGGGAATATTTAATAAAACTAATAATTAATAATTTTAGTCGGGGGCGGGGGGCATATGAATTACATAAATTCACAGGGTTGCTGTAAAGTGGGTGAATAATGATGTGGGGGCACAACATTGAATAAATGAAGCTGCGTTGTTGGTGAACATCATAATAATGATGGCGCCGCAACGTAACAGCAATATTAAGCTTTAAATCTTTAATGTAGCTAATTTAAAAAAACACTTCGTACTAATTTTTGCAGCAAAGGTTTTATGATTTGACTGCTGTCGATTTGGAACATACTTTTAAAACAGCTTTGCAGCCTCCTGTACATAAAAATCAGATCTCCTTTTTCACAAAAAACAAAATTACCATTACGTTATTGAAACTGAATTTGACTTATTTTCTTCAAATTCCAATTGTACACTCACTTGATCAACAATGTCACTAAGTAATTTTAATAACATTATTCATGTATCCAGGCAACGTAAACAGTGCGATCATGATTTTCCATTTCCAAAGTTACCCATATTATAATATTTAACGGAATTAGGCCGACATTGAGCATTAACAGACAAGGATAAATTTTGTCGCCGAGGCAAATAAATTATCCATATCAGTTTTATGTCATATCGGCCGTATAGGGCATTCAGTATCTAAATACAAAAACATTTAAATTTTTTTTATGTTGGTATGTGCATATAATTTTTGTACTAAGGATTCTGTATTTTGTTTTGCAAAGGTTTCCACACCTGTATACAGATTTGAATTTATAAAAGACGATTAATATTCCTCATTGTCAATCTCAAAGTAGATGGGTGTCCCAGAATTTCTGTAGGCAGACGGAATACGCTTGGTTCAGTGAAGAGGCAGATTGAATTGCTTGGAGAAGCGGCTACTACAGGTATTTGTTGAAAGAGCTTAAAGTAAAAAGTTATAATAAAGTGAATAAGATAATTAAAAGGAACTAGTTACATGTTTCGTGTTTATCAAATGATAATAATTGTAACAAATATGCTTTTGACCGACTTTCCACTTTCATAGTTTTGACGTTGACAGTTATAAAACTGTTATATAAATTTTGAAGTAAGTTTTCATTGTACAAAACGACTTTTCAAGTGTAACATTTTTTGATAATGCATGAACCTAACCTGAGTTTAGAATTGTTGTTCTGCTGAAGCTATAAATATTTAATAAAACCAATAATTTTATATTAAAGGGCATAATTTTACTTAAATTCATCTAAAACAAACATTTGTTATAATCTAAAAACTAAAATCATACAGGCTTACATAGTATTTACTTAACCTACCCGAGTTGGTTAACTTAAATAGACTAGATAGCATCAGTAAAGTCAAAGTAAAAGGGGTATACTAATACATTAGGCCTACTATAGTCTGTTTTTAAACTAGGAGGAGTAAATTGAAAAACCTAATTTACACTATAAAACATCCCCAAAAAATAAACTAAAAGCATTTGGTGGCAACTTTGAAATATTATTTCGTCTTTAATGTTAACAAACATATATAAAATAATTGTAAACGTTATAATACATTTTGTTTACTTACATTTAATTCTTTCAATATTTTATTGTAATATATTTTTTCCGTTGATCGTTTATTTATGGGTTTCATTAATCTATAGAGAATCGTCTATTAATGACCCTTTAATGAATGATTTGTTATTAATGAACGATTTTTAAAAATCTGTTTATGTTGGTGGCACTGTAAGTCTATTTCTAATGTGAGATTAGCAGGTAAGGTTTTGCTTCAGTTTGTGTCAAAACTAACGCAAAAATTAACCAGCTAACCTCGAATTTGACATAGACTTACAGTGCCACCAACATAAACAGTGCCAACCTAAGAAAAAAAAATGACAACCATTTATGGTCACCCGGTACCATTAATGTCAAAACTTGAAGTTTCAATCTTTTTTCATAAAATAAAATTAGATTTTCTTCAAATTAATAATATACGATCAACGGAAAAATATTGTCACTAACTCCTATGTTAATCGGCGATTAATAATCTCTACAATTAAAGCACGAGCGCCACCTCGCGCTTTAAAATGTCTCGATTATTAATCGCTCTCATTAACTTACTTGTTGGTTAAATAACTATTTTGATATGACTACAGAAACTTAAGTCCCGCACATAATTTGGTAGTGTAGCAACAGATATTTACAAATTCGTTTTCAAATAAATTAAAACAATGCATATAACTGCTAGTATAGCAACGGTTAGCATATTTGAGTTCGCTCGATGCCACAGCGCGGACCGGGTATGCCGGGCTCTGATTGGTCCAAGGTGCGCTGCGGAAAGCTTTGTCAATGTCTCGTTTTCCTTTATGTAGGTAATACCAAAGAACATATAACATGAAGAACTTCAGCCCCGAGGTTTACCTGCGTATACGTTATATGCTCTTTCGTAATACTGTACGTTTACACAGGTACTAGATCCAGAGATACTTAAGTAATAAGTAAAATGATTGTTTAATCTAATACCTGCTTTTGTTTACACCCGGAATCTACATATTTAAAACGTGAAGCGTTTTCTTTCGACATTTATTTTGAAACTTCCACCGGGCCGATTTCGATAATTCTTTTTTTAATGAAAGCCGTTTAAGGTGCAGATATGCACAAAAGTCCTAAATTGAAAATAAATGGATAATTTTTAGAGAAAAACCATCATATTGTAGCTCTCAAGTGGTTGCAGCCGGCCATGCAGGATCAGTAATTCTTGAAGTCAGCGTGCGGCGTTCTGCTGATTGTTGCAATGGACTACTATAACTACTAAATGTTTCTTTGAAATCAACGGTCTGCTGATTCGTGAGACAAACGTCAAAATACATGTAAAATGACAGTTAAAGAAAATCGGTATTGCTCAGATGCTGCAAGGTGTTTTTTCTGCTGATTATAATTATGTGGATGTGCTTATTTACACACTGGTTCATTGATTTCCCTGTTGGTACAAGCATAGGTATATTGTTAAAACGTCTTTTGACGTTGTCCGACACCTGTTTTTCGTACTCTTCCATCCTCACAGTTTCTTTCGTGTAAGTTGCATTCAATCATCGCTTTTGTAATCTATTATTTCAAAATTCGATTCGACCTTCTCCTAGCTCTTCTTTGTGGCACCCTTCCCATTTTCTCTGTGCGCCTAGCATGTGCGATGACAATTAATAAATCACAAAGACAAACTCTGAATAAAGTAGGAACATATAATATTCGTCACAACCAGTATTTAGCTATGGTCAAGTGTATGTAGCAATGTCACGTGCTAATAGTTAAAAATTCAAATTTTATCTGATGGATAGTGCCATAAGTTAAACATTGTCTACAAGGAAGTTTTGTAAATTGCAAAATATTTTTCAACGGGTTCTATTAGTGGTTTTTTATTTACTGTGGTTTTATCAGCTCGACGATGATATTTAAATGGCAGTTGCTCTCAAGACAAATACATGTTATAATAGTGATTTTTAAAAATGCCGTATCAGTACAATAAGGACATATTGTCTTGAATTTACATAAGGGTTCACCTGAGAGGAATAGTTTTTCAAACTTAACTTGAAACTCGGCAACGAAAACCTATGTCAAGCCGTGACAGATATCGCCAGCTCCACTAACATAATATATTCCAACATCAAGAACATAACAGCAAAACCTGTGTCCTGGCTTTGTAGAAGGGCAAGTATCACTCTGAAGAATGATAAGGCATTAAAAATCAACAACACACCCCTCGGAGCCTTTCATTCGGAGGAAAAGATCTATCAATCGATTAACACTGCGTTGGAGGCAGATGATACAGTACACTACCACGCTGAGTTTCTCCACACTCTCTACCCTCCCGGACTTCTACCCAATCGCCTGCCTTTGAAAGTTAGATCACTTATACTACTAATAGTCGTGAAGACTCCTAAATTCGACTGCAGGTGAAAGCTCCGCATCGTAATGTTACTGAGGACAAAATGTTCATAGGTTTTGGAGAAAGGGAGACAGTCTTCATTCCTCGAATAACGCTTATTCTTTCAGACTATTCTTTTCAATTTCTGACTGCAATTTCTCGTAAAAACCTGCTTTGTCATGACGATCAATAAGGTGCAGGGACAGTCGCTGAATCAGGCTGGGGTCGACTTGAGGGAAGACTGTTTTTTTCTCGATCAACTTTCTCTAGACTGTTTAGGGATCAGTTCTCCAAACAACTTAGTGGTACTCAAACCAGAAGGGAAAACATCCAATATTGTCTACAAAGAAGTGCTTTTACCCCCTCTTCGACGGGATTAACTTCTACTTCATAGATCGTTATATAATAGAATCTGGGGAAGGTAAGAAGTTGTAATTCGCAATATTAGTTCTTTTTACAAGTAGTGTCAAACCATTTTCAGGGCTTTTCGAAATGCATTCCTCCAAAGAAGCTAAATGTGGTAGACCTGTTTTTGTAAAGATCTACAATGAGGAAACTACTACAGGTGGGAAACTGAAATTCGACATATTAGTTCGTTTTACAAATCAGATCAAGTAAATATCAAGGTTTTGCAGAATTCATTCCCGAAAGGGGTTAAATGGAGCAAATATATTTATCTAAATATCGCTCCAAGGAAACTACTACAAGTATAGGATGTTAAAATTGAGCATATTAGAACATTTTTCAAATTGGGTCAAATCAGTTTTAGGGTTTTGGAGAATTCATCCCCGAAAGGGGTTAAATGAAACAAATCTGTTTGTCGAAATAAGGCCACGGGAAAACTACTACAGGCAGTAAGTTGAAATTCGGCATTTTAGATCGTTTTACTAATCGGAAATCATTTTTACAGTTTTTCGAAATATATCCCTCAAACTCGTTAAATAGACCAGAAGTGTTCTTCTAAAAATAGCCACAAAGTAATTATTACAGACAGGAAATTGAAATTCGGCATATTTAATCGTTTTACAAATTAAGGCAAATCAATTTCAGGCTTTTCAAAATTAACTCCCGAAAGGATTAAATGGGGTAGATGTGTTTTTCTAAAGATCGCCATAATACGGTAACTACTGCAAGCAGAAAGTTGATTCGGCAGAGTAGTTCGTTTTACACATCGAGTCAAGCCAGTTCGTTTTACATATCGAGTCAAGCCATTTTCAGGGTTTTTCGAAATGTATCCTCTCAAAGGCATTAAATGACGTAGATGTGTTTTTCTAAAGATCGTCACGAGATAGATACAGGTAGGAAGTCGAAATTCCGCATATTAGTTCGTTTTACAAATCATGTCAAACCATTTTCGTGGTTTTGCAGAATGAATCTCCTCAAAAGAGTTAAATGAGATAGATCTGTTTTTTAAAGATTACCTTAACGAGCGAACTACTACAGGTAGAAAGTTGAAATTTTGCATATTAGATCGTCTTACAAATATACCAAATCATTTCCAGGGATTTTTGGAATTCACTCCCAAAGGGTGCTACGGTGTAAATGATCTCATAGCGGTTGATACTGTGTGAACAAACCTTTAGTGCCGATATTCGGTTCGCGCCCATTAAAATTTGTTAGGTTGGCGATTTTTTTTGTGGTGCTCGGATTTTGCAAACTCATGTCATTTTAGCATTCGTCTCATTTTTACAGCGAAGCTAGCAGCTTGCACAGTTTTTCGCACTCTATAATCCGATGGGGAGTTAGTCTGCTTTTGATTCTTTGTGTGCCGAGTTTTGGTTTACAAGCGAATATTTGGACATTTAAGCCCGCGCCGATTGGCGGACTTAGTTGTAAACAAGCTTCTGACAAAAATTCGTACACATGGCCCATATTCTTGGAGCGAGTTAATTTGGAGTTTTGTCCGCTCTCGCGTGAAGCGCAACAAAATTATATCTCTCTTGCCTGAATACGAAAAGCAATATATGAGTGTAAATATAATTGTATCACATAATGACAACACTTTATAAAATTTTCTATGGAATTAATAGATTCGTTAAATTTCAGTGGAATATATACACATTGCTTAACACTAAAAATAAGATCAATAGATATTCCTTTAAATAGTTTAAATTATCTAACTGATTTAATAGATGCGATGAGATTAATGGTACGCAATTTATTTATAACTGCTTAGATTTGGTATTAAATGGAAAAACAGACAGAAGAGTATTATTACTGTGTAAAGAACACATTCTAATATTGCACTACCTTTTTTCCATCGGAAAAGAAATTGTCCTGTGCGCCTATCAATTAACAAATCACAAGAACAAACTATGAGTAAAGTGGGAATATATCGTATTTACCACAAGTATTTGGCCATGGTCAAGTACATGTAGCAATTCATGATTGGGAAGTTTTAAAAACTTAAAAATTTTAATTTTACCTAATGAATCCTGTCACACGTTACAAATAAGTTTTCTATCTTGCAAAATATTTTGCAACGGGTCCACTAGTAAGTAATATTTAATTATTGACAGATGCGACTTGCCACCCAAAGGTTACCTGAAGAGGGCACGCTGCACGTCACGCGATCAGCGCATTGTATGAGTCCCACAGCAGAAATACCAACAGGAAAAGAAAGGATAAAACGTGACAGAAACTGTCAACAATATCAGTGATCGATGGTAATATAAAAAGAAAACTCAGTCCACTGAAATTCTCAATCGATGAAGATGTCGAAAGCCAAGTTGACTACAAATCCGCTAACACACCTCGTTCTAGCTCAACGGTGGCGGTAGCAATGGCGGTAATCGATTAATCGGCGACAAAAGTTCAATACATTTATTTAAGAAATATCTACATCTAATTATGACTTATATCTATAACATAATAAGCACAAACCAAAACAAAAGAAAACTCCGCTAGGATCGTTTGCCTGTGACTGCCGGGTCGACAGGGCGAGCGTTTCTGGCGGCCGGAGGCGGGGGGTGTGGCCTCACTTTGAACTTGCACCTCAGGAGAGGTACTACGGGTCGAGGACCGGGGCATGTGCCGGAGGTGAACTCGCGGAGGCAGCGAGTGTGACCGAAGAGCCCTGTTAGGTAATCGCGTCGGCCTCTCGGTGGCTGCGACGGGGGGAGCTGTCGTCGCAGACGGACCGCCACAGAGCTTCCAGCGCGGTTTCTTCGGCGTCCGTCAGGCGGATCTCTAGGTCCCAAGTGAGGATCCGGGGGCGAGGGGGCGGTAGTTCGGTCGGCGGCGTAGGAGAGCGAACGGCGCGTCCCAAAGCTGCTGCGCCATGAAGCTCCCCGTGGGGTGTCAAATTCCGGGTTGCTGTCGGAGGTGGTGTCGCCTGGGTCCGGGGTTGGGACCCGCGTTGGAGTGTAGATCCTAGCCTCAGAGGAACGACAGGTCCAGAAGGGGCGGGCGTCGGGCAGCTCCTAATACCGTGCGCGGGCAACCTTGGCCAGAGGAGAGTCCGGGGGCGTCTTTGGGGACGGTCCGAATAATTTCTGGAGGCGGCTGGTCCTAGAAGGTAAAAGAGCTGGTGTAGTCGCAAACCCAAAATCAACGGGGCCGAGTCAAGGCTTACGCTTGGGACCGGACGGGGGTTGACATGTTCGTAGGCCGGCTAGGGTCAGTTCCAGCGAGATGGTCGGTTAATCCTTTGAGTTGTCGGCAGACAGCTGAGTCCAGTGAAAGCGGCAAACAGCTAAGTCCAGCGAAAGCGGCAGTTCGGTGAACGGCAGAGTTCAGAAGGGCAGCTTTCACAGAATTAATAGAGTCCCGGCTAGGTGGCTTCCTTCTAGGCGAGTTAGACTCCTGGAGGCGGCTGTTGGTCCTTGGATGGCTGTTGGGACTCGGGATCGAGTGACTTCCTAAGGCCAGGGTTTCTCTATTTAAAGGGCCCGAATCCCGGGGTAGCTGCCTCCCTCGCTGTTAATTGGCTGTGGGGGGGAATGAACGCAACTTCCAGCGCACGTATTTTTACGGCGGACAGAAAACAATCAAGCCGCCGCAGAATTGCTTACGTGAAATGAACTACTTAATTAGCGCGTCCCAGTAGCGCTTCGCTTTTAGTCGTACTGCCTTGCTGGCAAAAAGACTTGCATTTTGGGCACAAACACGATGAGCTTTGATCAATATTTCCCGGTGTTCAATCACTCCTTGGCGGCTTTATGAGAGTTGAGCTAATTTAATTAGCGCGTCCCAGTAGAGCTTCGCTTTTAGCCGTACTGCCTTGCTGGCAAAAAGACTTGAATTTTGGAGCCACTGCAGGTAATTCACCCTCGATCTTTATCTCGGCTAATCGCGACGCAGCTAATTACTTAGCGAGTTCGGTTTTCAGCTTCTTTCCCTCATCTACATGCGGCTATTGTATTTCGGCGCTCTTAAAGTTGCAATTTGTTTGTGCCCAGTGACGCTTAACTGCTTGAGCGGACCCGCTACTTTGTTAAAAATTTATTGCTTCCAATACCGCGTGCCGGAGAAACTCCTGCTTTCTTAGGCTACAGGATGATATACTGCCGAGGCTCGAGAATGGTCATTTTTGTTCGTTTCTTTGGGATTTGGGAATTAATGGCTCATTAGAGATCATCTGTCGAGCGTTGGGGCCGCCGTGTGACAAGTTATCCTCCCCCTCCTGGTTCGGTCCTTTCTTACAGCGCAGGCACAACAGGCACTGGCGTACGTAGTCCTTAATGTGGAGGCGCATCTTGAGCCAAAAGGCCAGCAAGTGTCCAGGGAGATGGTGGTCATGGTACTGGGCTAACACCTTTGGGTGGTACCCATAACCTCGGCCCCTGCTCCGTTTGTCGATACAGGTTCCCGTCCAGGAAGGTGTATTGTTCTTGCACCGTTTGTAGATCCGGTGTAGGTTTTCGGTGGCGTAGCTCTCGTGCTATCGCGCTAGCAGGGCTTGGGTTTCCGTATCGGCTTCTTGATGGCGAGTGCTTAGTGCCTCGGCGTGCCCTTCGAGCTGGGTAACGTTTGGCTGGTTGGCGCAGTCGAAGCACCGTTGACAGAATTCTTGGATCACCTCTTTGCCATTAGGAAAATGGTGGTAAGACTATCCTGGACAGGGGTTTCCTGGGAGTTGTGGTGGCTCCCTTGGTGATAGTGAAAGTAGTTCAAGATCTTGTCCTCAGCTATTTGGGGCACCGCTTGACTGACCCGGAGCTGGGTGTCTGGTGGCGAGGTGTTGCTGGGTTCGAGTTGACCCTCGGGGCTGCCCTTTTCCTTTAGCCCCGTCTGGGGTGGGTTGGCAGGGGTCTTGTTGGTGAGGAGGTTAATCACGGGGGGCCGCCTCCATTAGCCGTGTGGTTGACTCCAGGTGGTGGTAGTAACCGGCTGGTGTCGTTCCAAGGGTATTCGAGGAATTCCGCGACGGGTTGCCTTGATAAGGCGTCAGCTAGTTCATTGTCCGTCCCGGGGCAGTGCTCGATCACGAACGAGAAATCATGTAAAAATAGTGCCCACCGAGTTAGATTGGCCAGCTGATCCTTCTGGGCGTTCAGCCAGGTGAGCGCTTTGCTGTCGGTCCGCAGTGTAAGGGTATGGCCTTCTAAATAGAAACGATATTTTTTTATAGCCCACACCGCGGCGAGACTCTTGTTCATTCGAGTGGTTCCGCTGTTCGGTGGACGAGAATCGTGTGCTGGAATAGGAAACGACGCCGTGGGCCCCGTCCTCTCGCTCCTGGTATAGCACTGCCGCCATGCCGAACTTGCTAGCATCGATTTTCAAGATAAACGAGCGAGAGGCATCTGGCCGGGCTAATTTCAATGGAGAGCGCAAGGCTGTCTTCTTGGCCTCGAATGCCTGCTGGGCGGCCTCCGTCCAGGCCCACTTCTTCTTCGTACTTAACAAGTCGGTTATGGGAGTAGCCAGCTCGGCGAAGCGGGGAATGTACTCCCTTAACCAATTGTACACCCCTAGGAACCGTTGAAAACTCTTCCGATTTGTCGGTGTTTTTGCTTCGATTGCTTGGGTGACATGCCGGGTCTGGGGTTCGTTGCCGTCTGGGCCCACCGTATGCCCCAGATATTGCAGCGTAGTCTGACCGAATTTGCCCGTACTCTTGTAGCCTTTCTAACACTCGTCGCAGGTGCTGTTCCCAAGAAGCCGAGTATATGATGATGTCGTCCAAGTACACCAAGCAAAACTCGTGGAGGTAACCTACCAGAACCTCCCTAGCCAGGGGACTCTGGAACGTCATAGGCGCTGTCTTGAGGCCTAAGAGCATTACTTTAAACTGGTAGGCGGCTCCGTCAGACCAATACCCGGACTTGAGGTCGAAAGAGGTGAAGATTTTGGCGGCGCCCAGGTCCTTGAGGGTTTCACGTATGAGCGGCAACACAGCCAGCTCGTCCACCGTGGTCTCGTTTAGTCGCCAAAAATCTAAGCAGAAGCGGGGCGTGGAGTCCTTGCGGACCAATACTACGGGCGAGTTGTGGGAAGACCAGCTAGGTTCAACGTCATCCCTTTGCCAGCATTTCCTCTATTTGTGTGGTGATAACCCTCTTTATCTCCTCGGAGTAGCGGTAGGTCGGACTCCTTATGGGCGCGTCAATCTTCACTCGAATCACGTGCTGAAGCGTCCGGGTGGGGGGCGCGGAGGCCCTCCAGAGGTTGGGGAAGTCATTCAGTAACGCGTAGAGTCGACTCTCCCAGGCCGGCGAAAACTCGTGTGTGATTTCGTTGGGTTTGATGCCAGCCGCTGCGGGATGCTGGTGGGGGTTGGAGTGGATGCAGTAGATGGTGGCTCGCTGCTTTACTCCGTTTTGAAGGCAGCGGCGGGTAAAATCAAAGATGACCTCTGCGTTTCTAGCCAAGGTAACCCCAGAATGAGGTCCTTTCTTAGTTCCTCAGCTACGACGCACTGAAGGCGGTACTGGTCTTGTCCTAGATGGAACTGTACCTGGGTCTCTTCTAGCAGTGACATTGTGGCGTTTTCCTGGGCCATTTTAGCCGTGGGGTAGAAGTGAGGTCGGAGCTCCTTTGCCGGTACCCGTTCCGCGCGAATAAAATTGTGGGTGGCGGCGGAGTCCACCATCGCGCAGGCCTTCTGCTCTTGTGGTCCTATCCGCACGAATATACGCGGGAGGGGCCTGTAAGTGGTGCTACTTAGCGTGTGGCATTGGCTCGGGCCGCAGGTGCGGTCTCGTTGTTCGGGCGTCCGAGCCTTTCTTCGTTTCCCGACGGACCGGCTTAGGGGCGCGGTCCTAGGGCGTCGTGTTGCTGGGGGCAGTCCCGATTGTAATGTCGTCCCGGGCAGAAATGGCAGCGAGAGAAACTGGGTTCCGGATATCCCCGAGGTCGGATATCGCGGGCCGGGGGCGGTGCTTGGTCCTCCAAGACCTTTTTGATGGCTGCCACCTTATCCAATAGGTCGTCCACGGTAACCGGTGAAGCCAGCCTTAAGTAGGGGCGCAGAGCTGGTTTCAGTAGCTCAACCATTATGGGGATCATAGATGCTGGAGACTGCTGGATTTCCAAACGTCGAACCAACTGCAGCTTCCGCAGTAGGAAGATCTCGACGTTTTCACGTCCTCCCTGCTTCTGGCCGTATAGCTGCGTGGTGAGCAAGGCTCCGATCTCTGGACTGTCAAACCTGCGCTTGAACCTGTCCGCAATCCGTCCAGGCTAGGGGTAGCGAGGCTTATGGCTGCCACCACTGGCTTGCGTTTCCTTGTAAGGCGTTAGTTGCTATCTTGAGCAACTCAGCCGCTGAGCATCCGCTCTGCGCGCGGTACCGGACGCACTCGTCCAGGAAGTCCTGCGGGTGGTCCAACTCTTCCCCTTTAAATGTGGGCAGCGGATCTACTTTCTTTGGTGCTCTCAGCTTGCTGATCAGCGCCTGGAATTGTTCTTCTCAGGTAAGGTGACTTAGTGCCATGTTTGGTTGTTGTACTGAGCGCCACTGGGTGTTGTTGGCCACTCCCAGAGGTGGTTCTGCTGTTTGCAGCGTGGTTGATGCGACGGTGGAGGCGACCTCGGCATCCGTAGCTAGACTGTTGTTAGGCCGTGGCCTCCTCTGTCCGCATTGGAACAGCGGCTCGCTGTTAAAATGCTCAGTGCTTTAAATAATTGCGCTTGGGTGCACTACGTGCGGTGGTTCCTCGCTGTTCCGGCTAGGGGTTTGCTCAGTATTCCTCCTTGTCTTCGACTTTACCATTGTGGGCGTGACTTCCCTTTGGTCCCTTCCAAAGCGTGGCCCCACGTTCCGGGCGTCAATTATCACACCTCCTACTAGCTCAACGGCGGCGGTAGTAATGGCGGTAGTCGATTAATCGGCGACAAAAGTACAATTTATTTATTTAAGAAATATCTACATCTAATTATGACATATCTATAACATCATAAACACAAACCAAACCAAAAAAAAACTTTGCTAGGCTCGTTTGCCTGTGTCTGCCGGGTCGACAGGGCGGGCGTTCCTAGCGGCCGGAGGCGGGGGTGTGGCTTCGCCTTGGACCTGGGAGGTGCTACGGGTCGAGGACCGGGCAAGTGCCTGGGGTAATCTCGAGGAGGCCGCAAGTGCGACCGAAGAGCCCTCTTAGGTAATCGTGGGGGCCAGTCGGCCTTTCAGGGGCGGCGACTGGAGCGGGGCGGCGTCCGGACGGCGGCCGGTCTTCTCCAGCGGTGGCCGCGACGGAGGGAGCTGTCGTCACAGGCGGACCACCACAGAGCTTCCAGCTCCGCTTCTTTGGCGTATGTCAGGCGAATCTCCAGGTCCCAAGTGAGGATCCGGGGACGAGGGGGTCGGTAGTTCGGCCGGCGGAGTAGGAGAGCGAATGGCGTTTTCCGAAGGTGCGGCAGCAGGGGGCTCCCCCGAGGGGTGTCAAATTCCGAGTTGCTGTCGGAGGTGGCGTCGCCTGGGTCCGGGGTTGAGGCGCGCGTTGGAGTGTAGATCCTAGCCTCAGAGGAACGACAGGTCCAGAGGGAGCGGGCGTAACTCCAAGACGCCGCTGGGCCTAGAAGGTAGAGAAGCTGGTGTAGTCGCAAACCCAATTCAACGGGGCCGAGTCAAGGCTTACGCTTGGGACCGGACAAGGGTTGACATAGTCGTAGGCCGGCTAGGGTCAGTTCCAGCGAGGTGGTCGGTTGATCCTTGGAGTTGGTGGCTGTCGATCCGGGAAGTAGGGTTGTAGTAGCTCTGCGTCCTGGAAACGGCGTAGGCGGCAGGTGCGTGCGCTGTTCGTCCCCTCGGGGGCGGCGGCGGAAGTGGCTCGGCCTCCAAGTTCCCCGAAGACGGCAGTCGGCTGGGTTCAGTGACGGCGACAGACAGCTAAGTCCAGCGAAAGCGGCAGACATCTGAATCAAGCGAAAGCGGCAGACAGCTAAGTCCAGCGAAAGTGGCAAACAGCTAAGTCCATCGAAAGCGGCAGTATTGTGAACGGCAGAGTCCAGAAGGGCAGCTTTCCCAGAATTAATAGTCCCGGATAGGCGGCTTCCTTCTAGGGGAGTTAGACTCCTGGAGCCGGCTGTTGGTCCTTGGATGGCTGTTGGCTGCTGGGACTTGGAATCGAGTGATTTTCTAAGGCCAGGGTTTCTCTATTTAAAGGGCCCGAACCCCGGGATAGCTGCCTCCCTCTCTGTTGATTGGCTCTGAGAGGGGATGACCGCGACTTTCCGCGGACCTATTTTTACGGGGGGGGGGGGGGGGGGAGAAAACAATCGAGCCGCCGCAGAATTGCTTTGAGCCCAAACACGATGAGGTTTGATCAATAATTCCCGGTGTTCAATCGCTCGGCGGCTTTATGAGAGTTGAGCTAATTTAATTGCATTTTGAGCCGTACTGCCTTGCTGGCAAAAACACTTGTATTTTGGAACCACTACAGGTAATTCACCCTCGATCTTTATCTCGGCTAATCGCGACGCGGCTAATTAGTTTACGAGTTCGGTTTTTAGCTTTTCCCTTCATCTACATGCGGCTATCGTATTTCGGCGCTCTTGAAGATGCAATTGGTTTGTGCCCGGTGACGGTTAACTGCTTGAGCGGACTCGCTACTTTGTTAAAAATTTATTGCTTCCTGTACCGCGTGCCGGAGAAACTCCTGCTTTCTTAGGCTACAGGATGATATGCTGCCGAGGCTCGAGAATGGTCATCTTTGTTCGTATCTTTGGGATTTGGGAATTGATGGCTCATTAGTCATTATAGATCATCTGTCGAACGTTGGGGCGCCGTGTGACAAGTTATCCTAATTTCGGCCGACGCTCGTATCACCGCTAAGCGCAAAGACACCGAACACCAAAAGAAAACTCGGAAAAACCAAGTCTCCAACAAAATGTCAAAAAAATTCTTCAATAAAGAAACAACATGCGAACAACCGGGCCCTGGCGTCACACGAAGGTCAAAAGCTATTAACGAAATTGTTAAAAAAATACACGGTACGTGACAACATTAAAGTCATCAAACGAATTCGGTAGGCGATGATAAATCGTCAATAAATACGTCACTAAAACAAAACGACAACAAGCGAACACAAATCTGAGTAAATAGCGATTCATCCAAAACGTTAAACAGCTACGTCAACAAACGAAAAAAGGTGCGATAGTAAGTGTACATGACACTTCGATGCGCGAATGAAATCAGTAAACGAAGTTGGGCGATAAAAATGAGGACGAAATAAAGGTCAATGGAAAAAAACTACGCAAAACGAACTAAGAACATAGTTTGAGAGACCTTAAAAATTCCGCATAAGTGAATCTCCCAAACATACCAACGCAAGACCACATCTTATCAACAAACCAATACATGGTAATGAAAGCAAAAATGATGTCCAACTCGTCGACGAAATATCAACACGGTACAACACCAAACAACAACAAAGGTCAACATCGGGAAACGTCAACATCAATAAACTCTACTAACTTCAACTTAAATTCGGGATGGTACGATAAAATTTCAAATTAGCTGAAGGCTAAACAAAGGAATCAAAATTCCAACAAATAATTTAAAAAAAACAAAGTTCGGCAATTTCAATGAACAAGTACCTACAGAAAAGCAACAGATAGGTATTGTGCAAACAAACATCACTAGACTTTTGAGTTACAGAGTTCTAATTTTATTGCTCTCTCTATTGCTTTTTTTCTCTTTTTGCTAACGGTTAGTTGTTCCCAGCCTCCTTGTAATCTTTTTTCATAAATTGCACTCTGTTACGGTATTAAATTGTCCTTACGACACCCGCCGACAGGCGAGTATCGAGTGCTAAACAAATCCAGGAAATGGGGGTACGCTCACCCTGATAGAAAGTTAGGCCTCGGATCGAAGGCACTCAGGGAGATGGGAGTGGGTCAAAACGGTACGCCACAGGGCAGGCGTGTCAAGGTATATACTGGGTATGGTTAAGGAAATGGGCGCCACCAGGTCTGTCTCGGGGTATACACGTCCAACCGGATCTGGACGGTTAGACGGGTCGAGAAGTACTCACAGTACTTTGTCGGGAAGATACTCGAATAGCTATAATACTAGAATAATTATTTCTGGAAAAATACTCGAATAACTATTTCGGCCAGACACAACCACCTACCTGGAACGCTCATCTGCCGCGTCCGGATCTCAGCTCACAGCACAGTGACACAGCCACCCTGTAACAGACATGCACAAAACGCAACAGAGAAAAGAACAAGACGGTAAGGTTAATACATCTATTGGATCACCAAGATAGTGACTTACTAAACATTACATGCACTACAGGCCATAAACACGGCCATTGTTAATATAGCTTATTCGTTAAGCTCAGCTCGGGAGGCGCCCTATGCTAAGGTGACGACGTCCATTAGAGTCGAACTCCAAATCCATGCCGACTACAAAGGGGCAAACAAAAGGCTTACGCCCAACGTCGTGACGCCGTAACACGTGAGAATAAGGCCTGAATTCGGGCCCGAGTCGCCGGAACGTCCTGTATTATAACTATCAACAAAGCCGCCTGGCGGTACAAACTGCCATTTATACACTGGCAAAATTGGACGATGCGGGCGAGATAATTGAAGCTGACGCGTAGCCTCAGCGCTCGGGGGTTGGGACACCTACCGAGCGCGTCTCCAGGTGGCGGATATAAGAACGGCCGAGGTCCTCCGGACCAAGGTTAGTGGTGAGCTAGTAGCGATATCCCGGGCCTAAACTCCTGTGTGATGGAACGAAAGCTGCCACCGCGGACCATCCCCCCTCTTCATTGAGTTGTGACCGCTCAATGGATTTCACAGGGTCTTAGGTTACCCTCGTGTTTGTGCCGTGCGAGGCGACCCGTGTCGGTTGGATGAAGGGATCCTGGGGATTGAGCTGCCTCTGGGACGGTTTGGTTTCCTGGAGCGCAGTAACACATCTCTTTGGCCCTGATTTCACTTAGACGGGAGGTCGAGACTAACCCACCTCGATCAATCGGCTGTTCCGTCGGGTCAGACCGCCGGAAGGGTGAGCTCTTTGGGGGTGAAGGTGCATGCAGTGGGTCCTTGAGGTCCCTAGGGGTTCCGGTTTCTGATACCCTGGGGCTCCCCTAAAGGTGCCTGCTCGTGTGCAACTCATCTCTGGGAGCCATATCTCCTTAGTATCCTTGGCGTCGAAATTCGGCGTCCCCTTGTTGGGCTCCGTGGTGGGTGGGGAGCTAGGGAGATAAATTTTTTTCTTTCAGCATGGATGACGAGATTAAAGAAACCATACCGGGCGCGTCTTCGGATACCCCTCAAGCAGAAACACAACAGCAGCTGCAAAAGACAGAGGAGGAGCAACAGACTCTTCCAAAGAGGAAGAGGATTTCTGGTGCCGAACAGAAGCGCAGGAGGAAGGCTCGCTTAGCTGCAGAAAACTCCGGCGCTACTGCCTCTACCTCCACCCAAGGGCTGGCTCCCGAAGCTAACCCTAAGGTGGCAGGTTCAGGCCAAATCAAAGACAGAAGTGGAAAGGGACGTGGGTCTTCCTCAACCACTACCAAGAGACTCCCAGAGCTAGCCCCAAGGCGGTTGGTTCCGGTAGGCCTACACCTTCCACAAGCAAAAGGATTAGATCGGATGGAAGCACACCCTCCACCTCTAATCCGAAAAAGGTCAAGCCAGACCAAAAAGTAACTGAAAGGGTAGGTGGTTACAAAGAGGCCCTTACAAGGCACCTCCGCGTGGCCATCGTGGATCTAAGGACCCCCCTCTGTAAGATCGCCCAGGTCCAAGCGGACCTAATAAAAGCTCAATTGCTAGTGGCTCTGGACAATCACATGTTCGCCCTAGCCGAAGGCCAAATTCCACCCAATTTCAAGGGCTGGCAGTACTCCGGGGAGATTCTTAGAATCACCTACGAGGATGACCAGACCCTGAAGTGGCTAACAGAGGCAGTGTCAAACCTGCCCACTTTATGGGAGGGCGCCCGTCTCAATATCGTCCAGGTTTTATTACATTTTTAATGTGTATTGTTTCTGGGATACGAGTTTTGTTGCTTTCCGCATCTTGTCAAAACTGTTCTTGTTGTCTAAAGTGTTCATTTTTAGCATCTTTATTCTCGCTTCATTCCTTTGTTTTAGGGCTTTTCTACAGTCTCCATCATACCACCCACTGTCCTTTCTATTTTTAATATTCCTTAAACATTTTTCTGTCACTTCCCTTACAATCCTTTCACATCTTGTCCATTCTTCTTGTATATTTTGTACTTGTTCAAGTCGTCGACTGATTAGGGAACCACGGAATTCGCTGCATAGTTTTTGCCTGTTAGTACAGGGTAGGGTTTCCAGTCCCGGGATCCGGTTCCGGGACAGTCCCGGGACCACAGCCAGCCCAGGCGAAATCCCGGGATCATGTCAACATGCGTACGTAGGCAGGAGAGGTATTGTTTTCGGTAGGTTAGAATTAAACCTGTGTGTTGTTTCAGCCACATTTGCATATCTTCTTCTATTTACGTATTTGTCTGTTGGATTTAGATATATTTTACGCGTAGTCGTGTGCGTATGTACGAGTAGTAACATAAGGTAACTAAATTTGTAGACTTTTAAAATTATGTGTGAAGAATCTGAATAATTTATATTTTTGGGTTTAAATGTGTTCGTTATTTGTCTGCTAAAGCGTTACAATTACAATGAATTTTAATTCGCAATCTACCTCCATTCTACATTAAAAAAAATTACGATTTGTAGTCAATATAGCAACAATTTTATATACTGAAGATAAACAATTGCGAAATGTAAAGTTTGTTCCCATAAAATTATCATAATCAGAGGCAGCTTGACGAAAGGATTACACAAGCACTTTGCAGTTCAAACAAAAGCAAAAGATGAAGAGTGACAGACATTTTTAGTACCAGAAGAAAGCGATGAAGTTATAAACGAGCCCCAACGCAGATTATCAGCACAGAAATACTTTACTTCACCTGAACACTATTTCCCTTTCGGGATCTTCGAGACTGTGAGAATAGACTAATCAAAACAAGTAGTATCAATAAATTTATGTAAAGAATTGCTCCTTCCATTCAAACTTTAAAGTTTTAAGGGTTGTAATGTGCTGTATATACCGGTTGACAATCAGGCTAGGGCCATGCTTATATCTTCTTTACTTATGAATCGATTTAGATAAAATTTTATATGAAGATACTAGAGATAATTTATGATTGACTGATAGATATAGTGAAAATGGCCGACTTCCGGTTTCACCAGAAATGATACCAACTTTGATTTTTTAAATGGATCACCCTGTATATTTTGTTTTTCGGTATCTACAAGTCAAATTACATAAACTGGTCTCACCAAATGTTCATTTTTTCAAAGAGAAAAATATTTTTTTCAAACAAAAATATTTTTTTCAAATTTTTTTTTACATTAGAAGGGTGTGAATTAAAAAAATATGTTCTCATTGATGCTGGCAACTAATAATAATCCCTATTTTATCAATGAAGTCAATAACAAACCCTTAATAAAAGCACAAAATTTGCTAAACTCGTTTTTTAAGAAAGTGACTTTTTTTAAATGGCACCTACCAAGCGCCATCTTGCCATTAAACAACAAATTTAATTACCAACCTAACGATATGCATCATGCACTACTTTATCTTTATCTAAAATTGAAGAATAATTAAATCTTTTTTTTTTTAATATTTCTATGTAATACCTAAGCAAATTCGGCAGCACTGTTGTATGTAATTTGAATTGTAGATTGCGAAAAACATAAAATATACAGGGTGATCCATTTAAAAAATCAAAATTGGTATCATTTCCGGCGAAACCGTAAGTCGGCCATTTTCACTATATCTGTCCGTCAATCAGAAATTATCTCTAGTATCTTCACATAAAATGTTATCTAAATCGATTCATAAATAAAAAAGATATAAGCATGATAGTGGAGTTGCTTAATTCGAATTTTATTAAGAATCGTTCAGATTGTGATACTAACTTCTTTTTATTTGATATTCCAGTTTTATTTGCAATCTACAAAGTACATTCAGCAAATGTTATATAAAAATGGCATGTAGAAGAATGCTCAGTAGCAATCTCCTGTAACAATTGGATTTTATCCGTTATGTTAATTAGGGAAAATAGAACTTAAATACTAATCCTTAAAACTAGAACTAGCTTAAATAATAATAAGATTAAAATCTGGTAGCCAGATCATTGGGCAGTTGTCTTTGTAACTTCCTATTGATTATGGGCTGATTTTGAAGATTCGCTGCTAATACGTTAGGATGGACACTAAGCCGCGCACTATATTGTACACTGAAGCGTCTGATTTCTTCTTTGACCGTTGAGATTTGGAGGTCCTTGCGAATAACTGTGTTGGGCACAAACCAAGGCGCGTTCACTATCATGCGCAGCACTTTGAAATCGCTCGAGTATTTCGATATTGGAGGTAGATGCTGTACCCCAGAGCTGGATGCTGTATGACCAGATTGGTTTGATTATCACTTTGTATATCAGGAGTTTATTCTCGGTAGTGAGTTTGGAGTTGCGCCCTAGCAGCCAATACATTTTGGAGAGGATTAATCCTAACTGTTTACGTTTAGTAAATATGTGATTTCGCCAGGTTAATCTCCTGTCAAGATGTAGTCCAAGATACTTAACGTCTTCCTGTTGGGGTAGCTGTTGGTTATTTATATGGACCGGAGGGCACGTACCTTTTCTTGTGGTAAATGTCACATGGGTAGACTTGGTTTCGTTTATTTTCATTCTCCATGTTTTTTGCCATGCTTGGATCTCTGTTAAGTTGGATTGCAGCAGTTGTGTAGCAATTGCTGGATCACTATCAGAAGCTAGGATTGCAGTATCATCTGCAAAGGTTGCCGTTACCACATTTGGTGTTACAGGAAGATCTGCAGTGTATAATGTATATAATAGTGGTCAGAGCACACTGCCCTGAGGTACACCAGCATTTATGGGGTAGGGTCCTGAATACTCAGTTTCAAACTTCACAAGGAAGTGTCGGTTATAAAGGTAGGATTTCAGGATGATGTAGTAATTTAGGGGGAGAATGGTACACAACTTAAATAACAGACCAATATGCCAGACCTTGTCAAATGCCTGCGATATGTCTAAAAACGCTGCAAAGCAGTATTGCTTGTTTTCGTAGTTTTCATTAATCTTTCGAACGACACGATGTATTTGTTCCGTTGTAGCATGCATCTGTCTGAAGCCAAATTGGTGAGCAGGAATTGATTCGTTGGTCTCAATAATTGGCAGAAGTCTCCATAGTAGCAACTTTTCGAACACCTTAGACACTATAGGCAGTAGGCTGATTGGTCGATAGGACATTAGGTCATTCGGTGGTTTACCTGGTTTTAAAATTACAATAATTTGAGCTACTTTCCACTGGGCCGGGACGTAGGCAATGTGTAGAATAGCATTAAAGAGCTGTGTAAGATATTTTGTTCCAATGGGGGGCAGTTCCTTGAGAACTTTTCCTGTAAGCAAATCATATCCCGGTGCTTTCTTCGTGTGTAGGGTTGCTATAGCATCTACCACCTCGGTTGCTTTAAAGCGTTGAACTGGTGTTTCAAGTTGGAAAGGGGTTTCTAGGCGTTGGACAAATTCGTTTTCATCTTCAGGCTGATTTTCTGAAGGATGGGGTTGGAAAATCTGTGCTAGGTGTTCTGCAAAGGCGCAAGATTTTTCTTAATTACTTCTTGCCCAGGTACCTTGGCTTGTTCTTATAGGCGGAGAAGCTTTTGTTATCTGCTTTAGTTTTTTAGTTGTTTTCCAAAGAGAATACTCGGTGGTTTCCGTGGGTGTAAGACCTTGAAGGAATGTTTGTATGCATTCATTTTTATTGGTGTTTAAAAGTTGTTTAAGTTCATGCGTAGCTGCGTTATATAACCGTCTACTTTCCGGCGTTCTTAGCCTGTGCCATTGTCTGCAAAAGTTTAGTTTTTCCAGAATCTTTTGCTTAACAGGACCACTATAAGATTTGAGCGGTTGCGTTTGTTTTGGTGTTGCGTTCCAACCCGCCCATTGTATTATGTCGTTGAAGAATTTGACTGCTGATTCAAGGTCTTCTTCAGTTTTAAGGGGAACACTCAAGGTCAGTTTGTCGTTTACTAGTCGTCTAAATTCATCCCAGTCTGTATGCTTATGGCTTAAACTTGGTTGTTTTTGAACGCTTATCGCTTCTATTGATAGTTTGACAACAACTGGTGAATGATCTGATGACAAATCAAAACAGGAGGTGGCAACAGCAAAGCCTTGCGGGATACCTTTGGTGATGCAAAAGTCCACCAAATCAGGTAGTTTGTTCCGGTCGCTTGACCAGTAGGTGGGTTCACCAGTGGATAGATGTTTTAAGTTATTCCTTTCTATGGTTCTAAGCAACTCACGTCCTTTGGGTGTTATGAGTCTGGATCCCCAGATAGTATGATTAGCATTGTAGTCCCCACCAGCAAGAAACCGTTGTCCCAGGGTGTTTGATCAAATAAGCCCTTCATCATATTTTTTAACTCTTCCATATCGCTGGATTGTTGGTGAGGTTGTGGGGTTTGCAAATGCAGTGTATTATTGGGAGTGTAATTTTGTTGTTTTTGACCTTGGGCTACCGCCGAGTAGGTTATTCCAGGTTGAGTTTGTTGGTAATGCTTGATTTGTTGGGGTGGAGTGTATTGTTTCGGGCGAAGTGTTGGAAATTGTTTTTTCTGCAACTCTTTGTAGATAGTACAACCCTTATAATTCGCGGTGTGATTTCCTCCGCATAAAACACAGCGTACATCGTTAGATCTGGTTTTTCTGGAGCACATGACAGTAGTATGGTCACCGGCGCATTTAACGCATCTTGGTTTTTATATATATATATATATTTTAGCGCTACGGGCCGTTTAGGCCCTTGGCTTGGTTGACGATTCTTCTCCACTCCTGTCTGTCTTTCGCCCTGTTCCTCCAATCGTCCACTCCTAGTTTTGTCAAGTCCCCCTCCACTCGTTATTATTCCTGGTTCTGTGTATAAATCTTTTAGCTCCTGGTTAGTCCTTCTTCTCCTGCTGGTCTTATTATGGTCTTATAAATTTTTATTTTCACTTTCCTTGACACATTTTTTGCACTTAACACTTTTTGCATAGCACCCGCACTTTTGTTTCCAGCTGTTATTCTCTTCTCCACTTCCTTGTTTTGATCGTTGTCACTTGTAATTTCGGTCCCTAGGAACTTGAAATGCTCCACCTTTTCGAATTTGTATTCTTTGCCCTGCTCGTCTCTTATTTTTAGTGGGTCATTTGTTGTTTGTTCTCCTCTCTTCATTATCATATACTTGGTTTTTGTTTCGTTAATTTTTAGTCCAAAAGTCTTTGATGTTCTTACGACTTTCTTAATTAGGTGCTTTAGCTCTTCTTTTGTCCTAGCAACTATGGTTACGTCGTCTGCGTACGCTATGCACTGATGCGATTTCTTGATTATTGTTCCCTGTCTGTTTATGTTGCTATCTCTTATTATTTTTTCGAGTACCAAATTAAAAAGGATTGCTGACAACGGGTCCCCCTGTCTTAGTCCGCCGTTTATCTTGAAACTCCTTGATGTGCATCCGTGCACTCGTACCTGGTTCTCGGTGCCTTGTAGTGTCATTCTGACAAGCTCTATAATTTTACCTGGTATCCCTAGGTCTTTCAGTGCCTTAAAAAGTTCCGGTCTTCTTATGCTATCGTACGCCTGCTTGTAGTCTATGAAAATTGCGTGTAGCTGGATGTTGCGTTCGTGAAACTTTTCTTGTATCTGCCTTACTGTGAAGATTTGATCCATGACCGATCTGCTATACCTGAAACCGCACTGATACTCTCCTAAAATTCGTTCTATGTAGGGATTTAATCTTTTTGCGATTACTTTGGCTAGGATCTTGTATAACACACCCAATAGGGCGATTCCTCTATAGTTTTCGCATTGAAGCCTGTTTCCTTTTTTGTGTATTGGGCACAATATTGCTATCATCCATTCATTGGGCATTCTCTGCTTCTTCCATATCTCCTTCATTAGTATGTGTATTTGTTTACATAGTTCCGTCCCCCCGTATTTTATTAGTTCTGCCTGTATTCCGTCTTTGCCAGGGCTCTTGTTGTTTTTGAGTTTTTTTGTGATCTCTGTTATTCTGTGAAGTATTCTGCCCATCTTTCTGTTGTTTGCTTTTGCCCTCCAATTAGGTTTCCATCCTTGTCCAGGCAGTAGGTCGTGGTTGGTTGGTACCCTTTTTTTACTTCTCTAGCTTCCTTGTAAAAGTTTCTTATCTCTTTGTTAGTGTGATACTCTTCTAGTTTTTCTATTTTCTCTATTTCTTGCTTTCTTTTCTTTTCTCTGCATGTTCTTTTGGTTTCTCTTCTTGTCTTCTCGTATTCCTGTCTAGCCTCTATTGTTCCTTCTTCCAGCATCCGTAACCTTGCTTTTGCCCTTGCTTCTACTGCTTTTTTACAATCGTTGTCAAACCAGTCATTTTTTCCTCTTTTTTCTTTATGTCCTAGTACTTTATCTGCTGACTGTATTACTATGTCTTTAATGCTGCTCCATATTTCTTCTATGTCGTTGGTCAGCTCTCTTCGGTCTATTCTTTGTTCTATCTCTTCTTCGTATTTGTTTCTTGTCTCTTCTTTTTCTAGTGCTTTAATATTCTGGTATCTTCTCTTCTCTTTTGTCATGTTGCTTTCTTTGTGCATTTCTTGTCTAATTTGTATTCTTACCATGAGATGGTCCGAGTCTACGTCGGCTCCTCTGCACGTTCGTATGTCCTTTATGCTCTTGGCATGTTTGTCCTCTATTACCACGTGGTCGATTTGGTTCACATTTCTGCCGTTTGGCGTTCTCCATGTGCCTTTGTGTATTTCTTTGTGCATGAAATGAGTGCTCCTTATTTGCATCTTCCTACCTGCTGCCAGGTCTATTAGCTTTTTTCCATTTTTGTTGCTTTTAATGTGTTTACTATGACTTCCAATTATTGGCTTGTATATTTCTTCTCTTCCTATCTGCGCATTGAAGTCGCCTATTATCATTTTCAAGTCGTACTTGGGGATTTTTTCATACTCTGCTTCCAATAGCTCATAGAATTCCTCCTTTACCTCTGTTTCCTTTTCCTCTGTATGTGCATGCACGTTCAAGATACTTATTTTCCTATATTTCCCTTTCAGTCGTATGTAGCACATTCGGTCATTTATTGGTGTGAACTTTATTACCGTGTGTTTCAGATCGGTTTTGACCAGGAAACCTGTGCCTAGCCTTCTGTTTTTTCCCCCGCTGTTGAAGAAGGTGTAATCTCCTATATCCGTTATCTGGGTTTCTTTTTGTTTTGTCTCCTGTATGACTGCTATGTCGATTTTGTATTTTTTTAATTCTGCGATGAGGTTCTTTAGCGCTCCTTCCACGTATGTTCCCCTTACATTCCATGTTGCGATTTGAAGCATTTCCTTCTTTATTTTATTTGCTTTTCGTTGTTTTGTTTGTTGTTCCTGGTTCGTTTCCGTTTTCTTTGCCGTGTCCTTCGTCCTATATCCGTCCGGTCCCTTCACTGCTACTTTTTTGGTGCGTCGGTCCTTATTAAGCTGCCCCCTTCCTTGTTTGACCACTCATGTTTCACGCCGTTTATTTCTAGCTTTCGATACCCCACTCTTGTTGTCTTTCCTTTAGTTTTCTCTTGTCGTGCTATATTCCTTATTGCCAGCTGCACTTTGCGCTCTTCCATTGTGAGGTCGCTGTCGACATAAATGTTGGTTTTTAGTAACAGAAATTTTTAGTATGCCCGTATCTTTGGCACGTCGCACATTGTACAATTTCTCTTTTGTACTTCGGGGGTTCGAATTTTATTTTACACTGTTGTAAGTGCTCCACATTATAAATGTTCTTATTGTTAGGTGCTGGTTTTAGTTCAACAAAGAACATAGGAAGCGGCAATTTTGTTCTGTATTGCTTGATATTACAAATATTTGTGACTGTGTGGCCTAGTTTCTCTATGTCTGCTTTAATGTCGCTACAATCGACAGAGTAGTGCATGTTTTTCAATACAACTTTATAACTTCTTTCCTCTTTCAATTTGAATGTGTGAAATTCAGTTTGCTTTTCATTCAGAGCTTTTATGATTATCCCATAAATCTCGGCTGTTTTGGGTTGAATCTTTATCTGGTTATTCATAAGAGCTTTGATTTCATATTGCTGTTTGGCTTTCTCGTCAAGTAGATGTACGAGAGGTGTAATATTTTTAGCCCCATTTACAAATATTGGGGGAGGTTTTGGAGTTTGTTTTTCAGGGTTAGCGTCTTGTTGTTCGTTAGAGGCCTTGTTTTCTAAGATTGAAAAGCGATTGGAAGAGGACGGTGCGTCTAGCCAGTATTTACTTACTTTACTATGTTTGGCGGTCATATCGACATCGTTCTGAGAAGTTTTATCTCTTTTATGCGAGACTGTGGTCCATGTGTTAGTGTCTGTTTGAGAAGGAAGCATTGTGGATTGGGTAGGGAGCGTTTGTTGACAGGGTTGGGGGTATAGCATTACTTGTGGTTGTGTAACGGTATTACCTGGCATTTGAAGAAACTGAGCATTGTGTATTTCAGTTTGGTCAGTTGTCATCATCGGCGTTGGTAGAACCATTTGAGGCAGTGTTTGTGGGGGTTGCATCCCTCCAGGAGGCTGGAGGTGGGCCATTCCGGCCCTCTCATATGAGTTTTAATTGTAATATTGGCTATAAGCCGTGTAACAATTTGAATTGAATAAATTGAAATAAAATCGAGTTCACTGGCGTTATCACGAGGTCACTTGATATCGCACGGCACGGTTCGAATGCCTTTCCACGTTGAAATTCAAACGGGAACTGTGATACTAACCTGAAATTGAGTGAACATAGACAGTTTTTTGAGACGAACAAAATGGGATATAGTGCCACTAAAAAAAATTGGTTCGGCCGTTATAACCTTAAAATCTTCAGAAATCGACATTATCTCGAAAACGGCGAATTGTATTAATATTTTTGTTATTACACAAATTAAAGTAAACTAAATTTTCTACAAAAATCGTGTAACGAGTTTTTTTGTGACTCCATTAGTTTTCTCAGTGGCGGGAAAATAATATATTTATAGCTGTAATATAATTTTATTTTTAATAAAAAATACCTAAATACATTTTTTTTGTAACCTTTATTTTAACTAAATGTTTCTACTTTTGTGATTTTTTTATAAAATAGCAAAGAAAGGAATGCCTAAAAGTTAAAATTTTCGTTCACTGTCGGTTTCACAGCAGTCTCTATCACATAAACACATTACCGTACATTTTAACTCTGCACGAGCGCATGAATATTTTTTACTACGTATAACTCGACATTTACAAGAAACCAGCTCCTTACACGCTGAAGTTGCTTCTGGAGATGTGGTCCAAAGAGGCTGGTAAACTCCATCTTCCAGTTGCCACCCCCAAGATTCAGGATCTGGATGATTTGGGTTTGAAATCAAACATTGTCCCCATATAAGAGCTTCCTGGAACACTGCACGCTTTACGTGCTGAACAAGAGCTTCTTTTGTCGGCGGTAGTGATTGAAGCGATCTTTGCTTTTTAGTGAAAAGATGTTTCCTTGCCTCAACTATATCACATGTAGTGCTTGATTTGTCATACAATAGTATCACGAAACGTTCAATAATCCGCAACGCATCGGGTTCCACTTTACGTTTCGTATTTATTTGTAGTAAAGCTTCGGTTAGGTTGTTGAAACTATTTCAAATTCCCCAAGTTGTTCGTTTGCTTTTGCCAAGAAATGACGAGGTAGTGTCAACGAAAGTGATTTCCTGGGACTAATTCCTTTAACAATTTCATGTGCAGGTAGGTAAGAATAGTGTTTACCTGTTCAAATGCAATCCATAGGTATTTTAGATTCAATTGATAGAATGCAGCTACTGCTAGTACCAAAACATCAGTATCCACAGTTCTAATCATGATAGATTCATGACCTTCCCGAACTGCATCAGACACGTGGAGTATAATTCTAACGTCAGCTTCTTCATGCGAACAAGGAGAAATCCAGGTTAAGTCACGACTATCAGCAGTAGAATGACCCAGCCTCCTTGCCTGAAACAACCAATTCTTTGTCCGTTTTGGTTTTTAATAAATCTGTGCTAAGAAAGGAAAAGCGCTCTTCTTTATTCTCATCCACTCTGAGGAACGTCTACCATTGCATGGGAAGAGGGCTAAAGGGGTGATGTGATATCTGGTACCAGCCCCATGTGCTTGTTGTGCATGTGCTTTAATGCTATTGGATTGGTAAGTATCCCAAATAATGTAATTTTTTTCAATAACGTCAAGTTGTCGGTAAACATATGGAAGGAATATATTGTTGAAGTAATCTTGAAATGTCTTAGAATTACCAGGTTTCGAGATTTATACTAGAACTGGACCATAAAATATTCCGATACTATAAACAGGTGATTAGGTTACAGTTTCTACTTTCTCCATCAAACAACGAATCAGATCCAATTTTATACAGTGTCTTATGTGTCCATTATTGGAAAGTGACAGCGGCCAGCGGGTGTGGTTGATTTCCATGACTGAAAAATGTATTCAAATCTCCACTCCTATTCTGGCATGCAATGTATAGCCTACCAAATTGTTGCACATCATTCTTGATGACTTTTAACTTGCTATAATTTTTGGATGCTTTTGGTAGTTTGAAATCGAACAGAGGAAATTTATTTTTGCGAATTACATCAGAAACCGATGATGAGTCGGTCTTCCATAAATCGTTGATAATCCTGTTTCCCCTTGTTCTCAACATTGCGCAGAGTTTTATGTATGAATTCTTTAGCTGCCATAACTTTAGATACGAGTGAGACTAGTTCACTACATTCGCTGCTGAAAGGGTTACAAAGTTCGTCAAACACTTTGACAGCATTAGTGATATGTACTCTAAATCTCTTTTTAGCAGTGGCAGATTCTTCATGATGGGTAAGTTTAGTATATTTATTTTCTTCCAGCTCAAACTCGTTAAAAACTTGTAAAAGTTCTGGACCCCCAAGCTCCACCGTCTCAGAGAGTTAGGATTTTCCGTTAAACCTATTGCCCCGCCATTACTTTTAACAATTTTATTGTTCTGTTCGTGTGCCTGATTAATCGCCATTGACGAAGAACGTTTATTACCCTTCTGAATAGTGAACTTGCCCGATTCAAAAGCTTTAGCAAGCTTAGGATTGGTTTCATGAAGCAGTTTCATGTCACGAATATAAAAACTTACCCATCTGGCATAGTTTATCCTATCTAGAGAAAAGAACTATGGAGCGAACAGTTCCAGATCTTTAACGTACAACAAAAATTTACTTGTTCTTGTTCTAAAACCAAGGTCCAATATTTAAACTGAGATGATTCACTTAACATTTTGCTGCACCATTCGGTTTCGCTGGTCGGTGAAATATTATTATTATCATTATTGTTACAAACGTATTATTTTTATGTATCATATTACTCATAACAATAATACTGTCGGTGACGTACTAAACGATCTACGTGACGTCGTATTAAATAATGCTTGACTAATGTACCGCTATTTGGCCTAATTGTAGGAAAACGGTTTGATCTATGACAAAAAAGTATAAACGTTATTTTGTAGTGAATCTTGTGTTCTTCCATTTTACTTAGGACTTTTTTTGCCATAAATACACGGTTTTCAAGATAATCGCAAAAAACTGTCCTCAAACAAATTTTTTCAAAATGGCTGCCGAAAAATAATTTTTTTCACTTGGCACTATATCACATTTTGTTCACCAAGAAAACTTACCTTTGTGCCAAATTTCATGTTAGTATCACAAAGTGAACGATTGTTATGCTTAGCAACTCCACTATGGCCCTAGTCTCATTGTCACCTGGTATATGGCAAAGTTTATAAGTTTTCTTTCACCTATACAGGATGTTATGGAAATGAGTAAAAATATTTTAACCAGTGCTAGAGCTCACTGAAATGAGCTTTTCTATTTATCGATTTTCATTTAATCTCATATTTTTTCAATCATTTATCTCCCCTAATTTTGACGAGCCGCTTGGTACGCAAATCTAAGTTAAAGGTGAACGACACAAGTATATTAAAACTGCAAAGTTCTTGCACAACAAACCACGCGGTCAATAACTTACCTACCTCAATTCATGAAGTACGTTGGTGACCAGATGTGAACTAAAGGTTTTATCTGTACCTATGCAGTTTTTGTTGGTTTGCATATCACAGAAATGTTTTTTGTGTTTTGCGCCATTAAATTAAAATATAATTCCATAGGTGGGTATGCATTTTTAGAGTAAAACTGTTTTGAATTTTAACTCAGTTTTGAGGGCGTTTTTGAAAAAATGATAAATGGAGAAGTTATTTACGAGGGCGGGATGATAATTGGTTAGCCTAACAATGAAAGACTGGTTTTATGTTTTCAAAATTATTTTTATTTTTTAACATAGCCTTTTAGATGCTCAATAGATTTTGTCCAGCAATGTTCTAAGGCTTTGATCCTATGACAAAAGGTTTTTTACTCAAGGTCTGCAAAATAGGTGCCAACAGTGGCCTTGGCCTTTTCAACAGATGAAAATTTTTATCCACCGAGGAAAATGTGGAGCTTAGGGAATAAGCCGAAGTCCGAGGGAGCCAAATAGAACGAATAAGGTGGATGTGGAAGCAAATCGTGCTTTAATTCGATGACTTTACCATTGCAGTAACTCCAGTGTGAGAACGTGCATTTTCCTAGTAAAAAATTATTTTTTATGCGCTACATCTGGCCGCTTTTTGTTGAATATTTTGATGCAATTGGTCCAAAACGTTAACAGAGCATTCACTACTTATCTTTTATTCCTGTGGAAGGTAATCGATCATCAAAATCCCTTTTGCATCGCAAAAAACCGATGCCATCACCATGCCAGCTGATTTTAGGGTAACAGCTTTCTCTGGGGCCGAAAAACTAGATTCTGCTCATTGCTTTAATTTAAATTTGGTTTGTCTGATATAAATTTGATCAGTAGTAGCAAATAATGCATAAAATCAGTTGCATTCTACTTAGAACGGTCCAGACACTCTTGTCAAAGTTGCCTTCAAACACTTTTTGATCAAATGTAAACAAACGCGGCACCCATCATGCGGACAGCTTTTTCGTGTCCAATTCTTGGGTTAAAATATCGCACACCAGCTCTTTTGAGATGTTTACTCCATTAGCTATTTCACTGAATTTCAGTCATTTATCTTTCAACACCATATCGTGGATTTTGGTAACCATTTTTGTTGTAGTGACACTTCTTTGGCGTTCAGAGCGGTGCTCGCTTTGGACGGTGGTGCAACCCTATTAAATTTAACCATCAATTGTTTTTCGGTCGTATATGAAGGAGCACATTCAGGCAGCACAGTTTTCGTCTATTCAAAAATGTTTGCACCTTTTAAGACTCTTATATGCAACAATTAAAAAACCGCACAATGGTCAGTATTTTCCATTGTTAAAAAATACAACACACGTGTTTTTTAAAAGGCTGCTATCAACAAAGTATTTCACAGATGGACTTTATATTTTCAGTATTGCCAATACATAGATGGAAGTTGATATTTTTGAATATACATTTATATTTATGTATTTAAAATATATAGAGGCTAACTAATTATCATCCCGCCCTCGTAGTTTAGAGAGTTCTATTATGGGTTAAAATATTTGCACTCATTTTCGTAACACCCTGTATAAGTGTACTTGGGAGTAATTAAACTTGTTGGCGCCCAGATACTTTGGACATTTCATTACTAAAGGAAACACACCGTCTTCACTGTAGCTATGATGGGCTCCAAGCACACTTTTATAGTGAACAACTTTTGAAATAAAATATAGAGGTTTTCATCAGCATTTTTAATTTTTAAAAACCTCACCGGCATTGGGGATCGAACTCTCGATCCTTAGATCAGTAGTCAGAATGCTTAACCACTGAGCTACACGGAGCCCAGCATAATGGCTGTTAAAAAGTTGCTATTGTAAAATGTCTTGAGTTGGCTCTGATTTAGAAATTGATCGATACGAAAAAATTTGTGATTGAATCACAAATTAACTCGAATTAAGATTTGAACTGGATTTTTGGTTAGTTCAAGCGCACTTAGGCCACACGGTGAGCCCTGATTCGTTATTAAAGCAGATTTAAAATTTAATATATCAATTAATAAAAGCGATTTTTTACTGAATCTATTCTCAATTCACTATGTAACCATAATGTATTCGGTCACCACGTTTAGGGTTCAAGAAGTAATTTTCTGAAAGGATGTTAACGTTTATTTTTGGGTTTTATTTAAAAAACACTTAGTAAAAATGTTGAAATTTATTAGAATTCATTTTTTCCAAGCAGCGTAATGGGATAAATGCTTACATTTCATATTTTATTTGTAATTTTTATATATTTATATCTACAATTACAGAGTAAAAATAATTCTAATTCAGTATTAATCAAAAATAAAGTTGTTAAATGCTTACAGCAGTTAAATATTTGTTTGAAATGCACAATAAAATCACTTTTCTGTTCTGGCAATACATTTCATATAGTTTCTATAAAAATACAAGGTGTATGAAAATTATAGAAAATCAAAGAATTTTGATACAAAAAAAATCCTATTTATATTATATTGTAGTAGTATTATGCATACTAGGAAAAACAAAAATTCCACAGTGCTAAAGCTTTGAACTTTGCGTTCTTTATTTAATAATTTTTTTTTCTAAAAAATCAAAACTACGAAAACAATAGTCATATGTATAAATTACCCAGCTAATTATAATTTACATATTCAGAGTTAATTAACTGGTAACTTTAAATATTGCTTAATTTTTCTGGTCAATTTGGATTGTTAATTTAAAATCCAACAATGCACTACTAAGTACTTGCATTTGTCATATCTCATTAACATTGCGAAATTACAAACATTAAGGGTCTGCTTTCTGCAATTAGAAAAACAGCAAAATAGTTTGTGCAGTAAAAATATATTTTTGACATGCACAACTCAAAAATAAACTTAATAACAGTTGACAACATTTAAATACTTTTAATTTGTAATAAAATAATAAATATTTTAGTGTTTTCATATCAGATTATTACTATGAAAATAAAGTGCTTGGTAAGGGTTAGAAAATAAAATAATAAGGGCTTATTTAATATTTAATATAATACAAACCTTCTGACGTTTGTTTTTCATTTTACCTGTACATATAATTTAAAAAAAAACTTGAATAACAACAAACTTTATTTAGCTGTTCTCATGCATCTACCATTACTATTTGTAAATCCTGTGAACCTAAAATGCACTTAAAACTTCAAATGAAGTTCCTAGATCTAACAAATAATTTGTGAAATTTGAACATTTGTGAACATTGCCACAACAATGATAAAGAAAGACAGAAATTACTTTGAATTGGTTTATAAAAATTACAATTAACTGGTGAATAATTAAGCTAAAAATGATTATTATCTTATTTAGTTAATTAACCTTTTACCACATTATTACGTAATATAATAATTTTTGTAAAGTAACATACACATTACTTAAAAACATAAACTACTATATTTTGGCAATTATAAAAACACAGTTCCTTAAAAACAATCTTTACTTTATAGTTTGAATTGGTTACAACCAACCGATATGTTAAATCATTTATAAGAATTTCTGGAAGTTACAACATATATATTACAAATGTTCATTCGTGATTGTACCGTCACTCTACAGTTTCCTCGTAACTAGGGTCAAATGTAGTCCACATACAAAATTAAAAACGAAGGACTTGTGCTCCACCACACAACAAATACCCGAATTAAAATATTTCCGTGATCATACCTTCAACTCAATAAAACAAGAATAAACTTATAATCTTTTCAATAAACAGAATTAAAACAAATACTTGTTAAGCACTGCGGCGCAGCGCAAATAATACAAAAATTTGTTATACATACACAACTACGTACACTTTTCATATCACAGTAGTAATCTGGAGTTACTGCTCAGCACGGAAGAAAAACAGTAACTTTTCAGTTCAGAAAGCACAGTGTTAGTCGATTCATAAGAATAGATTTTCGATGCTTATAATATTCGCCCTCGCAATGGCGTCATATATACCCATCCATCTTCACCTTCTTTACGGAATAACTGCAAGAAAAACAAGAAATTTGTTAAAGGCAGGCTTTCACGGCCGTTGTCCATAATGGTAAGTTCTTCCAGGTTATGTCGTAGTCATCGATTTAAACTTGCCGTGTTTAGAAAACTTCTGAAGAAGCTGACAGCATGAGCAGCAAAACGTCAAGTTTAAATCAATGACCGCAGCATAGCCCATTAAAAAATGTGTTATTGTTTTCTAAACTGACGGAATCTTTTACCTTTGTTTCCCATTCGGTGTTAGTTAGTTTTCTGGTTTTTACATCTTCTCTTTGTTTCTGTTCTACTTGGAATTTTGCCGATGTTGCCTTATCAATATCATTGTACTTTAGTGCTCTCGTTACTTCTTTCCATAGCCGTCGTGATTCATTCTCTTCTTGTTCACTGATAGGCCGAATATTTTTTTGAACTATCAACAAGTCATTCACATTTACAAATTCTTCAGGCTTTTCCTAAGGAAAATCAACGCATTTAGAAAATTGTGTTATATGTTAGGTTAGAGGATGGTCAACCCCAATCTTTGGGAGTTAGTGAAAATGATTACAATCTCTCCAAAATGATAGGCAAACAGATTACTTCGACTCTTAATATGCAGATATAATCCTTTTGTAGAAGATAATTTTTTAAATATAGATATATTTATATTAGTTATTTATTGGAAAAACATTTTTTATCGTAACTTTTTTTTGTAATAAATAATTTTCGGTGACATCATGACCAATTTTTCCAGTCTACTGTCAGAGATTTAGCATTTCGTCTTTGTCAAGTAAATACATGCCACTTTTATTAATGCCAATTGGTGCCAACTATTAAGAAACATAGTCTGAACTTTTACGATGTTGCCAACTGTCTTGAAACTTGGTTCAAGTAGCCACACAATAATTTATGAATGAATGATTCTTTCAACAGATATAGTGAGGTGAACATCCTGTACCGATACACATTCCAATTACCCTCTTGCATTGTATCATCTAAGCGCGTTATTGAAGTTTTTTTTGGGACATTGGCGGACATGCAACGATATCAAATATATTGTTGAGTACATTAATATTCACTACTGTTCGTTATGTCAATTGCGATCTGCAAGACCTCCCCCCCTTTATATTGACAAACAGCCTGCGTACCACACTTTGAAAAACACTGTTGTTTGCATTTTAGTAGTTGTCCTGCTTAAATAACTCATAGCAGTGTCGTAAGATGGCGTTAATTTACAAACACATATTGTGAAGGGTGGGCAAATTTCGGTGTTTTCATAGGGAATCTCGATAAAAATAGGAGATATGGAAAAATGGACTCCCCCATTCTCACTCTTTTTTCAAGAAAAGCTGAACGGTGAAAACCAAAATTGGCTTTTGTTTTCGAGTGATTAACAATAATTAAATTGTACAACTTTTAGTTTTGAGGCTATACCTTACTTATTTACGAAAATAGAGAAAAGTAATTTCTACGTTCTTCAGGCACTTCTTTGATAAGCCAATTTTTCAGAAAAAGTTTTGAAATTCGAGTTATTACGTTTTATTTTTTTATATGGAACCAATAGTTGGCTGTAGCGTTGTGAGAAAAGATTTTTTTTCCCATTCCAGTGATAACGAGTGTTTCAAAAAGAACGCAATTTTTAAATTTCGCACATTTTTTTTCTGTAAAAGTTGCAACCATAAAAATTTGACATCTGTCATCTATGGTTGTTGCGCTTTTTACTTATGGACTGCTACATGAAAGAACAATGCCTTATCATCGTGAAAACTGATTGCCAAAATCGGGAGAGTTACACTGAAACCGTTCGCAAAGTTCGTGAAATTTTCAGTAGTGAAAGTGCACCAAATCTGTCCACTTTTCAAAGATTGCTTAAGAAATTGGTAAAAATTGAATCAATTATGAACGTACAGTAAATCTCCTGTACATCGTCGTTCCGGCCGGTCTCTAGAAAACATTGCAACTGTGAATGTGAGTGTTGCTGACAATCTGCGAAAGTCACTACACGTGATAACGGAATTCTTGTGGCCTCAAGTGGAAGACAAGGGGAGTTGGCCACCAAGATCGTGCGATTTGACGCTGTGCGACTTTTTTCTTTGCGGTTTTCTAAAATCTCAGGTCTATGCGAATAACCATCGAAGAATTTCTGAGCTCAATGCTGATATCCAACGCATAATTAATGAGATAGAGTCGCAACTCTAAGAAAACATCATACATAATTTCATCAAAGAACAAGGGTCTGCATCCAGAGTCGCGAGGGCCATTTGAAGGATATTTTACTCCATAATTAATCGCAACATGTCTACTTTAAAATTCAATAAAAATATCAGCAATCCCTCGAAAAAACTTTCGTTTTATTTTAAAATAAAAAATTATGTTATTTTTGAAACACCCTTTATACAAGGTATACAGCAATTCCCGGAAAAGCTTCAGGTAAAAGGATTTTACGTTTAAAACTGAGAAGAAAACCCCAATACAAAAATGTTCTTGGACGCTTCCTTTTTGCTCACGAGGGTATCAAAGTTGGGAATTCTCGACAAGAAATATCATTCGAAATACACAAGTAGCTAGATATCTCACGAATGCTTTATTATGAAAGGATGTCACCGGCAAATTTCATAAAATGGAAGTACATTCAAAATTTTTGTTTTATTTAGTTCCAAATTTGTGCTTTCGGCAAAAACGAGTATGTGGCAATGTTGCACTTGTAAATTTAAGGCTAATTTTATTTATTACTTGCATTAGAAAATCATAAATGTCATTGTCGAGGTCACTTCCAATTAATCAGAATTTATTTTTGAATCATATCAGTTGTTTGAGTGCATAATGGAGTTTATTTCATTTTGGAACCATAATCTTGTTTATTGGCCCTCGATAGAAGGCGTAAAATGGCTTTTATAGCCCTAGGGCCTATAAAGTTGCTAAGCACTATAACAAGCACCAACAATGTAGTATAGCAACACCAACAATCTGCATAGCAAACCAGAAATGCACAGCGCCAGCACAACGACGACGCAGTAGTCTGTAGCCAAAATACTGAATCCTTGAATTTTGTCCATTTTGAGGACTAAAATGAAATAAAACGTTGTATGTACCACGTGCCGAATCACGATTATAGCTCTTGGGAAATTTAAAGCTCTCCGCTTCGCGTCGAGCTTTAAACATTCCCTCGTGCTATAATCTATTGATTACGCCCTTAATACATAAATAACTATTAGCTTCTCCGAATACGTGGATATGTACTGGGTGTATGGTGTTTATGAAAGTAATGCCAGCGTACATAAATCAAACAAGTAGAGACACTCACTGTCGGTGCCTTTGATGTCAAAAAACCGATTAGAATGACCTTGAATGGCTCTTGAGGGTATTTTCCAATAGTACTAACAGATGACGCTACTACTTTACCACATCATGATTGGTAGCAGAGCCAGTAACTGGCTCTGATTGGTCAAACTTTGTTCTGCCATCTGGTAGTCAAGCCTAGAAATACCCCCCGAGTTACTGTCCCAGGCACTCTAGACAGGTTTCAACATTAGACATGAGTAGTGATGGGCGATTCGAATGAAAAGAATCGAATTATTCGATTGTTTTCGCTTTCCGAGATAATTCAAATTGTTGCTAAAAATATTTCGAATGAAAAACTCTCCCGGATTACTCGGAACAATCGGTTGCTCGGAACGTCAAAACTCCGATGGTCGTTCAATTGATACTCTCCTTTGAACTGCGATTACTCGCATTCGGATACAAGTTTGCCCGAGTGATCCATGGTCGGCTCTCGCTTTCGGTGTGCCGCTTGCCGACGGATTATCTGGGATTTTTATTTCAAACAATATTTTAAAAAAAAATTGAACTGAGTAACCGAATACGAGATGTAGCTGCTATAGCATACTGCAGTTTAAATTTAAACTACATGAATTAATAACAGATTCATTCATTTTCAAGTTAGATCTATAATGTATAATGATTATTTATATTTTACAGTACAGTAAACATTGCACTTCCATACTTTAACCAAAATGATTTAAAAAGAAATTTTTGTCAACTACACGAAAAAATTGCATGTTCAATACATTGGAAAAGTGATTCTTCCATGCTCATGTAAAACTTTTACATGTGCTGGAAAACTCCCACTTTTCTTAACTGTAACTCGCTAGCATATAAACATAATAAAGTTAAAGTAAATTTTTTTCTATAATAATTTTCGAGGTCAACTTTCTAGGGGATAAGTTGCATTCCTGCAGGGTCCCTAGTTTTAATAATGTTGGTACATAGATTTTTAGTTCTTTTTTTCCACTAAAAAAATTATTGCCATTTTGAAAGATATGTCATAATAGTGGGTAGAACGAACAGCATAGTAAAATATTGCAAATTTATTAATTATTAAACTTGCAATATTTGAAGATAAACATCATGAATGTTTGCAAAGTTAAAGGTAATTGTAATTAAACAACAAATTGGAAGAATAATAAATTTTGACATTCAAAATTGACACATAACCATAATTTTGAAAAAGTTCTACCAACACGAGGCATAAATATTTCCTAGCATTTTAATCACATATCTACCAACATTGTAACACTTTGACAGTTGTTATAGAAAAAAACGTACTTTACTTATGGTTGCTACTATAGAAATAATAATAATAAAGTCAGTTTAAAATGACAAACTTGAAGACAAAACTATTAATCGAGTTATTTAACAATAACCGTAACGGCGTAACTGGAGACTTGAATTGCCGCATTTATATTTTTATGACACTCAACGGCTTAAACACAGATTGCAGCTGAAAATTATTTTAGTGACGCAAATAATTCTCGTATTTTAAATGCCCGCATTCGGCTACGCACAGCGCACACGCAGTACGCGACTACTGCACAGCCCTCGACGGAATTCGAGATATTCATTCGTTTTCCGAATGATTCATTTGTATCCAATTGTTCCGAATGATTTATTCGATTGTTAAATTCTCTCGCATTCGGATATCTCGATTGTTAAATTAATTCGATTTTGACCATCACTAGACATGAGTGTCTCTACTTGTTTGATTTATGTACACTGGTAATACTATTGCTGCCAAAGCCAAATACCAGAGATTTCCACATTGACGGCAGCCAACACCAAACATATTTAGAAGGTTAGATTGAAGACAGAGAGACAGGGCAAGTAGTACCAACATGCATTAACGCTGGTGCTCCTAGGACTCGTCGAAACCTTCAAGAAGAGTAAATTTTACGGGCAGTTGCAAACGAACCAGAAAGTAGCAAAAGTGAATTGCTCACCAATTTCACATTTTCAACGTGTTGTAACATTTTATTATCGTACTGTTCAGCTCTTATCAGAAATGAATTATCAAATTCGAATTAATTATTGCTATTGGTTGCTGCACAACCATATTATTTGAACTGATGAAGCCATTTTTAAAAGAAATGGAGTTTTCAATCGCCACAATAGACACCAACGGCCACATGAAAATCCATACTGTATGAGGGAATCCAGCCACCAATTTAGATTTTCTCTGAATGTTTGGGTAGGAATAATTGAAAATAACATTATTGGTCCCTACTTTTTGCCAAATACAAAGATTAAATAGTGAAAACTACTTGCAGTTTCTGAACGAACTCATGAGTGATTTACCACTCAATCTCAGAAGAAATCTAATCTACATGCATGATGGTGCACCAGCTCACTATGCCCATTCTGTTAGAGAATGGCTAAATACAAATTTCAAACAACGAACGATTGGCTGCAATGGTCCTATACAATTGCCAGCAAGGTTGCCTGGGCAAAACCAGCGTACATATATCAAACACTCACTGTTGGTTCCTTTGATGTCAAAATTCCGATTTGGATGACCTTGAACGGCTCCTGGGGGGGGGGGGGGTGCTTTCCGATAGTACTAACAGATGGCGCCACTACTTTGTCACATATGATTGGTAGCAGAGCTAGTAACTGGCTCTGATTGGTAGAATTTTGTGCTGCCATCTGATATTCAAGCTTAGATATACCCCCCGAATTACTGTCCCTGGCACTCTAGACAGGTTTCATCATTTGGTATGAGTGTCCCTACTTGTTTGATGTATGTACGCTGGTGAAACGTTTTAGATTTTTTTGTTTGGGGATTCGCCAAAGAAAAACGTACCAGACATCACCACACGTAAGAATAATGGGCAGTGTGTACTTAATACTCCGGAAATGCTTCAAAACATGCAGAATGCAATTCCAGTAAGAGCAACTATGCATTTGGAAGCAAATGGGGCACAGTTTCAACATTTTTTGATCTAATTTAAGTTAAAAATGTTTGTTGTTCATCATCATCCAGCCCTTAAAGTCCACTGCTGGACATAGGCCTCCCTCATTGATTGCCATTTTCCTCGGTCTTGGGCAGTCTGAACCCAATTATTTGCAACTCTTTTGATGTCGTCGGTCCATCGGGTAGGTGGTCTCCCTATACTACGTTTGTCAGCTCTTGGGCGCCATTCAAGAAGTCTCTTCGTCCATCTATCGCCACTCATTCTGGCTATGTGACCTGCCCAGTTCCACTTAAGTTGACATATCCGCTTTACAACATCAGTTATTCCTGTTCTCTGGCGTAGGTCTTCGTTTGTAACATGGTCTCTCAAAGATATGCCCAGCATTGACCTTTCCATCCTACGTTGTGCAATTTTTATTTTTCGAGCTGTTCCAGATGTTAAAGTTAGAGTTTCTGCACCGTAAGTCAGAACAGGTAAAATACATTGGTCATAAACTTTTCTTTTTAGGCATGTTGGAAGGTTGCTTTTGAAAACATCACGGAGTCTACCAAATGCTGCCCAGGCGAGAGATATTCTTCTGGTTAACTCGCATGTTTGATTATCCCTTGAGATTCTAATTTCATGTCCCAAATATGTATATTTTTCCACTTGTTCGACAACATTGTTACTGACCTTGATGTGGTCATTGGGTATCAAGTTGGTCATTAGTTTGGTTTTATGGAAGTTGATATTCAAACCGACACTAGAACAGACAGTCTGCAATTCTTGCAGCATCAATCCTGCTTCCCCAAGATCATCAGATATTAGTATTATATCGTCTGCAAACCTAAGATTTGTTAGTTGTTTTCCGTCTATAGTAATGCCTCTCGTTTCCCAGTCGAGTTTCTTGAATGCGTACTCTAGAACTGTGATAAATAGCTTAGGTGACATGGTGTCACCTTGTCTTACACCTCTTCTAATTTGAATATAGTCGCTATTATCGTGCAATTTCACAGTCATAGTTGCAAGAGAAGCGCAGGAAGACCGCAAAGACGATGGATCGATGACATCAAACAAACGGCAGGAAAAAAATGGTTTCAAGTAGCGCAGGATCGACAGAAGTGGAAAAAGCTGGAAGAGACCTATATCCAACAGTGGATAGACCAAGGTTGAAGAAGAGTTGCATTACTATATACCAGGTGAATGAGACCACCCGTATCAGTATTTTTTTTAAAGAACGGTGAGTCGTAGAGAATCGGGATAAAAAAAATTATTATAAAAGTCATACTAAAGAATCGAATGGTGATATTATTATTTCTCGAAAAAGTCAGCATCACGAGTAGTTTTGTCAACAATGTCCAGAACTCCAAAATTTTAAATGGCACCATAATGTGAGAGGACGCGACTTATAGGTTATGGTAATGGACACAAACATGAACAATTATTATTAGATGCTTAAGTTTTTCGTTTGAATTTGGTAATTACGATATGCAGAAGGTTTTTTCCCCAATGTAAGGAATTGTTGCACGTGCAGGCATATTAATGATAGATTAAGGTTCGGTCCACAGCTGCGACTGCGGGCGTATTAAGTTACACACACAGGGCCCTGGACCATATAGTTTTTTGCTTTCAGCTTAATAGTGAATTATGGGGCCACATAATTCACACTTTTCTTACAGGAAACTGGAGATATTTGGGCATAGTCTAATTGGGAAATTCGTCACGCGGCGAAAGCCAAATAGGGATTAAAGTGGCAATTTACGACTCAGGGTGTTAGTCACCCACATCGGGGCACCGAAAATATTATAATACGATTTAAATTGCGGTAGAAATACTGCGTCATAATGGAAACATTTTGATTGGATGATTACCCAGCGGAAACGCTGTGATTGGATATGGGGTGGAAACACCACTGTATTCCCGAGAGGGGATACCCACTGCGAGCGGCTATTTAAAGGGAAACTCGACGGAGTCAGAACAGTTTTTGGGCACCTTACTTGATCCCTAATTCCGCGGTTGTCGCTACATTTTAATCGACGGGCGAGATCCTCGCTACTGCAGGTTAAGGGCAGACGACGGTGGTTTTCCTTATCCCTACTTCCGCGGTTGTCGCTACATTTTAATCGGCGGGCGAGCTTCTCGCTACTGCAGGTTAAGGGCAAACGACGGTGGTTTTCCTTGTCCCTAATTCCGCGGTTGTCGCTACATTTTAATCGGCGGGCGAGCTTCTCGCTACTGCAGGTTAAGGGCAGACGACGGTGGTTTTCCTTATCCCAAAATCGGCGGTTGTCGCTACATTTTAATCGGCGGGCGAGCTTCTCGCTACTGCAGGTTAAGGGCAGACGACGGTGGTTTTCCTTATCCCTAATTACGCGGTTGTCGCTACTGCAGGTGGAGAGCAGCGGCGCAATTTCCTTCACTGATAAATTTCCTTTACAAACTCTCAAGTCCTTCCATGCACTGACTAAGTCACCGTATTGCTATTATTACACCAAAAATTGAAGAGCATTACATTGCCCATTAGACTGTGCCCACTGCAGAAAGGTAAAGGGAACAATTTGATTGTTAAATTTAGTTTTATATACGAGAGTATAGGGTTTATTGCTTTAATAAATGTATTTCATCAAAGTGTGTGTATGAGCCTACTTAAATGAAGAACTTGCAGTTACAAGGGTTATAAGAACCCTAAGCGTACACAAGTTACGAGAACTTGTTTAAAGCATTCATAAAATCTGTTAAATTAAAACAAAGTGATGTACACAACGTAGGGGGTTATAGATCACTAGAGGCCATCAGAAGACAACGACGTGCGCATTTACGACACCACAAGTCTGTCTCGTTACAATAAGTCGAAAAACGTATTGTTGAAAAGATCGTTAAAAAAGAAGAAAGTTTTGTAGGAAAAATTATTTTACTACTACCACCCCTTTTAAGTAATATTCGATTAAAGTTATTAAATTTGAAATTTGTTAACAAACAAAATTGAAAAGTCGGCTTTTAAAATCTAGTTACCGAATTAAACAATGTTACACACACGTTTTAATGTCAATAACATTTTGAACACTTGTAACATTGTTTAATTCGGTAACTAGATTTTAAAAGCCGACTTTTCAATTTTGTTTGTTAACAACGAATTTCAAATTTAATAACTTTAATCGAATATTACTTAAAAGGGGTGGTAGTAGTAAAATAATTTTTCCTAAAAAACTTTCTTATTTTTTAACGATCTTTTCAACAATACGTTTTTCGACTTACAGTGCCATTTAAAATTTTGGAGTTCTGGACATTGTTGACAAAACTACTCGTGATGCTGACTTTTTCGAGAAATAATATAATCACCATTCGATTCTTTAGTATGACTTTTATAATAAATTTTTTTATCCCAACTCTCTACGACTCACCGTTCTTTAAAAAAAATACTGATACGGGTGGTCTCATTCACCCGGTATATTATATATTAGTTTTGCGTACCTATAATCGACGCGGCATTCCTGTAGGGCTTTTATAACAGCATTTAACTCGACAGTATCAAAAGCCTTGTGGAAATCAACAAATATGAGGGCTAGTGGTCTATTATATTCTATAGACTTCTCAATTAGAGTTTTAATAGTTTGCAGATGATCGTTAGTTCCGAAACCAAATCGGAAACCAGCCTGTTCTTCTGGCTGATAGAAGTCAAGCTTCCTTTCTAGCCTTGAGGTTATTATTCCCGTGAATAATTTATAGAGATGGTTCAGTAGACTTATTGGTCTATAATTCTCTAGATCGGTTTTATCTTCCTTTTTAAACAGTAATATGGTTACCGCGTTGTTCCATTTACTCGGTATATTGCTGATGTTTAAGCAAAGATTGAATAATACTTTTATTTTCTCCAATAAAAGTGGGCCTCCTATTTTTATTGCATCTGTAACAACGTTGTCTACTCTAAATTATACCAAAGCCAAGTGAATGAAAACCTAGACCCGCAGTCACTATCATCCAGCAAAGGCATTGTCAATCAGGGATCCGAGGAATTACCAGAGATCACCGTCGATGAAATACGGTTAGCCTTGCAAAAGTCCAAAAACAACAAGGCACCCGGTGAAGACAACGTTTGTTGTTAATTTGTGTAATTTGCGATATGTTAACTTTCTGAAATAAAACAGAATCACTTTACTTTGCTAACTGGATTTTTGCACTATTATTGAACCTATGCTGCCAAGCTTACAGTTCTTAAATTGCACTCTGGAGGAATAACTATAGATCCAAGAACTTTTTCTCATTAACATTGTCTTCTCAATTTTGAATAAGGGACATTACCACATAAAGCTTTTTCGCGAAGAATTATTGTACACTCTGTATATAATAATATACAGGGTGAGTCAATATTCACTCCCCAGTCCTCGGACATCTGTTCTACAATTAAAAATAAGACAAAAACGAAGAATACTAAAATTCCAAAAGCGCAGCTGTTTTCATGTAAAATTGAAATAAACAAATTTTTTAAAGTTTATTTTAATCTTAATAAATCCAAATACAAGAGAAAACTTAAAATATAAAAAAAAATAAAACTATCTGGGTAGAGATAAACATTAGCAAAACATCTAATTCCTTAAGAAACCCTCGAAAATGCTATCATTTTCGTTAATACCTATGACAAAAGTTCCTGGCAACAGAATTGAAATTATCATCATTTATTTCTGCTATTGGGGCAATAAAGTCATTCACTCCGGCACTCCCCACTCCCCATAGTCAAAAATCTATTGGGGTAAAATCGGGAGACCAGGGTGACCACGCTATTGGTCCATCCCGCCAATCCATTTATTAGGAAAACGGTGATTTAAAATTTCTCGCACTTATAATGTAGCATGTGCAGGTGCTCCATCGTGTTGAAAAACATTGTTGCACATTGTTGTAAAGGAGTATCTTTTGAATTTGAATTCATTGAGATTAAAACAAATTTTAAAAAAATATATGTTTATTTCAATTTTAGCTGAAAACTGCTTCGCTTTCATAATTTTAGTATTCTTAATTTTTGTCTTATTTTTAATTGTAGAACACATACGAGGGCTGGGGAGTGAATATTGACTCACTCTGTATAATATACAATGCTTCTTATAAATTTGAACACAAGACATTTCTCTATTACATCATCATAAGGTTTTCCATCAACTTTGACACAGACTGACGCCAAACCTAACCTACTAACCTCGAATTTGACATAGACTTACAGTGCCACCAACATATTATTCTTGATCTACTCTTTTTCAATATGGCCGCCATAGCTGAAATCGGCTACTCGAACATCAAAGACGCCGCCGCGAGTGTCGTGTCTGAGTCCGTTAGGTGTTTATTCTGTGGTGGTATTGTATCAACACAATGACTTTGTTTAATCGGAAGAAAAAATCATTGGAAGACAATCAATTAACCTAAGACAGAACATAGTGGAAAACAACCATAAAGAGAAAATTACATTAGATAGTGTCACCATGCCTTTAAAGGACAAAGGTTGAGAAGGAGGATTCTAAATGGCACAATCCTTCTGCTAGAAAACAAAGAAATATCAAAAGCTACTTTGAAAATTGTGAGTTTTTGCTATAAAGTAGTGAAAATAAATAAATCGATCCCTCATGACATACGTCATTGGAGTGAAGAAAAAAATCTCTTTCTCATAGTACCACAGCCAACTATGGGTTCCATATAAAAAGATACAACTTTATGTTATAATCAAATCTGCAAATCTTTTTTAAAAACTGACTATGCCAATGCATTCATAACAAAAAAGTGCCTAAAGAACGTAGAAATTATTTTTCTCTATTTTCATCAAGAAGCGAGATATAGCCACAAAACGAAAAGGCGAAAAATCTTTACTTTTGTTTATAACTCAAAAGCTTTTCTCGAAAAAAAGAGATTGAGGATGGGAGGTCCATTACGTAGCTTAAAAGTATTGGCTCGAAATGTTGTTAATTTTAATATAAAGTTGTATGCAGATGTTATCAATTATGTGCAAAAAAAAATGCAAAAATTCAGGTGGTTGTTGCTAGTAGCAGCAAGTATTTGAACAGTGAAACAAATTGAATGTAGTTTTCATACTTTTAGAAATATATTCCATTCCGCATCATTGCTTTAGGGTATTTTTGAACCGAATTTTATTTTAAATATTTTGTGTAACACTGTTAAAATCAGTGTTGCAAATAATTGCTGAATTTGTTGGTCTATGCTACTAAACTATAGTTCATTCAAATTCAAGATAGAGCAAAATCTGCAACCCAAATTACAAATATCAGCCGTAAGTTGATTACTAATACGATTTTATTAAAATTTAGATCAGAGAGATATGGCTTTGTTGCCGTCTTGATGAGTGTCAAAATTAAATTCGAGGTTAGCAGGTTAGGTTTTGCGTCAGTTCGTGTCAAAACTGACGCAAAACCTAACCTGCTAACCTCGAATTTGATTTTGACACTTATCAAGACGGCAACAAAGCCATATCTCTCTGATCTAAATTTTAATAAAATCGTATTAGTAATCAACTTACGGCTGATATTTGTAACTTGGGTTGCAGATTTTGCTCTATCTTGAATTTGAATGAACTATAAATAGTGTTGTCCTTAATTATTTAAAATTTGAATATGGATCTTCATCCACCCAAGTATGATGCTTATGGAAGTTTATAATACCATTCTTTGCAAAGCAACATTCATTAGTTTCGTCAAGTTTTTTGCTGCAATCATGTATAAAAGGTAGCTAGAGATGATTAATTATTGTCACTTAAAGCATACAATCTTTAGAAATGGTACAGCACTGCCTCCTACACTTACAAGCCATGCTGTTGGAGATTTGGCAACGCTTATCGTAGACCTATTTTTGTACTGTTTATTTATAAAAATGTCTGTTGAAATGTGGCGTGTGATTAAATATTAATATGTTGGACTGCTCTAAGTTTGACGAAATACATTTATTTATATTACTGTACTGTTCGTGATAAGTGCAAGTAAAATTGCTGCTAGAATTCATGGAGTTTCTTAAGTATTTCACTGAGGTAAGTAACAACCTAACCTCATTTTTAGGGCATTTCTTGTAACTTTTAATTTTATATTTAGAATGCCACGAAGACGCTGTATACCAACCACAACAGTACCTTAAAAGAACATCGTATGCAGACGCTAACAACATTTTCTTTTCAAATGAACGAGATCCGAAAGAAAGCATGGTTTCGTGCAACAGCACGAGAACGTTGGACCCTAACAAAAAGTTCTGTCATGTGTGAAATACATTTTAATAGAAAATACATTTGAAAACGTTAGAAATAAGAGCGGGGAAATGCAGAACTGTTGATGCATTACCCTCAATTAGCTGACAAGGCTGTCCCAAGCGTATTTCCAAATTTACCAACATACTGTCGTCGAAAGCGTCTCTCAAGAAAGGACAAATCCTGAATGTAGAAGAAAAATATTGGAAAGACATGCACAAACAGTGAAAGTGTTTTTAAGTGATGACACCAGTAGTTTTATGAAGTTTATGGAACAATTTGCATCACACAAATTTAGATGTTACCAAGCAGATAAGTTTATTATGTTTAAATAAGATTATTTACAGCTGTAGCACCATATTTTTTTGCATATATGTTGTACTCTAAATCAGCAGTGGTGTATAGAAAGTTACAAACTTTAAAATAATTACAGAAATGTTCTTTTATACATATGTTACATAGGTTAGGTTGTTTTATTTTTATAAATATACTGTTACATGTTTGTATTACTTGACTATGTAAATAAATGTCACCATTACAGAAGCTATCTTTAGTTAATTACAGAGTAAAATTTGATAAAGAGTAAAACTGTGCTCTTTAAAGCAAAATTATTTCAAATTGGAGTATTGCAATTTAGGACCACCAACTACCAGAGATGCAATGTTGCCACGTCTAACAGCATGGCTTGTAAGTGTAGGAGGCAGTGGGTACAGACATATTAAGTTTACCGTAAGTCGTATTGTAAGCATTTTCAAGTGTTATCTCTCTTGCCATTATGTTTAAAACATTTATAATAAATTCTTTCTTCTTTTTGAAAAATAACAATGTTAGTTCTCTGGTAAAGACTTTTTACAACACTTGACTTTATATATGGGTTTGTGATTGTTAGATTGAAAATGTAAGTAACTATTAAGCTCTTCGTCCACTAACCTAATGTGACTGTGATGCGATTACAATATAACTACGACATAGGTACCTAAGATGCGATTGTGAAAGCAACTTATGTTATGCACATCAGAGCAATTTGTTCTCAGTCTGGCACAAAATATTTTTGAATAGAAGGATGATAATGATGTGGTTGTAGCTTACTCGTATAGACGAAACAGGGACAGGAGATCGAAAAGAAAATTTTGGGTTCATCCTTACACCACAAATAATAAAGAGTGCAATACTTTTGTCGCAGCAAGAGAGTTCTCTCAACATGAATAAAAACTTTAGTGATTCCACCAAATGTCAAAAGAGAGCTTTAATGTATTAGTAGAAATAGTCACTAGATATATCGAGAGATCCAAAAAAAGCTCATCCTCAGCGAGCTGTGTTATTCAAACGCTTGAATTTCACAGCCCGCTGAGGATGTTTTTTTTGGATCTCTCGATATAAAGTACTGCAAACCATGAGTGCAACAGAAATAGCACTACTTTTACCCGAAAATGGCGGCCTAATGTCAAATCTTCCGTCAAACGTGCGATGCTTGACAGACCATTTGACATAAAGCATTGAATGCTGGCTGTCAGTCATAACCTTGTTATTGTCCGTATTTTTTAGTACCTAATTCAATGGTTCATAAAGTGTAATTATGCCTGGCTGTTGTGTTTTAAATTGCAAAAACAGTACCGCTAAACGTTTCCGTTTACTCCAATTGCCCAGTGGTGAAAAGAATTCAAGCAGAAGAGAAGTGTGGTTATGTGCCATTAATCAAGACTATGTGCCGATAAACGCGAAGGTTTGTGAGGTGAGCAGATATAACGGTAATTGTTTACAAAGCCCGGAAGCGCTAAAAACGCTTACTTTTGAGGTTTTATGGGGTGTGACTTATGTTTTCGGACTTCATGAATTCAATTCCAATGTTGGAAGGGTCGAAAAACTAACGGTTATACCACAAAAAAAAAAATGTTGTTGCACTTTGAGGTTAACAAAAATTTAAAAACACTTACTTGTAGAGCTTTATAGAGCTTTGCTTATTATTTCGGGCCTCGGCAATTCATTTTTGGCGATGCAATGGTTAAAAAGCCAACAGTTTTCCCACAAACAAAGAACATTTTATTTCCCACCTTTGAACCGCTTGTCAAAATGCAGAACACAGTCGTAAATTCTTAGCGGCCGTAACCATGACAACGAAGTAAATAATGTTTGATTACAAACAAATGGATCTTCCATTTGTCATTGCATTTTTGTAATTGCGATAAAATGGTTGCGTGTGCTTCTTGCAATCTCACTATTCGTAGTTTTTTGGCAATTTCTGCAAGCAGAAGAAATTTTGTGGATTTTCTGGTGGATCATGGGTTAGTCGGGAGAGAACGATGCTGCTCCGGGTGCGATGGGGTTGCATCGCTGAATATAAATTCATTTACCTACAACTGTCGCAAGATACGCTACGAGGATCGTTCTGCCCAGAAGAAAAAACGGTGTAAATTACAATGCTTGTTTACTAAATCTGCCGGAGCTGGAACTTTCTTTTCGACTAGCAAATTGTCGCTGGAAGATATCAGCTATTTCTGCGTCATTTGGTGTTTGGTCCGTTACCCACGACAAAAATTCGTAAAACGAGAACTACAATGGTCTTCAAGAACCATTGTGGATTGGTCTTCGTTCTGCCGAGATGTTTGCATTCATTGGGCAACAAACAACTCCCGGAAGATTGGTGGTCCTGGAACAGTCGTCGAGATCGACGAGGCCAAGTTTGGGAAAAGAAAATTCAAGAGAGGTAGGCGAATTGAGAGTCAGTGGGTCTTTGGGGGATTCGAACGCGGCAGTAAGCGGGTATTTCTGGTACCGGTTCCACAGAGAGATGCTGATACCCTCCTAGAGGTTACCAAAGAGTGGATCCTGCCTGGCACTACTATAGTGTCTGATTGCTGGAAAGCATATAACACGTTGGGTCAGGAAGGTTTCACTCATCTCCGTGTGAATCATTCCCTGGAATACGTGAATACTGACGACCGCACAGTTCACACCCAGAACATTGAACGGACGTGGAGGGATGTTCGAGGTGGAATCCCCCGTTATGGCCGATCTGCTCCTCATTTTGTCGGTTATCTGGCGGAATTTCTTTTCAAGTGAAACTTTGAAGAAGAGGTGGTCCACCACTTCTTCAAAGAAGCGGCTTCACTCTATCCACCGGAATATCCATAATATTTCTTCTTTATAAAAACGGCCCTTTTCAGGGCCAACAATTTCATTACGAAAAAGAATTTCCAGAAAACGTAGCTAGTAACGCTGTTGCCTTCTGCGTCTTTTTATCGTATTATTATTGGTTTATATCATCCTTGCGTAGATACTAAGCTAACAAGGGGAGCGGTTGGCAAGGGGGTGGCTGTCAAGGTTAGGTTAAGTTAGGTTAGGTGGTGCACGTCGGACGTATTACTAGCCACTGCCTTTTTTTTGATAAATAATTATATGTACGAAGCGGGTTTCTATTTAAATGATTTTTAAATAAACAAGGTAGGTATCTATCTAATTTATAGGTAGTCTGTGGGTAAGAGCAGTGTATTTAGTTACATGTAGGTTGGTAGTACTTGCAGATGACGCATTTCGATATTGTTATTAGTAGAGAAGTGATGGAAGTGAGGTTAAGGAGTGATTTGTGGAAAAACTGTAAGTTTTTCGTGTCTTCCGACATCAGAAATAGATTTCTGATGTCCAAAAACATAAATTTACATCAACACGTTTTGAAAAAAGTGATTTTTTAGCGTTTCGGGGCTTTGTAAACTGTTACCGATATAACATTATAACACTCACTTATTTAAGATACATTTTTCTGATTGTCAATTTGAACAATCAAGAACAGATGGTATGAAAAAGCTATCTCCAAATGCATATCCTGACCTGATCGACAACAATAAAAGAAGTAACTGTGATGCTCCGGAACAAGAAATACAAGCAATGGACTACAGTGTATGCGTAGAGCAAACCATTACAGGTCCAAATGCAAGTAGTGTTGAAGAAGAAATATCACATGGAGACAATCTCGCCAAGAGCTTGTATAAAATAGAATAAGTAGACAATATCTAAACTATCAAAGAACTCAGACAGCGATTGAAGGCAACCCTTGCAAAGTGCAGGTAATATGACAGAAAGTTGCAAGAAAAGAGCTTAACAAACTCGGAGAAGATTTTTAATGAATATCAGCTGGTATATCCGGAGAAACATAATGTGGATCGTCGTCGTCAGATGATACAATCACAAGGGCGCTTTGCTTATATCTGGCCTGTGGTTCTAAGGGCTATGCAGAAATAAGACCACAATGAAGATGTAAAAAGTAGTCGTAGCGTTTTTTACTATTAATTGCCTTACTATCTGCTAATTTATTTACGCAGATGTTGATACACTTGTGCTAATTTAAGAATGCAGTACAAAATTCTATCAAATTTTAATTACTTTTTATCTAACAGCTGAAATTCAAATTTGGCGCCAAGTTTTTTCCCGAAAATGGCGGAGGTTTACAGTACTTTATATATCTAGTGACTTTAAGTATAAAAGATTAAGTCGTCGATTGAAAGATGCAACACCAATACAACTTTTAACATTCCTTACATTTTACACCGCAACTTCAATGTAACTAATCTAGCGAGCAATTATTTTATGTAAGTTGCATCGTGTTTGCATCGCAGTCACAACAGTGTGCAGTGAAGTACATAAACCCACAGAACGATCACCACGTGATTATCGCTTGCGGGTTTCTTGTCAGTTGCGTTGGAATTGCATCGTCTCAGTGAGCAGGACGGCCTTTAGTGTTGTTTTTTCTGCAGTATAATGATGTTTCAAAAATGTGTTTTGGCATGGCGGGACAAAGCTTTATGCTAGATACAAGAATAATAATTTAAAAACGCACCTTTTCCGGGAATTTAATCTCCATAACACCATTCCATTCTCCTGCTATGCTTAGAAATGGCCTCTTCTCTTCAGGCCCATATATATCAGCAGTAACTCTGTGTTTCTTATTGCCATAAAATGGTTTAGTTATAAATTCTACGTTGCTATAATATCCTGTCTTAGGACAAGTAATACTGATGCTACCACCAAGTTCAATCCAAGGGACGGTTAATATAGATCTACCATAGCCACTAGGAAAATTTACGAAGTACTCCTCGTCATAATCCAAGACAGACACAACTCCTTGGCCAATATTATAAACACAAACTGACAACCCTAGAAATTTAGATTTGGTGTATATGTGGGCATTGAAGCTAATCCTCTTGTTGTAGTGCTCTGCGTAAAATGCTGAAACTGGAAACAATCGTTAGAAAAGTTTGTTCAATGTCCCATATTCATATTAACATACTAGGAGGGTGGTGCGACACCTGCTCAGCTACAAAGGTAAGTTGATCACGGGTTGCCCAAGGCACAGGTCCATCGGCGACTAGTTCTTTATTCTGTGGTGTGTCAGGACATGGAGGTAAATCCCAATGACATCGAAACATCTCACCCAGTACAGGATTATAAGGCTTCTTCGCCACTGAACTTTTACGGCCAGCATGATATGACGAGAGATACCATTTGACTACTTGTATAATTCTCTCACGAGGAGATTTTAATTCTGCTATTCTGTGGGTGACAAGAATAAATTTACAGAATGTCATATAGATCACAACATTTAAACATACCTAACGAAAATATCTGGATGTGCAAAATAATCAGCGTACATTTCCAATAAAGATCTTCGCTCTAGTATGAAAGTGGGTAATACAACTTTAGTAAGATCCATTCCAATTTTAACTTGCGATAATAAATGCCTTATAACAGAGCCTTGGCTCTCCATTTCAACATCTGTTTCTTCATCATCATCGTATAAAGCTGAAAATGTAACATTACAAATAATAAAAGCAAGTCTTCAACCCAGTGCAAGTTAACTTACAATCATAATCTACGTGATCTAATAACGAACTGCTGCTTTCTAGTCTACTGGAACTTGAAGGTCGAGATGAGGGAAGGTTTACTTCACCAGCGACAGAGGATATAATGGACTGCTCCCTCACCAAATCTTCAGAGTTGAAAGGCCGCACCCCACTAACGTGACATAAGAAAATATAAATGATTACACATCCAAGCAAAATTAAACAGTAATATAATGTTACAACAATTCTTTCAATAAATAAATGCATCAGTATACATTAAACTGTCATAACTGACATACTGCTCAAATTGAACTACTCACGCTTGCATATTTTGATGTGAAGCAATTGAAAAAGTTTCTTATTATGTATATATTTTGTGTCTACTGAGTGGAATAGTAAAACACAAAACATAAGTAATGAGGTTAACCCTTGTTAAAGTAGAAAAGTGTCAGTGTTAAATTGACATAACGTAATCTGTCATTGTACAGCATAACTGGAAAACACAAATTTCAATGGTCAGACTGACTAATATGAATCCCGGAAAAAGTTCCGCCGGAAAAAGTTCCACCGGAAAATGTTCCGCCGGAAAAAGTGCCGTCGGGAAATAAATCCGCAGGAAAAAGTTTCGCAGGAAAAAGTTACGCGTGAACACCAACGGCCGTGGAAAAGTTAAATAAGAAATAATAACATAATGTCGATTTCATACATAATGTTTTATTCATAAAAAAGGCAACTTACACTACAGATTATACCATGAGATAAAAAAAATGATTCTGAGCAGGCCTTGATATGTGTTATACGTTTGGCAGTATTGAAGTGTATTGTCAGTCTCTGTCAAATTCAAGATTAAAAGGTTAGGGTTTGTTTGTTGTTTGACACAGACTGACGTAAAACTTAACCTGCAATATAATCACAGTTACAAAAAGTGGTAAAAATTCGGTGCACGGTCCGGTCTAGTGCGCATGCGCAAAAATAACAGTGAACATAAAAATGTAACGTTGAACAAACTCTCTCTCGTATTTTTTCTCTAAAAAAAATTATCAAGACCTAACAACTAACATAAACCATTAACCTGGACCACCGCCGAGAGCGCAACGCATTGCGTTGAACAAACTCTCTCTCGTTTTTTTCTCTAAAAAAATTATCAAGACCTAACAACTAACATAAACCATTAACCTGGACGACCGCCGAGAGCGCAACGCATTGCGTTGAACAAACTCTCTCTCGTATTTTTTCTCTAAAAAAAATTATCAAGACCTAACAACTAACATAAACCATTAACCTGGACCACCGCCGAGAGCGCAACGCATTGCGTTGAACAAACTCTCTCTCGTATTTTTTCTCTAAAAAAAAATTATCAATACCTAACAACTAACATAAACCATTAACCTGGACCACCGCCGAGAGCGCAACGCATTGCGTTGAACAAACTCTCTCTCGTATTTTTTCTCTAAAAAAAATTATCAAGACCTAACAACTAACATAAACCATTAACCTGGACCACCGCCGAGAGCGCAACGCATTGCGTTGAACAAACTCTCTCTCGTATTTTTTCTCTAAAAAAAAATTATCAAGACCTAACAACTAACATAAACCATTAACCTGGACCACCGCCGAGAGCGCAACGCATTGCGTTGAACAAACTCTCTCTCGTATTTTTTCTCTAAAAAAAAATTATCAAGACCTAACAACTAACATAAACCATTAACCTGGACCACCGCCGAGAGCGCAACGCATTGCGTTGAACAAACTCTCTCTCGTATTTTTTCTCTAAAAAAAATTATCAAGACCTAACAACTAACATAAACCATTAACCTGGACCACCGCCGAGAGCGCAACGCATTGCGTTGAACAAACTCTCTCTCGTATTTTTTCTCTAAACAAAAATTATCAAGACCTAACAACTAACATAAACCATTATCCTGGACCACCGCCGAGAGCGCAACGCATTGCGTTGAACAAACTCTCTCTCGTATTTTTTCTCTAAAAAAATTATCAAGACCTAACAACTAACATAAACCATTAACCTGGACCACCGCCGAGAGCGCAACGCATTGCGTTGAGCAAACTCTCTCGTATTTTTTCTCTAAAAAAAAATTATCAAGACCTAACAACTAACATAAACCATTAACCTGGACCACCGTTGAGAGCGCAACGCATTGCGTTGAACAAACTCTCTCTCGTATTTTTTCTCTAAAAAAAAAATATCAAGACCTAACAACTAACATAAACCATTATCCTGGACCACCGCCGAGAGCGCAACGCATTGCGTTGAACAAACTCTCTCTCGTATTTTTTCTCTAAAAAAAAATTATCAAGACCTAACAACTAACATAAACCATTAACCTGGACCACCGCCGAGAGCGCAACGCATTGCGTTGAACAAACTCTCTCTCGTATTTTTTCTCTAAAAAAAATTATCAAGACCTAACAACTAACATAAACCATTATCCTGGACCACCGCCGAGAGCGCAACGCATTGCGTTGAACAAACTCTCTCTCGTATTTTTTCTCTAAAAAATATTATCAAGACCTAACAACTAACATAAACCATTAACCTAGACCACCGCCGAGAGCGCAACGCATTGCGTTGAACAAACTCTCTCTCGTATTTTTTCTCTAAAAAAAAATTATCAAGACCTAACAACTAACATAAACCATTAACCTGGACCACCGTTGAGAGCGCAACGCATTGCGTTGAACAAACTCTCTCTCGTATTTTTTCTCTAAAAAAATTATCAAGACCTAACAACTAACATAAACCATTAACCTGGACCACCGCCGAGAGCGCAACGCATTGCGTTGAACAAACTCTCTCGTATTTTTTCTCTAAACAAAAATTATCAAGACCTAACAACTAACATAAACCATTAACCTGGACCACCGCCGAGAGCGCAACGCATTGCGTTGAACAAACTCTCTCTCGTATTTTTTCTCTAAAAAAAATTATCAAGACCTAACAACTAACATAAACCATTAACCTGGACCACCGCCGAGAGCGCAACGCATTGCGTTGAACAAACTCTCTCTCGTATTTTTTCTCTAAACAAAAATTATCAAGACCTAACAACTAACATAAACCATTAACCTGGACCACCGCCGAGAGCGCAACGCATTGCGTTGAACAAACTCTCTCTCGTATTTTTTCTCTAAAAAAAAATTATCAAGACCTAACAACTAACATAAACCATTAACCTGGACCACCGTTGAGAGCGCAACGCATTGCGTTGAACAAACTCTCTCTCGTATTTTTTCTCTAAAAAAAATTATCAAGACCTAACAACTAACATAAACCATTAACCTGGACCACCGCCGAGAGCGCAACGCATTGCGTTGAACAAACTCTCTCTCGTATTTTTTCTCTAAACAAAAATTATCAAGACCTAACAACTAACATAAACCATTAACCTGGACCACCGCCGAGAGCGCAACGCATTGCTTTAAACATTGATAGCGGCAAGCGGCACCCACAACATTTTGACATACACGCTGATCGAACTATAAACTTACTTCGCTCGCAGCGGATGCGAAATAGACCGGACCGTGCACCGAATTTCACCCCAAAAGATTACTAATGTCAAAATAAGACATTGGAATTTTATAACTTGTCAAAAGTTTGAGTGAACGTATCACGTGATGAAATCCGCCATTAGTATTCCCGCGGCCATGAGTTTTCCAAATTATAGTTTGTTTATACGGAAAAGAACCATATTTTGACGTTTTTCACAAATTAGTTATTTCCGATATTCAGAACAGTATTAACATCAAACAATCCAGAACATTTAACAGAGAAATAAATATTTTCTTGTAAGTTTTATATTGCTTAAATATTCGTAAGTAACTGTTCAAGAGATTATTGCGGTGTACATTTGCAATTCCAGGTTGAACATGTATAGCAAGTAGTTTAGTGGCGGGAAAACTCCAGTATAGCCCACTGGTACATTTTGACATTTCCGGAATATGAAATTAGAGGAACTGTTATGCCAGTGGCGAAACTGGATTTTAAGCTATAAATAAGAGAAATACTCATTGGGAAATTCAAATTCAATATTATTGTCGACGATTGGACTAACTGCTTGTTTTATGGTGATACACAGGCATTTTTGTACTAAGTATACACAAATCTTAAACTGCAGCTAACCTAAATTAGCACCTTGACGGCAGCCAAAATTGGGTCTGGCATGAAACTCTCGTGTTTTCCCTCCATTGTCTGAACATTTGTAGAACCTCCGACAAACTGAGAATCACATTATCAAGCGCATGCGCCTAAGCACCAGTGGGCTAGATTGGAGTTTAGTCCATGTATCTATTTAACATAATTTAGATGTTAATAAAGCACATTAAATTACAGAGAAGATTTCTATACAAATGATGTTATATCATTTGCGTTTTGGATTTGAACTTTCCAATTTCCATTAATTGTAATAAATTGATGAAAACACCTTATGACTCATATTTCTTCAACATTTAAACCTCTTTGTGGTATTTTATTGTATTTGAGAGATTAGTCATTTTGAATAACTTTCTTTCACTTCAGCAAATGAATTGTAAAATTTTATTTTGACTTTAGTAATTTTATCTACGACAGTGTGTAAAATTGCCTTTTAGTTGGCAGTTTTAAGTTTGTAAAACGACTGGTTAATAACATGTTTTCAATAGTTTACGTCGTCAGTAGTAACGTATTTAAAAGATTTCATTAGGCTCGTTGTGAGTAGCAACGTGTTTTAAAATTTTTAAAATACTCAAAATTACGACCGGTTGCTGGTAATCCTAATTTACATTTAATTTTTTTTTCATATTTACCGTGTTTTCTAGTTTCTATCGTAGATAAAATATTGTACGATACACATGCGTAAAGCATCTTTAGTCACTCGCGGGGCTTAAAACGCTCGCTCACTCGCGTTTTAACTCTACCCCACTCGTGCCTAAAGAGTAGCTTTACGCACTAGTATCGTAAATTACTATTTTGTTACCAAATGTCGCTTACACCGTTAAAAAATTCTATTTTTTTATTACATCATCATGGTTTTCCGCAAAATCGTATTTTGATATTGGATAAAAAAGTACCAGTCAAAAATTGTATGGCCACACTGTGATTATATAGTCACTGTAGTAATTTAAAATACTATAAATGTAATTATAATATACATAAGAGCCCAGCAAATTTTTCCATTTTTATCATATGCATTTGTACCCTATGGTATGGTACTTATTAATCATGTAACATGGACAAACCACCAAAGCATCGCTTTCCTGCGGAACTTTTTCTGGCCGAACTTTTTCCTGCGGATTTATTTCCCCACGGCACTTTTTCCGGCGGAACATTTTCCGCGGAACTTTTTCCTGCGGACATTTTTCCGGCATCGGACTAATATACAATAGTTATTTATACAAGTAGCTAAAGTGCCACTTTTTTGCACGACTGAGAAAGTGCAAAAAAGAAGCTTTTTCAACTACCACATATTTATGCTAAAAGAGATTACAAAACGTCAATGTCATTTTAAATTGAAAACTCCACATTTTCCGACGACCACTATGAAATGTGAAGAAATTCACAGTTTACTGTTACTGAAAATTGCAAATTTCACATAGCAACGAAACTGTGATAAAATGAGCATTAGAAAAACATTTCACACGCTAGACTGTACAAAATAGTGAGTCACTTTGAACATCGTCATGTGTTTGATTAAAAATAAATATTGAAACGTCAAATTGTAACAAGTGCAGTACCTACTAGCCGAATTAAGATTTATTTTTGTTAAAAAATTGGCAAATTGCAAGAAATAAAAGATACATTTAATTAACATAATTTTAGATTTTATTTAGTTTTCCTGTTGATATGGTCAGTGATGAAGAAATTACTACAGAAAATTTGCTACCGTCACTATCAAAAGAAAGATACGACACCGCTTATAAAAACTGAAAAAAAAAATGAAAATAATGCCAAGTCTTAATAAGCCTCACCAAAATAATGGTACATAATTTACATAATAATTAAAGCGTATACGAAATATTAACGTAGCTCAAATAAATAGATTAAAATATATTAATATGCATAATCGAATCACAGAATGGCTAACCAAATGGCTAAATGCAAAACTAGCAAGTTATCGATAGCACAATGGCTACGGCACATTGATTACGGCTTAAATTTAGAATTACTAGGTGAATTCGACCAATTACCCACTATGCAAGAGCAGTCTTAAAGCTTATCGAAAATAGTAATATCGCTCTTACAGAACCAAGATCTTGCTTCTTCCTAAAGCGCTTTTTAAACCGATATGTGACTAAGGTAAGTTTCAAATCTTTGTCAAGATGTCACAAGCTAATATTACACGAAATTACTTGCAAAGGCGGTCCTATCCTGAGGCTGGATTCAACCTAAAGCTATGTCACAAGCATGACGTAACGACCGAGAATAAATTAAATTCGTCATGCAAATGCCGTACAACTTTCGCTAATACTATGTCAAATTCGAGGTTAGCAGGTTAGGTTTTGCGTCAGTTTTGACACAGACTGACGCAAAACCTAACCTGCTAACCCTAATTTGACATAGACTTACAGTGTCACCAACTAGCTCCGACATAATACTTTAAAATCATGACCACCCTTGATCAAGATAATTTTTGACATCCCGGTATTTAAAAACCAATTTTTAAATCAATTTGGTGGTTTAAAGAACTTGTGCCAAAGAATCTTGTATGCAAAATAGTTTTAGGGTACTTCTCTCATTAAAGACTCGGCTCCTTTGTTGACTCATCTTTAATTACGATTCGTCCCCTAAAACTATATTTTGCGTACTTGATACATAAATAGCTAAATTGTTTGAAGCGCAAAAATTTCACGTCACTAAACAATTTACTTCAGTTCAACTATTGATCTTTGCTGAGCAATGACCGATAGACATTTAAGTATTGCTGATAACATAGAAATTATTCGATTTGTTGGTGACAATGTACGTTCTACCCGAGAGGGTGCTAGAGAGTTTAACGCGAGACACCCTGAACATCCACTCATCCGTCATCAAACTGCTGCATACGCGAAAAAATTTCCAAAATTTAAAAAATTACAAATGTTAGCTGGCATTACGTGAACATAATTTACTGCATTGTCATTTATGTAAACTAATATTTATTAGTAATATCCCTAGTGCATAGGGTTGTCATACGTCCCGATTTTTCGGGATTGTACCGATTCAGAGCTAATTGTCCCAAAACAAAATGCTGTCCCGAAATGTCCCGATTTCCCAAGAAAATTTTAACTTGACAGATTTCGAGCGATTTCTGCAAATTCTGGTTCAATACCTGAAATATAATTTAGAACTAGTTTTAACAAAAATTGTGTGAATCTGAGTTTTGAAGGCCTTTTCAAATAGGCGATTAATTATGGGTTTATGCTAATAGCACATTGATCCACATTTAATATAAGTAAAATTTAAACAAAATTAGTGTTGCTGTTAAATTTATTTTATTATTAATTTTCTTTGCGAATAATAGTTGAATGTGTTTTTTAGCATTTAGTTTGTAAAATTTGTAAAATTAACAACGAATAAATTTAAAAAAAACTTAAGAAAATCAAGTATTACTTTACCTTTTCCCCACAAGTCCCTCCCCCCTCCATTTTCGTAATCTTGTCCGGAAATTGTTATTTTCAAATATGACTAGTGCATGCCAAATTGTCGATAATTTAAAATTTGGTATGCAAGAGGGGTATTTTACTATTTCCCGAACAAAAGTTAACAGGACCTTCTTTCCCCTCTAATTTGGCTAATTCGGCAGCGGTTTCGCTAGATAGTAGGTAGGGACAGTAGGAATCTCGTTAATCCATTCACGCGCGTCACTAATTAGGTGGCGAGGCAAAATTATCGCATAATTGGGATCTGATTGGATGAATCTCAGAAATTTAAAAGATTTGATTGACGTAAAGTGTGTGAGGGAAATAGTCTGTATTTTTACTTAGCGATATAAGCGTAACTTGGGGCATCTTCAAAGTCAAAATTGTGAGTGGGTTCAGTACTGACCCAATGAACCACAATAATAAATTAATAAGTGTCTAAGGTACATGGTATTAACTATTATAAATATGCTAATATAAATTTTAAAAGTTAAAAACCACATGCGAAGCTACACCTCCCAAGTATAGTATATTGTTATGTTAGAAGAGAAGGTGAATTATCTTGGAAGTATACAGATTGGTGGTGGATAATGTGAACATAAGCAGTCAAATGAGCTAGAATAGTTTTTGCGCTTTACATGTATTAGATAGAAACAAGTAGACATATATGACTTAAAATCTAGTATCCTAGAATTCAGTGTTTTCTACAAAACTCATAGATTCATCATATACTAGATGTTAACTGAATATTAGTTTGTTTTTGTTGATAAACTAGATTCTAGCTTATTTGATTTTGTATGTTCACATTATTAACCACTAATCTGCATATGGAAGAGATAACAAGGTCCATTAAAAGGTCATAACAGACAAGGCAGCTGACCATGATCAAAAGGATAATGAACTTCTCTGACATCTCCAATATGGCTTCCGCTGAATCGCAAATTACAATGAATGGAAAGATCTCAAAATTACACTTATTACACTCATAGGCTAATAAGCAATTTCCCCACCACAGTGTGACGAAATGACGCTAGAATACCTGACGCCAACGAAAGTTACTAAATGAACATGCTAAATCTTGTGGCAACCAAAAGCATGTCTTCACGAAATAGAGTAGATAATAAGTTAAAACCCAACAGAACACGCCTCATCAGTTAAGACAATACTACTACTACTACACGCGCAAAATCGACTGGACACGTCAAGCAATGCATTAGTGGGCACGGATTGATATGTACTGTCACTTCTGAAGTACGAGAGACACCGTCTAGATCACCAACGTCATATTATCACATACCTAACCTTCAAAACGTCAGAAGTTGACTCAATTTGCAGGAAAATGTTGAGTTTCCAGAGCTAATTAGTCCACTCTAACTGTTTCAGAGAGGGCCTGACATAAGCAAGGAACGTCACATAATTCAAGAAGGTAAATGACGAGAGTCTAAACGAAACGCATACCTTCAATTTCCAACGGCAACCGTAGCCAACAAAACCAATTACCTATATCTTTTGAATTTGCATAGCAATTAAGTAGCTGAAGCTAAGGAACATTCTGGTAAGGAAAATCCTTATGGTTAACGTTAATAAATAGAGCCAAATGAAAGTAACAAGACAAAAGAAAACAAAAAGATAGGTGAACGTCCAATATCTAAAATATAAAATTATAAAAGTTCTCTACAAAAATCACAGCCTGGGGTCGACATGGACCCTGCTCCAAGGGCTATAACGCGACAAGGGTCAAAAACGCTGGGTACGCCTGGGGTGCATACAAAACTTGATGTACGATAGAAATTTTATTTAAAAAGGTAGATTAAGATCATATCATATCATTGACAATAAAAGCAGGGCAATTCGTTTAGCTAAATAGTACCTTTGTAACTATAGTATTTATGAATACGTGCTTATAAATAATAACTGAAATATCAGCGGACGAAATAGTTATTTGTATACCAAGACACTGAAGTTTAATTTTTGATCATAAACAGGGCTGAGGTAAATAAATCACATGACGGTTAAAAGGAACTGCAGTGCGGAGGGGTAAATCATGTTTTTTTAAATGGAAAAATTGTGAAATTTAATTTTTTTAAGCAACTCTGGTAGGTTATGTTGACGTTTTCTGTCATCCCGGTAACTTCAAAAACGTAAAACAAAAATTTTTAAAGCCGATTACTCATATTTTAATGACGATTTCTACGTTCTTCACCAGCAATTAAAATGTTATCGCGAGACGGCGAAAAAAATGCTTTATGCGTGAAAATGAGGTTTAAAAATAGTAGTTTGTATACCAAGGCACTGAAGTATAACTTTTTATCACGAATGTGGATTTAGTTGCCGAGGCCCGCAGGGCCAAGGCAAATAAACCACATGAGGGATAAAAAGGAACTTCAGTGCCGAGGTGTACACTATGTTTTATTTGAAATCGAAGAATCGTGAAATTACAACATTTTAACCAACTTTTGTAGGTTATGTTCGGTCGATTGACGTTTATCTGTCGCCTCGCCACCTACAAAAAAGTCGTAAAACAATGGATTACTTCACTGCCGATTTCTCATATTTTAATGACGATTTCGGCGTACTTCACTGCCGATTTCAAATAAACGTATGTTATTGATCGATCGTGCAATATTATCGTTTTGGTTACACTGCAACGAAAAGCTATCAATTTCGGTAGTATTTAGCGGCAGAAAACACCCATTTTTTGTACTAGCACCTTTTACTTTTCAGCAATAATGACCATAGCAACAGCAAAAGTCCGCTCCTGTATGTGTGTAATAATTATAGTTCATGTATCACAGTTCTGAGTTTTCCTAGCGATATTTACCAGCACCGTACTTGAAAGGGTAACGAAGTGGAGTTGGCTCAGAGGTAAAGCCTCTGGCCCTACATCAAAACATGTGGGTTCGATTTCCACAGACTCCAAAACTGCTACAAAAGGAGCAGAGTCGAACCCACTGCGATTCCCCAAATTGGCTTTGGAAATCATGAGGTTTTAATGCCTAACGCGACCTCCTTTAAGAGGAAAGGTCGATTCTGCTTCGTTTTTATGAGGGTTTTACGGGTACCTACTATTGAAAAGCTGTCGAGATCGAGAATTTGTTTATCTCATCTCAAATATTCGAGAATTTGGTTAATCTCGTCTCGAATGTTCGAGATCGAAAACTGTCGCTCTCGATCTCGAATTTCGAAACGAGACAAGATCGAGAATTACCTAGTCTCGGTGGCATCATTACCACTCTCAAAGTTGAACATAGGCAATTAACATTATGCATTAGAGTTTTAGCGATTTCGTCATTACTTCTATACTACATCACTAAATATTATCATTAGTATTATTTGATGCGCAATAATTGTATCTTTCCTGTAAGTTGAATTAGCGAGCAGGATTCGGCAAAAACGTTCAATGCAAGATAACATTTGAATGTCAACATAACCTAGAATATCTAACACAATGTGATGGAAAAAGCGTTACCGAACTAAATTTTATATTTTTGTTATGATCGTAGAAAAAGTAGCGCATAATACACGTATATAAGTGCCAATAAAGGACTAGCGACATTAAAAGCACTCCGCTTCGAATCGTGCTCTTGAATTCGTCGCACGTGCTTTAAAGGCAGTATCATAATAATAATATACCTACTATTATTAATAGATTCTGAACTTGATTTTCATTCGTTTTAATTGCAAAATCGCGATTATGAAGGCAACTGTTACATGAATTTTCGATATACCTATACTACAGTCCATGGCAACATAAAAATTGCAATTCAAGAATAAAATTCAAATGAGCAGCATTAACTGTCAGATTTATGTAGATTTCCCTGCAAATACGAATCAAACGGTTCCGGCTCGTCCAGACTAGCGGGAGTCGCGCTGGAGCCCAAAGCTAAGTTTAGCGATTTAATTTAGATCACGTTTGCACTGTTAGGGTTTTTCATTTGCTTTTATTTCGTTTACTCCGATCTCTTATAAGTGCAACAATATTAGGATAGATTCAATTAAAATTAACTGACAAAGATCATTATTTGCTTTTGTTGGAATTTCAAGTAGTTTGCAAAAAGACGTAACCTAAAAGAGCAACAAGTATGTTCAGGCAATACTTTAAAATAATAACTTTATGAATAATTATTCTATCAAAAGTTTCTTATCTAATTATTTGTCACAATTTGGCGTTTACCATTTTTTTTTGTGGCGTCATACACCCTAGCTATGGTGCTCTCAATATTTTTTAAGCAAATGGTCCTTTCACTTTCATGTAGGGTTAGTCAATACCCTTTATTCTCTTTTATACCTACGTAAAATATTAGTCATATCATAAAAATTGCATTTACTTTTAAAGCTTTAAACATAGGAAACGTCGAGCTAGGTAGATCAGTGGTTAAGCATTCTGGCTACTGATCGAAGGGTCGAGAGTTCGACCCCCGGTCCCGACAAGGTTTTTTAAAATAAAAAAAAATGAATAAAAACCTCCACAGAATGTCATCATTCGGAAGTGACGTAAAGCCGTTGGTCCTATTTTACTACGATGTGTAGCATGTAAAAGAACCCTTGTTAGGGTTGGAATTCGGTAAAATTCTAAGTAGGACTTTGATCGTATGACGGTATCTAAGGTAGCTGGTATTTCTCATGCCTAGACCTTATCCATAACAAACAAACAAATATACGAAACATAAAAACTGACTTTTTGCCAATAAATTGTTTTGTGTACTTATTGTTAATTACTTTACTAATAATCTATCATTATTCACTCGCTGAGGGGTTACATTAATGTATTGTATTATCGGTAACCTCATTTACCTTGCGGTATAGATGCTGGTACTTTACACGCTTGCGTCTGCGGTACAATGCTCAACTTGCCCCGGATTCGGGTTTCAAAGTTGGAGCGCGTCTTGTGTGCTTGCGCAGCAACCATTATGTGAGGTGCGTGTTGGTGATGTGTAGACCTTGTTACTCTATCTCTCAGGGATCTGGTTCTGAGTAGAGCATAGTTAATTTGGTGCCCAACTGTGAATGGTCACACCGAGCCCAATTCCAATCGCGAAGGCGGTGGAAAAATTCGGACCCCCGCGGGATTCGAACCGAGGACTTGCTTAATGCAAGCCTAGCGCTTTCCCAACTGCGCTACCCCGCTTTTTGGAGTTACAGTCATAATGAATACAATTTTCATAAATTTATGACTAGCAACAAGGTTCTTTGTATTACAAATTCGCGAATATGTATTCATACAGACAGATATTTGGAAAATGTTCTATGTATGGACTCTCGAATGTATTTTATTAACCACGATTTTGGCCTGCATTTGGAGTATTGTAATATAATGTTATTAAAAACCACAACTTTTTCAATTTGCGAAATGATGACACATTTTACTTATTTTGCAAAATGTTGGTTTACAATACCTACCGAGAAACTGTTCTTTTAGACATTGCAGCAGCACAAATTTACTTGCAATTTTCTCAATACTTAGAATATTTAGATACTTGACGACAATAATTATTACTATCAGACCGTAATTAGAAAACACGCAGAAAGTGATACAGTCAAGTCTCATTAATCCGAAGTTTAGTGATCCAAAATTCACGGTAATCCATATAACAATAGCGTAATACGATTTCGGATGGGCTCGGCAATCCGAATTAGTTTACACTGGTCGAAAAATTGGCAGATTTCAGCAAATTTTTGTTTAGGGACTGCATACGCATTGTTTAGTCGTTCGTCAGTGCTAGTGCGTGTTTTGCTTAACATTCGCGCGGCTAAAACGTGCTCACAAAACGTTATCATTGCGCAAAAAGTGGCTATATTAGACGAACATAAACGCGAAATTCCTGAAAAAAAATATCGGTAACTATTTATTCCAAAGTTTTAATTTGTAATGTCATACTCATAATGTACTTATGTACACATGTAAAGTCCGTTTCTTTCTTAACAAAATATGTTTTAAAGTTTTATTTTACTCTAGATAACTCGGACATTTACCGTTTCATCACGCCCTTTCCATGATCTATGAATCCGTTTACGCCTGTAAACGTATGAAATATCACAGGTATCCGATTTCGCCGATTCGATTCCCCATCACGTCGGAAGTATTGACGTAAATATTTTGACTTTTAATAGTTGTGTAATTAACTAAAGATACTCGAGTTTATTGTATGATACGTTAATCCGGATGTTTCCATTGAGCTGGATTTAATTGATTCGGATTAACGGGACTTTCCTGTATGGGCAAAATACATTTTGCAGGATGATGCAAAACTTTTTAGTACCACTGTATACTGTGATATTTCGACACTTTTCTTCATATTCTTTATTTGAGTTTATGTTATGCTGGTATCTATTTTATTGCCACTATGTTTAGCAAATTTGTGTCGAAAAATTAAAAAAAAACTGATCCTCAGCGGGCTATGGAAATTCAAACATATGAATAATATGTTGGTGGCACTATAAGTCTATGTCAAATTCGGGGTTAGCAGGTTAGGTTTTCCGTCAGTTTTGGCACAGATGACGCAATACCTAACCTGATAACCTCGAATTTGACATAGACTTACAGTGCCACCAACATATTATTCATATGTTTGAATTTCCATAGCCCGCTGAGGATCAGTATTTTGGATCTCTCGATACTTATATAGAGACTTAAATGTCCAATCCGCAGAAGTAGTAGTATGTATAGTATTTATTGTGGGGAGACTGAGCAAGTAGACCTTCATAGGTCCTTTTTGCTAACCCACTGGACAAGGTCTACGCATGCAGAGTACCAGGTACCTTAGTCCTACTTAGAATTTTGCCGAGACTAAGAACTTCCAACCCTATCAAGCGATCTTGCTACACATCGTATTAAGATGGGACCCACGGCTTTACATCACTTCCGAATGATGGCATTCTGAAGAGGTTTTCATCCGCATTTTATTTTTTTTTTAAACATCACCCGGATCGGGGATCGAACTCTCGACCCTTAGATCAGTAGCCAGAATACTTAACCACTGAGCTATGGAACTCAGCAGAAACAATGTACAATATTTGTTTGCAATAGTACCTTCATGCTCTTCCCTAAAGTGTGTGAGCATATCCAAGGATACTACCGATATAAATTTCTGGAGTATAGGAGAAGAATTTTACCACATAACGATTACATTAAACATTAGTACATTTAAAAATACTTTAGCGGTTTCAGATAAAAAATAGTGCTGCTTGGAAACATCTCGAGCGGAACACAAGAAGCGTTTTCTAAAAGCAACACTATTTTTTTGCTCGAAAAGTAGGCGAGTGCTGCTGTATTATTTCTCAACGTCACAGCTAAATAGTTTGGTTTTATTTCATTTAGTTGAACAACAAAAATACAAAAGTGAAAATACCGAATCGAATATACTCCATCGCCATGAAAACAAAATATAGCCGCACAATGCGCCTGTACTTATTAGTTACAGGTTCGAAGATGAGCAGTGTACCTACCCCTTAATAAAGATATAAGTACTAAAATAAAAAGTGTTTCGTATTGCTGAATTCTATCAAAACCAACCAAGCTTTTCAGCGACATCGTGGGTGTGGGTGTCATTTACAATTCAGAAGATAACATGATCGAGTGTCTGGAGTTGGTCGTGGTTATAAAGTTTAATACCGGATATCGTTATTGATCTCCGTGACTTAAAAATGTGAGAAAAACACTGTAACCCAGGTTTTAGAGCTAAAGAAAATAAATGGAATGATCAACGTGTAGCCCTATACGAATATTGGGGAGATGATCAAATATGTCACGTAGAGCTCGGATTTATTACTTCGTGTAAAATATGAGATCAGAATTTCATTTCCTTGAGATATACGAAATGACAACTTTCCTTCCTCTCAATAAACCGCCTCGAGCGTATAAAATTTTGATCCTTCTTGAATAACTACGAGTATACACAAAATATAAACACGTACGATAACGTTTTGGCACTTGATTCACATTTAGTTGCTTTATTTGGGTAGTGCTTTTCTTTTTAAGGTATTCCTATAGAAGGGTACCTATAAATAATGCAAAAGCTTTTATTCAATAATGCCACGGAAATAAGCCCTTTTTTGATGTATACGAAGTTTGCGTTTACAAGTTTTATAACTTAAAACGATCAAGTAGTGTGTTTTTTCTAATTTCAAAGAATACACGTAATAGATATTTATCTTCATCAGTGTTGTTATAGACTCTTAACCAAATTAATTTTAGTATCGTTAAGAGCTTCATTGCCGCACTGAGTGCGGTAATGAATATTACCGCACTCTTTTTGTATAAAGAAATACGTTGAACCAGAATTTATTGATGAAGATAAAATATTGAACAATACACGTTTTGCTTATGGCAGTTAACGAGACTCGGTTGATTGCCGCAAAACTCGGCTCACCGCCTCGTTTTTGACAATCAAACTCGTGTCGTTAAGATGCTCATAATCAAACTTGTATCGTTAATATCTATAACGATACAAGTTTTATTATAAGCATCTTAACGAAACGAGTCTCGTTAAGTGTCATAAGCAAACGTGTATTGTTTAATATTTTATCCTCATCAATAAATTCTGATTCAATGTGAGTGTAACATCCATTACCGCACTCAGGGAAAGGGAAATAGCAGTCTATAACCATTGTGTATTGCAGTAATTACAAGTTCTTATTATAGATAAATGTGCAGTTGCAATAGTCATTTGAATACCAAAGTTTGAAAGCAAATAAGAAAGGTCTGCAACTCTACATTCAAATAGAGGTGTACTCAAAATTTGTCTACGGTGCAAATTTAATATTAGTAATATAATAAATAAATAATAACAAAACGCGCCAGTTTAATGTTCAAAAGGTCTGCAAACAGTTGCTATTAGCAGAATACCAAACAATTTTTTCCATGACAGCAAGTTGCATTTACTAAAACTGAAAGGTAAGTAAGTGATTACTTACCGTTCTCTTACTGAACGGTAAGTTTAATCCGTGCATAAGTTTTAATTAGGTTGTGTGCATCGATTGTGATAAAAATTAAACTGTGACATGAAAAAATCATGACATTTTTTAAATCTGCTTTATTCGCATTGTTGCAATTTTAATGTCGAAATGCCGAAAATTTTACGGAAGGAAACAAACATTTAACTGGCAACAGTGCAAGCCTTCAAAAATCATAACAATGAACTGAAAACAACATAACCCAATTATCTCATGTCTAATTATTTCGCATGTGTACCAACAAAAATGTCTCGCCAATATAGCCTGCTAGGAGAAGGAAACATGCATTGTGAATGGATGATAATTATACTTCGACCATCCAAATATCCTTTTCTATTTTTAAGGTTATATGTCAAATTTTTTTATTACTATGCACTCTTCGTGGAAATACATATAATATAAAGCGTCAACAAACCCACGTTAAATATCAGGTTAAAAATGTAAAAGTTACATGTTGACCTGTTTCTAGTAAAATTTTGCAATAAGTTGATTAACAGTACGACTTAATCGCACAAGTGTCTTGTTATCTTGCTCCTCATTTTCTAAAATGTGTTTTTTCGTGGTCGTGGGAAAAATAGCGTACATAACTCGCTCGGAAGTGTATCGTACGCTTGTGTTTTAAGTCACTCGGCTGCGCTACGCTTCGCCTCGTTTGTCAAATGATATATGCACGATATATAACACTTTCACAGCTTGTTACTATCTATTCACAAAACTCGTGAACTGTCAAAACGCTGTCAAGTTGGTACCTTGTTTAAATTCTGTTTTGGAACTTCTGCTTGCTGATTTTGGCAGCACTGAAACGTTAGAAATTTAAAAACCTTGACTTTTGTCACACTATCTTGTAAAAAAATTATCTCCAAAAGTCTTAGTTTTTGTGCATACACTTCAACTGCAATGGAACAGAAACGAAAGAGGGTTTTATTATTGGAAAACGAAAAAAGGCTGTAGTTGATTATTATAAGGAAAAACTAGAAGAAAATAGTTTCGACTTTTGACACATGTAACACAACCTTAACTTTAAGTACTACTAGAAATCACTAGATCCGAAGTACATTCCCAAAAAACCGTAATTTCCGGTACACTCAGCAAATATTAAAAAAAATTGACATTGACAGTTCATGAGTTTTGTGAATGGATAATATGTAATATACTATTTCGTTAATTATATTGGCTAACAAAATGTTAGAAATATTTATTATCGTTACAACCCTGTATTTTCACAGAAATGTGTAAGCTTCATATAATCCTAACGAATCGTATTGGAAGTAGCATCAATATTAAGATATCTTACAAATTTTTCGTGCACATTAACAATATTTCAACACAGGTAGTAAACATATTCAAATTTACAAACATGCCCCTTTAACCTGATCTCTGAGTTTATACCTGCATACCTGCACAAACTCATAAGAGAATCAATAGAGCGGAACGGCGGAACTTCAGACACTTTGCTTGATTGAAGCCCAAAAACGGCTCTGACGTAATGCGTTTATTTGCACCCTACAACATTACACGGTTGACGGGTTTGGAATCGTGTTCTAAGACACATAATTCACCAGTAGATAAGTCTTAACAACGTACTCGTTTGTCAACGTTTTAACCTGACAGTTTAATAATTGTAAAAGAGCGCTAAAGTATATTGAGCACAGAATAAACAAATGTGAAGTAAGAAAATTTCTCCAATTTATGTGATTTTCAGTTGCAAACGTTTGAGCCCTTTCAGTAAAACAAAACAAGACAAGATGAAAAGATGCAAGCACCGTATCGATGCTTGGGATAGTGTTGGGATGCAGTGGTTTTTGCCATTCGCTCTTTGAGACGTCCGCTCCTTAAGACACATTAATTTTGTCTTAGTGATCTGTTAAAACGGTGCTTTTAGTGCAGAGACAGAAATGTCAATAGTTTGGTATTTCACATTTAAATGTGATAATGAATAGAAATTTGTATCCGAATCTTTCAATAAAAAAAAATCGGTACCTAGTTTCGAACTCCTGACCTTAAGCCCAGCAGCCCAACTCCGTATCATTACATCACCGTACTCTGAATACAAATTGAAAAACGCATACAAAGAAAAATGACCAATCTTGCCCAAAAGCTTTTCAGTTATTCTATACAAACTGGTACAGAAATCATCCTGATAAGTTATGTTGTTCTCGAGATAGCGTGTGTACATCTAACTGGCGGGACACCTTCACTAAACTGTTGTCCGATGTTCCTTTAACGTCAAAGCGGTTGCTGCCTTCACAAAAGTTATGCAGTTTCATGAGACCATTCATATAATTTTGGTTAGGTCGCAACTGATTGAGCGGTTGATGCAAAAATTGCAAATTAGTAAAAATGGTCGGATGCGAAAGTCATACTTCGGCAGATCTTGCAGTTCAGACTAAATTATTTATTTAAAATTATTTTTGTGCAACCGTGCTGAATAGTTGATTTTTCCGACGCAATTACGGCTTTCGCGGCCGTTGCTATCGGCACGGTATCACAAAAAATTGATAAATGTGTTTTTGATTATAATATGCATTGCGATTGCACAAAAATGTTGTGTATCCACACTCGCGAAATGTTTGGCTTCCTCGCAATAATTTGGCGGACTCCAGTTCGTCTCGCCGGCCAAACATTCCTCGGTACGCAAATCACTCGTTTCGCGGCTTAGGTATACAAGTAACTATTATTGAAAACACCAAACCATTAAATTGTGAACTACCAAAAGATTCTTGTTACTCAGCGATCGACACCGTAGATGGCGGGCTGTTCCCTCAAAACAAGGCGCTTGACGTTGTAAGGATTTTTTACAGTTCGGACTAAATTATTTATTCCAAAATATTTATCGAAAACATGAAACCATTAACATTATATTACTATTAAATTATAAAACTGTTCTCAAGTGAATTACCCATGGGCTGTTATTAGTGAAATGTAATTTTAACTGGCTATTTTCACACACATGGAGAAATGAACGAATTTAATTGGATTTCTGTTCAAACAATTTTTTTAATTGTACAAATTTAAACATATTACTTCCATTACAAAAAAAAACCAATAGAGCGAATTATAATCACGCTGTGTACTGTATTAATTGCGTTTCAAAACAACGATTTGAACTATTTGACAGCAAATGTTTGTGGAAAACGGAATACAGTCAGACCTCGCCGTTCGCGAGGGTTACGTTCCAGAAGAATGCCCGCGAAGCGCAAAACCGGGATGCGCAAGTAAACGCATAAATGATAAAAACGGGGTTAGGTTCCATAAATTAGATTTATTTATACTATGCAACCTCAAAAAATTCAAAGATACATAAACGTGCGTATGCAAACTAAAATTCCATACGTAACATAAGTCTGCCACTTGAATCTAGAGCTCGAATGTCCATTTGTTTATTCAAGTTACAGGGCTCAAAGTGGTATTTGCATTGAAATTTATGTAAATAGTGACCAAAAATTTCAGAATTATGTACCAAATATGTACCACTTATTATCAATGTCACCAAACTTCAGTATAAAATAAAAATCAACGTATTATAAAAAAATTATTATAGAAAGTATTTTATAAAAAAGCGACAGATAAAGTAACAAAATAAACTTTAATTTTGGCAATGCCTGTATATTAACAAAACAAATACTTTTTATAATAGTATATCATATAGCGAGGTTGAAAGTGTTTCATTACTGCCGAGAGATTAAATCCGTAGTATGTATACTATTTTACTCACAATCGGTTTTTGTTATTCTTCATATAATTATGTAAGTTTCAAGTAATATGTATTTTTATCGCAGTTTCATAAGTCACTTTAACAAAGGAATCTGCAACGCTGTTGCTAGGTAAAATGGCAAGTTCATTGATAGTGACGTAAAGTAAAGTAAACAATTACTCGCTTTCCTACTGTTTTGAAGGTTAGAAACGTACTTATTATTAACCGACTCTAAGTAATAGTATATTACATAGCGAGGTGGAAAGTGTTTCATTACTGTTGAGATTAAGTAGTTATCCGAGACGCGAAGAGTCGAAGTCAACTTTATCTCGAGACAGGAATGAAACACTTTTCACCTCGGTATGTATACTATTTTACTCACAACCACTTTATTCTAAACAATAATTGGAAAAATTATTATATTATGATTCCACAGGTTGTGACGCGCATGAGTGGATGAACGAGATTTCCAAGTGTCCCTACCTACTAAACTTTACCGATCGGTTGGAAAGTTTGAAAGTTGATAATAGCTTATTTTCCAACTTTTTAAAAGTCAGTAATCACCTTATTACATACTATCGAGAGATCCAAAAAAACTGTTCCTCAGCAGGCTGTGGAATGAAAAGTCACGTCGTGACTTGTGTCAGATAATTAGTTCTCAATTTCTCTACGAATCTGGCAGATTGTTAAAATAAAAGATTTCTGCTCCTAAAAATGACGTTTCATTATTATTTAACTAGTGAATCACCCGAGTTACGCTTCGGTTCGCAAATTTAGGAGAGATTCATTAAGATAAATTTTAAAAAAAGATGCACCGGCTGGGAATCGTACCAGGGCCGTCCGCGTGGCAGGCAAGCATTCTACCACTGAGCTACGGAGCTTTGTTGAACGACGCTCTGCTGTAGTGCTATATAATGAATCACCTAAGCTACGCTTAGTTTTGCTAATTAAACAATCTAATTAAAACCTTTTTTGAAAATAAAAACCGGCCTACGATCTAAGTCTAACAATTAGCAACATTTTAAGCCATCATACAACTTAATCGGTCCAGTATCGTCGGAGGAGCTAGTGAACAAAGATACAAAGAGACCAACGATTTTATGTAGTGGATTCCAGCTGACACAAGTAAAGACGTGACTTTTCATTCCACAGCCTGCTGAGGAACAGTTTTTTTTTTGATCTCTCGATATATTGTAGCATATTAAAAATGGTCGAAACGCACGAAATATGAACTTTATGTACCTTTTTTTAAGTTTATGTAATTTTATGTACCAAGCTAAAAAATATGTACTTTTACATAAAATATGTACCGGCTTTGAGCCCTGAAGTTATAATTTTACAATTTATTTCAGGTCCGATTTGGTAATAAGAGATTCAAAGAAATATGCTCGATAAGTGTGTTTGCAAGTTCGTGATAAATAATGTTATTTAGGTGTTCATGACATAAAGCGCACTTATAAGTCACTAACCTGACGTTAACTTTAAATCGCTGTTAAAATAAACAAAAGACATGACATACTATTCATTAGTAAACAAATTATTTGTTATGCGCTTTTGTTTATTTTAACAACGAATTAAAGTTAACGTCAGATTAGTGGCCTTCATAAGACCGGCCGTTAGTGTGTGAAAATTGAAACAGTTAACGTTGGCAATTCCATCCGCAAACGGCAAAGCAAATAACCGCGAACGGCAAAGAAAAGGGAGCACAAAGGTGCCCCGCGTAAAATCAAATCAGCGAACCGCAAAGCCGCGAACAGCGAGGTCTGACTGTAAAACAAAATACATTTTTTGAATACACATATAGAAAAAATTTGTAACGAAATCATTGGCGGTATCATTTAAAAAGAACCTTCTACTACATGCAGACTAATAGTTTCCTAATCAATAAGTTAAAGGTTGGTTAGTCAAATTGTTAAAATTAGTCGAAATTTAACAAAAAATCCTTACGATTCTATTTCTAAGTACCTCGTTAAGCAACCATTTTCGGAAAAGCATTTTTCTTCTAATTTTTGTCTTGTTTTGGAACATAGAATATCGAGTTTTCGTTTGTTGGTGATATGAAAATACATATATAATTTATCGAACAGTCCAAATAAAGCAAATATAATAATAAGAATTTCGTAGTGACCACGAACGATATATTAACCTACAAAAATGATTAAGAATGTCTAAAAAGGAAGTCGTATTTTGTTTTCTCGAAAATGTTAATTGGTCAATGCATGTTTTTCTTAAAATTGACTTCATTCGAGCATTTAATCACGATTTATTTCGAAAACGAGATTCTTGCGAAAATATCCACTGTTTTCGTGTCTTCTGATTAAGAAAAAGTGGTTTACCTAGTGACGTCTGTCTACAAGGGTAGTTCAATAAATCCTTAGAAAAAGAGAGAAAAACAAATTACTTGGGGTGGATCTTTATTTACTTTTCAACGTAATCGCCTTTTAGCTCTATACACTTTTCCAAACGTTTCTCCAACTTTTTTAAATCATCTAAAAAGTAAGATTTCGGAAGGTCCTCAAAATAGGCATCTGTTTGGGCGAGGACCTCTTCGGTCGACGTAAACCGCCTTCCGCCAAGCCATTTTTTTAAGTTTGCAAATAAAAAAAAGTCACTTGGGGCCAAATTCGGGGAATACGGTGGATGCTGTAGTAACTCTAACTTTAATTCCATGATTTTGGCCATCGCAACTGCACAGGTGTGCACCCGTGCATTGTCTTGATGGAAAAGGATCTTTTTCTTTTGCAAATGGGGACGTTTTTTCTTAATTTCTTCGCTCAACCGGTCTAGTAACGACGCATAATACTCTCCAGTTATCGTTTTTCCTTTTTCCAAGTAATCGATGTAGATGATTCCTCGTGCATTCCAAAAAACTGTGGCCATCACCTTACCAGCCGATTACACCGTTTTCGCCTTCTTTGGAGCCCGTTCCCCTTCAAAAACCACTTGTCTCGGGAGTGTAGTGGTGTATCCACGTTTCGTCCACAGTTATGTATCGACGCAGAAGCGCCAAAATAGTCTCTGAGTCGACTACACGAGTAAGTTTATTCTCCACCGACAGCAAACGCGGCACCCATCTTGCCGAAATTGAAAACACTGTACCTTGCGATATGCCCATAGCTTCAACTATTTCGCGCACTTTGATTCTTCGATTACTCAAAATCATGTCGTGGATTTTGTCAATCATTTCGGGCGTTGTCACTTCAACTGGACGTCCTGAACGAGGTGCATCTCTTGTGGATGTACGGCCACGTTTAAACTCATTTACCCAATTGTATGTAGTTGCAACCACAGGAGCAGATGTGCCATGAACTTCATCCAACTCAGGTTTCATCTTTTTCGGTGTTAAGCCTTTTAAATATACCTAAGTGTTTAATTACCGCTCGAAACTCACTTTTTTCCATTTTTTCAAATCAACAAAAGTTTCTTGCTTCAATCGACAATAAAAACGAAACTACGTGATGGATGTGGCTGAAACTTTGACAGTTGTCAAGTTCCAGAAAAATTTTATAATTGCTAAAAACTAAATTTCATAGAACAAGATCAAATATTATGCAATTATCTACAACTTCTGTTTAAAAGGTTTTTTGTGAGTAGTATAGTTTTTAAACAAATCGCAAAGTTAGGTTATTATTATTACAAACATTTTCCAAAAATAATGGGAACAATAGTATATTACTTTACAAGGGATGTAGGTAAGATTTACACTACCGAGGACCGTTTGATGCCTGAGTGAGCGAAGCGAACGAGGGCAGCAAGGTGCGAGGTAGTGCAAATCTTACTACATCCTGTGTAAAGTACATAATTTTTTTCACTACCAATATTTTCTTATGTAAAATAAATGGTAATAGCGTAAAGTTATTACATTTTCTAAGTTATATCTAGTAGCCTATTTTGGAGCTTGTGGCGATGTTTTAGTGCTGTGACGTTTTGTTCGACAGTTATAAACGCACTGTGAAAAATGCGTGCATACGATTGCGAGTGCTGTTTTGTGAGCTTTGTGCTTGTATTCTGATTAAAAATTATTATTTTTTTCGAAAATCCTAACGTGCAACGTATTTTCTGTCGGAATTGTACACACGGCGGCCTTAATATGCTCCTAGGGACGCGGAGTTTCTTTAACAGAACTTTATGTACTATGGCTATAAAAAACAAATAGGACGTTTTTTTAGCTGTGTGAATCTGAATTTTTAATTGGCAACTGAGATGTGAATAACTTTCAAATTATTTCAAAACGTTACTGTCAATCATGCTAAAAGTAAGTTCAGTTTCAAAAGCTATGATTATTTCTTGCTTAGAAAACGGTGTAACTATTCAGCAAATTACACATTTATTTAGTGTTATATTGTAGCTTTTAACATTAAAATTTGATATGGCATGTGAATAATTCGAATCTGTCATATGGCAGCTAAGGTTATTTAATCAACAAAAATAATGAAAATGCATGGTTAATAGATTTAGAAGCTGTTCTATTTTTTTGTGGTACCAATAGTACGTGAGTGTACGTGCCAAAATTGCCATCAGACACTCGATACGCCGGAGTTATTGCAGAGGTCAGGTCAGACTGAGGCTGCTTGATGCTGAGCCTTCGCTTTTATGGCTCCCACTGAAACTTAAAATATCCTGATCTTTTGACCTACTTCTTGCGGCCCTGCACCCGCTGCAACTCTCGAAAAACTGAAGAGCCGCTTCGACCTGGCACCAATGCGTACGTAAAAGCAAGCAGCGTTTATCGTGCAGTTTATATTTATGATATAAAATTACTCCTGTTTTGTTAAAACTTTAAAATGAAAGTGATGAAAAATTAGTACAAAAAAATGTTTTTTTCAGAATAAAAAACTTAAAATATATAAATCTTTTGACTATGAGTTGGTTGTATTTCAGCAGGTAATTTTTACTATTTTACTCGTTCCTTCTTTGGCAACGAAACGTTTGGAAAGAAATATTTAAAATTTTGTATATAGCGAAACGTCCGAAAATAAACAGCATGAATAGCGGAACGCCAGAATGAGTTTCCGAGATTATTTTTTCGTACCGATATCGACCAATCAGAAGGCTGCATTTAGTTAAGTTTACTTGTATAATTTAGATAATACAAAATGGATTATACTAGAGTAACTTCACTAGGTAACGCAATAAAAAACTTTTGTCAACTTATATGGTGTTTCCATGGAGACGACTTTCAGTTAGGTCAATACAAACCAATTGAGTTGTTAATAAAATATTTACTTGTTCCTATTTTTGAAATTTACTCAAAAAATAATCAAATCGAATACAATGCGAATATTCAGGTTATACATCTCAAACTTCCTGCACAATAACAAATTGTGTCAGTTTGACAGAACAACCCTCCCGCTTCGCGCTCGGGGTTTTAAACTGTCAAACTGACACTCTTTTATTATTGCGCAACAAGTTATCGACATATGACCCGATAATATCGAAATACTTATGGTATTACTACTGATTATAGTAAGATATCTTCATTATTACTATTTTTTCTATTTTTGTAAGTAATGCATCCGTTTTTACAGAATTAGGCTAGGTTAGTCCGTTGCCAAATTTTATAAAGAACGCGTTCCAATGTTTCTATCACTTTGTAAAAATGGCCTTAGGTTTGCCAAATTTGCTTTGCTAAATTGGACAGTGCCACATTCTATATGCTAGAATCGATCATTCCTCCCGGGAATCAAGTGACCATCTCTTTCCATTTTCGTATATATGAATTTAGTTCGAGCACCTGGTCTAAATGGCATATCCTTTTGTTTACTTTGTATACTACTTATATGTTGATGGTAATCATATTTAAGAGACAAAGATATGTGAATTTCTGATTGCGACACTTCGTTCACCTAGAACCACCAGTATTGTCAATTCTCACATTTTCTACTATTTTGCAGGAGTAGGGAGCATTATTTATACATAGCGTGTAATGAAAGAAAACTCATTAATAATCAAGTAGTGTTCCAAATTTATGACTTTTCATTACATTAATATTTTAATTGCATTAGCTGAAGAGCAAATTCTATTCGTGTGGGCAATTGCTATTACTGTATGAATACTTTAAATTTTACTAGTCTGGTTGTGTCAACCTTTTCATATTTTAAATACGATTTAGTCCCATCTGGTAGCTTCCTGACAAGCAACAGATCGTTCCATACTTGAAATTCAGTACGGGCAACATAGGGTAATGTAATTCTTATGGCAATTTTCTGGCCGATGTTGCCACTTTCCGGCAGCGACCGACGGTCTAAGTTTACTTGAAGTAATGCCAGATGCGGATAGGACGAAGCAAGCTACTAATAGTTGTTAAGTGCCCCGTTTGACGGGTGCGTATTTATTTCCAACGATATTTGTGCTGAAATGTGGCAACATCGTTCTGCATAAGACCCTGTACAGAATTTGAAGTATGAAATAACAATCGAGTATGTCTTCTGTCTTGTTCTGCGTTACTGCTACAAATGTCACAGCTAATGCCTCTGCTGTTAAAAGTAAATGAGACTAAATTTGTTACAGTTCTATAAAAAATGTATTGCATTTGTTTGTTTGGCTATTGGTTTCTCGACAAGTTCTACGCATGCGAAGTGCCCAGTACTTCAGACGACTGGTATGGTCTATTACAATTTTAACGAAACTAAAGGGCTTCCACCCTAGCAACGGATCTTTTCATAATGTACATACATTGTGGTAATATAATAAACTGCTGTTTTGTGTCCACAGTTTCAAACTGCAATAGCATTTTAATTCTGCTTTCTTATAATTTGTCATAACTGTCATGTGCTCACATGCAAAAGTAACATAACGCATCATCTGTTAACTCAATTTTTGATGGGTTGGGAACGTTGTAGTTCTATTTTATATTTACACTTCGAATGAGTTTTGTTAGTAGATAAATACAATGTTTTTTAGTATGGTTTGCGTTTGGAACCACTGGTGCAATAATTTTTTGATTTCCCTCTGAAGTCATGTTACTGATTGTAATTGCAACTACATAGTTTTACTAAATTTTGATATTAAGAGACTCTCAGCAAATTGTGAATATTCTATGAGAACACATCGAAGAAAGCTTACTATTTATCCCGTGTCTATTTTTGACCATGGTAATGGAAGCTTGAAGTATTCAGTAGAGGTGTCGGTGGCAGAGATATCTAATTAAAAATTCAATCTCGAGTTCGTAACACACGAATAGGCAAACATCAACTGTTGTCATGCGCAAAGTACGAGTAATTAAAAAAACAAACTTAGTAGTACATTATCTACCCAACAAATTTCAAGAAATTTTCCACCGTGTTCATTTTTAACTTCAACCGAATCACGCCAATTTATCAAACATTTTAGGAAACGGATCGACTTAGTTCTGGAAGCGAAACTCGCAAAGCGCCTTCTGGAATCACGAATTAGTTGATTTATGGTAAACAATATTTGTTCACGAGCAAAGCGTACAGAAAAATTCTGATAAAATCGCACTCGTGCGCCCCATTTATCGATCACAGCAAACTACAAAAACTTTATTCCTTTCGCAGCGGTGAGATGTTCAAGAAAACATCCCTTAAACGAGCAAGCGATTGGCAATCGGTAAGTCATTTGGGGGTACGTATTTTCAAATTAGTGTCTTACCTACTGCGACTACCACGCCTAATAAAGGGCCATTTGCTAGAAATAACACGTGTGAGCATCGTATGCATTCGGACAGAAACACGCACACGCGGCGTCGACTTGTAAATATTAATTATTGCCGGATATCAACCTACTTTGTTTCACGTTATCTTGCAAGTCGTACTTCGCGTAACTAAAAAATGTAGAGGAAGCATTGAATACCCCTGGCTCCGACAATAATTGCAAAAAGCCCGGCCGCCGGGAGATCAATATTAAATGAGCATAAATATTGATCCGAGCGTCGTTTTTCGACGGCTGCGATGCAGTTCTTCGAATTATTATCAATCGCGATTACAAAATTTACATTAACGGTTGTTCGGGTAAAATTTAAAAGCTAGAGCGGCGCCGCGTGTTCTAGCAAGGGGTTATGAACAGGCACTAAAATCGAGAATCGAGCGGCGTCGCGACGCACGGTTGTGATAAACGCTAATATCCAAGCAAGTAGAAAGCCCAACTTGCCATGCTCAGTTCGACGCTGGTGTCAAATTGTTGCGGATTCTGAAAGAGCGGGAACTCGTAACTTTTCATGTAGGTACGAGAGGATATTAATAAGTAGTTAGCCTACCATAGAAATAATAACTGCAGTTGAAAGTAACATTTGCTTTATAGTTATAGGACACAGTCACATCTCAACTCCAGCCACTTGGTGCATCAATTGTACAGTCGTGTTCAAATAAATCTGGGACAATGTTTTTTTCATATGTAAGTTGAGTTAAGAATTGAAGAATATCTTTATGAATTTTCTGCTATCAGAAAGTGTCCCATTAAACTTTGACAGGTAAATGAAATATTAACTATTTCTGATAGCAGGAAATCCATGGAGGTATTCTGTAATTCTTAATTCAACCTACATATGAAAAAACATTGTCCCAGATTTATTTGCACACAACTGTACAATAATTCTAAGCCTTTCCGTAAGTAATCTGTGCTTTCTTCTCCATATCCCAAAAATAGATGCACGAACGTTGCCTACACACGTTTGGTCGCGAAATACCAATATGTCTCCACTGTAATGATGTGGTTTTTGGATCATAGTAGTGAATTCAGATTTCGTCCACGGTTATAATCCTTTGCACACATTTGTAGGAAAAATTAAAATGTGCACTGCACTAGACAAGAATAACTACTTATCAATATCCCCTCGTATACTATTTGTGTACTCTAATCTAGAAATTGTACAGCATAGTGGAAAATTTCTAAAAATATAGCTTTAAACATTTTATGTCTGCTAACTACAGCTTCAATGTTTTTGTTTAGCGGAGATATCCAGGAAGCTACTGTTCGTTAACATTATGTAGACAAATGAATCGTGATTATACCTGCCACAAGAACCTTTTACAGCAACTATGCCCTTTCTAGGACTGGTGTGTAGTTAATGCATGCCCTTTTGATTCTTGATGAAAAAGTGACGTATAACACGCAGATGGCGTTCTCAAATTAGAGACAAGCTGATATAATAGTGAATTTACAGTAACAGGCATGTTAGAAAACTATTATCTACTCCAGTGAGATAATTAACTCATTACGTCACCCATTTGACACTATTTCCGTTAGGTAATGAAGCTCATTACACCGCTCAGTTATGTAATGGCTTCATTACCTAATTGAAATAGTGTCAAATATTTTTGAAAATGACAGATATGACATTTCTCTTAATGCACTTTTCTCAATTTTAGACAGATGTAGATAAAATTTTGCACAATACATGTGTGATAATGCATCATTAATATACGTGTGTGTAAGTTACAAACGAGTGCGTAGTAAAATAAATAACTATTATCCAATATTCAATAGCAACATGGTGTTTCACTAGTGCCTTTCAAACAGGTAAACTGGACCATCATTAGCATGTTTACATAATAACCCATGTTACCATTGACATGTGGGTTATAATAAATAACCCACATATGACCTATAAGTACTTTAACTCTCTCCCGTGTCTTATAAAAACTTTAGCTCATCCCAATGAATTTGTCACTTTGACTCTCCACAACAAAATTTAGTTTTTTTTGTATTATTGAATTGCCGGATATTTTGTATGGCACACGTGCCTTATTATAAATAATTGACTCTAGAAAAGACCCCACTCGGTCTAAAAGCTCGAGGGCTCAACTTGTTTCGCGTGGATTATGTGTAATGTAACACACTTCTGCCGTAACAGTATTTTACGCAACAAGTTTAGAAAAGTGACATTTTATCGAACAAGTATAGCTAGTTTGAATACGAGCGTTAGCGCAAGTACAGTATGATCGAAAACTTTTAACCTCTAGAGGGATGTGGAATTATTTTGTCAAAAAATTTTGTTGGCAGTCGTGGTAGTAAAAGTCACATTGGAATTTTATATCTGTCAGTTTAAGGTTATGTCAGGATTGTCATTTTAACAAATACAAACATTCTTGTTGAATACATAAAAATGTTAGTAGCAAAAACAACTACAGTTATTCAAAATGATTTGCTGCATTTTCCATACACAGCACCATCTAGTACTCGGCAATAACATCGTGTAAAAGTTAAGTTTATCTGACAAAATTGTATAGGTTATATTACCTTTACTCATCACTGCCAACATATTTTTTTTTTAAATCCACAGCCCTCTATAGGTTAAAAGTTTTATAAAGCGTTTCGTATACATACTATTTCATCGCATTGCGTATAGAAATGTGAAATATTAAATTTTTATATAAAAGAGTATCAAAACATAACCAAGCCGAGCAGAACTTGTTTTTATGTACTGAAACACAATAAACAGCCTCAGTTGATATGCGTTTAGCAGTACTGAGGTGTATTGTTGGTGGCACTGTAAGTCCATGTCAATTTCAAGTTTCACAACAGGTTAGGTTTTACGCTAGTCTTGGCACAGATTGGCGCAAAACCTAACCTGCTAAATTCGAATGTGATAGACTGACAGTGACACCAACAATATACTCCAGTATTGTCAAACGTAAAACGAATGTAATGGTTGCTATGGTCCAAAATATTATTTTACAACGATTTTGAATGTAGAAATGTAGTACATTACTATATGAAATGCGATACACAACTATTATCCAAGTCCTCCTAGTAATTTCGATGTAACTATTGTGATTTTAAAACAAGGAAATATGTTGTTTATATTGCTGTAAAGAAAAATTCACGTTGCTAATGGTAACGAGTGGATAATTCTCTCAAATATCCACTGAAGGTGTTAATTTTGATCTCAATTTTATACTAGCAACGTATAAATTATCCAACGGATTAAAAAAACAATTTTGAAGAAATTATTAGTATTCATTATATTAATATACGTATTTTGAAATTTTGCGGTGCTGGGTAAAATTTTATATAGCACACGTGGACGTGGGTCATTGGAATTTACTCCCTCAAAAAAATTACCCTACTCGGCCATTACACAGCATCGTGAGTCAAACTTTTTTTGCTTTGACACATTCTAAGGTCAACACATTACCATTTTGCTGTGACGTAACAATTTTTTCTCTTTATTTAACTATAAGGAACTGGACGAAACAAAAAAATCTACAGTTTTTGGTCAGGTCCGCTTTAAGTATGGCTTGTTTTATAATATTGTCAATCTTATTTTGAACGTTAGGGACTTCGTCGGAGAGGAGAAACGTCGGATTACATAGGTCAACAATGTCTTGGTTTGGTTTGAATAATGTGCTACCTATTCAGAACAACCCTTGCATTAAAGGTTAGGTATATATCAAATTCTTTCTACTGCCTGTGATCTAAAGGATCTTTTTGAATTTCAATGCCATATAAGGCATACGTTTAAACGCCGTTTTGTTATTTCTGACGTCACAGAAAAAGGGTAATGTGTAGACTTTATTATGACCCACTTGCAGTATAAATAACTATTATCTACAACTGCTTGGGTAAGAACTTATATAATTCATTTGACACTATTTCCGTTAGGTAATGAGGCTCATTACATCACTAGTGGTGCAATAAACTTCCATTACACCCCTAGAGTTGTAATTGCTTCATTACCTAACGGAAATAGTGTCACACGAATGACGTAATGACATTGGCTTACTAAAATATATTTGAAAATGACAGATCTGACATTTTTCTTAATGTACTTTTCTAAATTTTGGGCAGTTGTAGATAACATTTTGTAAAATATAGTCTGTTCACTAAACATAAAAACACAAAGTGGCCTTTGATTTCTAAAATTTCATGAGTGTACTCCCAAAATGCATCTTTTGTCTAGAAATGTACTTACAAAAAGTTACTAAAACAAACAGGTTAGAGTGTGACATTTACGTAGTATCTGTCACAACTACTTTTAAGGATTTTAAACAAATACTGTGTTGGATACTATTGATGTAGAATTTATTAATAGGTATTGCTATTACATTTTATAAAAGTTCAGGCAAGAATTTCCAGTATAATATGTACTTTAACACTGAAATAATGAGATTTATTAATTGTTATTTTTAAATTCAAAGTCGCCTTTATGCAGGTGTGGAAACCTTTGCAAAACAAAATACAGAATCCCTAGCACAACAATTTTACGTGTATGCCAACTTAAAAAAAAATTAAATGTTTTTGTGTTTACTGAATGGCCTATTATATATAGGTGCTTACATAACTCATGCTACGCACTCGTTTGTAACTTACACACACGTATATTGATGATGCACTTATACTACTTGTATAGTAATAACTATTATACAACAGTGAGTAAAGTGACTGTTTTACTCACTGCTACTTTATTGACTCGATGACCATAACTCACTAACTTAAACTAGGCAAAATAATTAACTCAAACGCAATATGAAAATATACGGTACCCAAGAAAAGCGCCCTTATGAACCAGTTATTTAAAAAACCCTAACAAAATTTTTTGTTATATTACCAAAAATTAAGAAAAAAAATTAAATTTTCAGAATACTAAATTTAATTTTAAGAAGTGTGATTTTACGCTTTTATCAATGACAGCAATCAACAAAAAACATATCGGTCGTCTTAGTTACTGTCAGGCAGACAACGGTGCACAATTTGTACATTTAATTTAGTTGTTTTAGAAATTACTAAACTTACTGCCGGTCTTATAAAAACCACTAATCTGACGTTAACTTTAATTCACTGTTAAACTGAACAAAAGCGCATCAAAACGTTGGCGCTTATGACATATTATTTATTAGTAAACAAATTTTGATGCGCTTTTGTTTATTTTAACAGAAAATTAAAGATAACGTCAGATTAGTGGCCTTTATAAGACTGGCTGTTAGTATTTTGCAATTTTTAAATTTTTTCTTAATTTTTGATCATTTGATCTATACTCAAAAATCAGCTTAACGTAAGTAAAAAGATGCGTTCTTTCAGTTTACGTAATAAAAAAGGGGGTTTTCATTTAAAAAAAAAACATCGATAACGCCATACCTCATACACCCTGTATGTATGCATTTTATTTCAAAAAATGCTAAAATTAAAATAAAAATCGACGGGTCCGAGCGTTTTTTCTAAAAGTTATTCCTTGAACTTTTAACGAATTTATTTACTACTTTACGAAAGCACTGTAGAACCCGTGAGTGGAGTTCCATGCTTCTCAGGTCAAATCATACACTACTTAAAAGCTCTTTCACACTTTTTAAAAAGTTTTTACATTACTACTAACTTAAATAGTAACAAATTCTAATTTTTGTTATTATAATACAATCTCTCACTCAATTTTTACGGTATACCTAATTAACATGAACGATTAGAATTGCAAGAACACAATATCAACTAAGCAAATCCACTAAAATATAAGGAAACCTACGTAGAAGTGGCGGCTCGCTACCATAACAAGCCAGTCATTCCAGATCTATAGTACGTTTTTTTTCTATAATAATTTTCAAGGTCAACTTTCTAGGGGATAAGTTGCATTCCTGCAGAGTCCCTAGTTTTAATAATGTTGGTACATAGATTTTTAGTTCTTTTTTTCCACTAAAAAAAATGATTGTCATTTTGACAGATATGTGATAATAGTGGGTAAAACGAACAGCATAGTAAAATATTGCAAATTTATTAATTATTAAACTTACAATATTTGAAAATAAACATAATGAACGTTTGCAAAATTAAAGGTAATTTAATTAAAACGACAAATTGAAAGAATAATAAATTATTGGACAATTTTAAGAAATGTAGTAATATTTATGCAGAGTAAGTAGTTGTTGTGTGAGATTCAAATTTCCGGTCAGTCATGCAGAGTTGCCGTACAGCAGAACATGTAATAATTTGTATCACATATAATTGGGGTCATCAATATATATTTATAATCGGGACGTACGTTTTTGCAATCAAAGAAACCCACGGCCTACATACACAACAGTAGTGCAACAATTATTGACATACTTGTATTTTATGAACATTCTTCCATATCCATTTCATTTTCAGACTGAGATTCTTCCGATATAAATTGCTCGTCGTCAGAATCTAAATCTTCTGCAAGAGAGATAATAAACGGAGGAATGTTTTCTATTGGCGTATCGCCCATATGCTTTTTCCAGTAGTCAGAAATTAGCTTCTCTATATGATTAACACAATTATTCCACATATCTGAGGAAAATTTTGACAGAGAATCTTTCCAAACCACTTGTACCTTCTCTTTAAATGAGAATTTGGCGTCATTAATGTGTTTATTATAATGCGTTTTGCAAAATGCCCATGCCATTTCTATGGCATTGTACTGGCAGTGATAGGGTGGAATTTGAGAACCGTTTTTGTAAATCCATGTCTCATCCAAAAATATAAAAGTGATGTCTTCCCCAGAATTTAAATATTGTAAATATTTGCGTAAGAACATAATTTTAGCTGTAACTACATATTTTCGTTGGCATAATATTTTTCTTGTATTTACTCTTTTAAATTTAAAGCCCATATCCAAAATTATCTTGTATAATAGTGATCTTGACCCAGCATATTCCACGGTATTTTTCAAATATCTAACTAAATCGTGTAATACAAAATTTTGTCCCTGTTCCAATCTTTTAAAGATTTCCCTGGCCAATTCCTCTCTTAAAAAATGATCATTAAATCATAAGCCATGTTTCTTTCTGCCCGTTTTAGAGTCTTCCAATTTCTCCTTATTTTCAAAAATATTATAAATAACTTGTGTTGAAATCTAGAAAAAATTGTGGCTTTAAATTAGAACGTAAAAGGATCTACCTACATGTCTTACTGAAAAGGTTTTAGTAAGTCTTGTTAACAATTCCATTTTAGGCATTTGTGGATTCATTTCCAGAAATTGATCTTTGCAATTTAATACTGCTTGCTTCATTTTTGCATTTACAATATTTCTTGGTTTTCTTTTTGTATTCGATTTTATTGATGATGATGATGCATCCATGTTAGAAAATAAATTTGTCAAGAGTTCAAATTAAGAAACTGTTGACATTCAAAATTGACACATAACCATAATTTTGAAAAAGTTTTACCAACACGAGGTATAAAAATTTCCTAGCGTTTTAATCACACATCTACCAACATTGTAACACTTTGGCAGTTATTATAGAAAAAAAACGTACTATATTTATTCTGAACCTTTTTTTTTTGTATTTATATTTCATTATTACTCCCACTTCGAAGCTTAAACAAAGCATGAGTAACTTTTATTTCATGAATATAAACTGTACAGTAATCGTTTGCTTGCTTTCATTGCCGCTTTGGGGCAATATCAACTAAAAAACAAGGCCTCAGATATCTGGCCTGACGTCACCACAAGAGGCCTGAATTAGCCAATTGCTGAATTTAATCTGCGCCGAGCCTCGAGTCGAGATAAAAGGCACTTATTGGCTAACTGGGCCTTCTTGTGTTGGTGTCAGGCCGGAGAGCTGAGGCCTTGTTTTTCAGCCGGTATTGATTGAAAAGGCCCAACTTTTCGACAGTTTAGGTAGGTTCAAAGATACTCTGTTTAGCGTTGAATTGGGGCCCCGCTACGTAGAACAATGCGCATCCTGCGAATTCATTCGTGCGGAGTGTCCCAAGCACGAGTGTGTTATTATTTTAATTACATTTATTTGCATTAATTAATAGTTCTTATATTATTGCATTAATTACTACTACTTGGTTTGATAATTAGTATATGTACCTTTTATTTCTCAGGCAGTTGTTGGAGTGCTGCGTAACAGAATCCACAATTATATCATGAACAAAATTAACAGTCTTATAAGCATTTTTGGCGTATTCGCTCAAAGAAAAGCTTGAAATAGAGCAGTTAGGTAGACCTAGCAGTAAATTCCGATAATTATATACGTATTATCTACTTATTTCATGTGAAGATAAACTTAATTCTTAAATAGTAAAATTTTTTTTGCAGAATTATCCATTTAAACAAAAAATGAAAGCGATATATTCGATTCAGTTCATAGTATTTTATTAGCTTGTAATGTTTGGTATTTTTTCACTGTTGCTAACTTTCGCCAGTACGTATGTGAAATATTAGTACATCTCCGAATCTGTCTTTGTCTATGAGCGGCTGAAAAAGCATGTTGCACATTCGGTTGGCTCTATCATCAAAATTCTCCACGAGCCGCCACTGCTATACAGCAATTTAGACCTATTACAGATGATCTATTTAAAGCCATAAGCTACTAGGGCGTACACATATATGTGTGCAGCAAGGTTGCGTTTTTTTAAAGAATTCGGTATAAGTTCAAGTTTCATAAATGTGTAACTGTCATACAGTTACGAACGAGTTTCAATTGAGTCCAAGCAATATTCTTGACCTGGGAAATAGATTCTTCGTTCACAGAGCACTGTGGGATAATATTTGCAGGAAAGCTTTTACATTCTGCATTTGATCGAGAACTATGTATTCTTTGGTGTATGATTATTATTACTCACATAATGAAATTTAAATTACTTACTGGTATGAGTAATAGTTGGTGTTTGTAAACATGTTTTCGTCGTTTAAAACATGCAACATGCAAAGTATAACTAATCTCTGAATTACATCGTACTTCATATCCGAGTAATGGGCCAGAAAAATTATTCGTTACCTTGCGACCTTAAATAACAACTATATCTTAACTTTATTAGTTCGAAGATAACAGCATTCATGAAAACATCCAACATACAGAAATTAATAATTTCCTTTACTGCTATAAGCCATATTTTTATAATTATAGATACTGACAATTTTCACCTAATGTTAAAGTTGTGATTACCGAAGGTCACTTGCAACTATGTACAGTCGTGTTCAAATAAATCTGGGACAATGCTTTTTTCATATGTAGGTTCAGTTAAGAATTGAAGAATATCTCCATGGATTTCATGCTATCTGAAAGAGTTACATTAAACTTTAACAGGTAATGAAATTTGTAACTCTTTCTGATAAGAGAAAATCCATGGAGACATTCTTCAATTCGTAACTCAACCTGCATGTGAAAAAAACACTGTCCCAGATTTATTTCCACACGACTGTACATAGCAACACTATCCTCTTTGTTCTAGGCATTGGTATTTACATAACTGTAACTCTGGCTCTCTTTTGTTTACTTTAAATTTGCCAGCAACGTAACTAAATTACAAAGAGGTTAGATTATTTGCTTTTGTTTATGGAGTGGCGTAGCTCTAAGAGTGGGTACAAAGTATGCTGCAAGTTAAAAATAATGAAAACTTTGTTTATTATTTGTTTTTAAATGCCTTTCTTCTTAGGGCTTTAATAAAGTATGATCAAATAGTACCTAGTTTATATATCAAGGGCGCAAGGTAGCGATTTCAGCCCGCGATGATAGTTTGGAGCCCGACCGAAGGGAGGGCTGTAAATCATCAAGGGATGAAATCGCGCTTGCGCCAGAGATATATACATAATTTTATCCTCAACCGGAAAGACGTAGTGCGATTTATTTTTGTACGTGAAGATTTTCCAACTATTAACATTAAAAATCATAATACCAGAATCTAATAAAAGCAAGGTGCATTTTCGTAGCAACTACGTAAACATGGTCAGAAAAATTTACTTTTCCGCCCTCGGGCGAGAATGGTTTACTTTGCGCCCTCGGGCGAGAATGGTTTACTTTGCATCCGCACATGCGGGCGGGAATAGGGTATTTTGCGCCCGGATGAGGATAAAATTATTTTCGTCTAGTATGGCTATGAAATAGTTCCTAATTTATGAATGCAACTGCGTTTATACTTAAATGGCAAATTTGACATTTGATTTTTAAGCGAGTTATAGTTAGTTGCATTCATAAATTAGGAACTATTCCATAATCATACTAGACGATTTTTTTATCATACTATAGAATACTTTCATAACTAATATACTCATGCATTATTTCATATGTTTGATATAGCAAATAAGTACCTAACGCCATATATATTATTTATATTTTAAGAAATTAAATATGATACGCAATTGTTTATAATCTGTGGAATGTGATCTAGTACAATAACTTGTCTGCCGTTGGCCTGTAAATGAAACTTAAACGACATGCATATAGAAACGGACACTTACATGACTGGCAGCACAAAAATGTTTATACATATTCTCGTTTCATGCCGTTTAGCATTTTCCATCTTAATAACAATTGAAGAAAATAACAATGCACAAACTCATTCTTCAAAATCGAAATAAAAAGAAACATTATTGTGTTAATAATTACCGAGATCCAGTTGCACGACCCATCAATCGAAACTCGAGCGCTACCACATCTACGAGGGGGCGCGAAATGTTCTCTCTAAAAAAAAATAGGATCCGTTTAGATTCAATTTTTAATTTAAGAAAATTTCAACACATTTTTTTTTCACAGCGCTCATTTATTAAAGTTCACATATAAAACAGTTTGTCATTCAGCTCAGCTTTTAAAACGATCTTCCTTGTTGTACATTCACTTTTAATTGTTATACATATTGCATAAGTTGATATAAAGTCTACCGGAAAGCCCCTTCTTATTAGGAAATTCCAATTGTTAAACCTGCTGATGTGATAAACATACACCTACCAAGTTTAATTATTTTCAATGTTTGCGTCAGACTGATCCATGATATGAGGGGCACTGGAGTAATAATCTACCAAGCCATGAAACTAAATCAATATTACCATACAGCAAACGCCACTATACAGTTACACGTACACAGGGGCGGATGGGCAACATCTTAGCGGCCCGGCAAATAATATTTGCCGGCCCTTTTTTAATTTCCGGATATGTCTAAAATATACATTTACAGGTTGTTACGCATTTTTCCTTTAAAATTAAATAGAGTTATTTATGGGCAGTCGCAAGAAGAAATATAAAAACTCAATTTTTTTCTGATTAATTATGTAGGCAAATAATATTGTAAAATACAGAAAAAATGTACAAAAATCCTACAAAAATTTGTTAAGAAAATGAAAAATTCATTCCGGTTCTTTATTTTCGGTAAGTATATGTTTATGAAGATAGGTTGATAGATCACTTAGACGAACTTTCAGTCACCGGCCCTGCGGGCCACTGAACACCCGGCCCACCGGGAAATTTCCCGGTTCGTCTTATGGCCCATCCGCCCCTGCACGTACATGATGTTTTAATAGTTATTGGGCAAAATTTCATTCATTTATGGCATATTGCTACTTTATTGTGTATTAGTTTGTCATTAAACATGAGTTAATTAAATTAGAACGCCGAAGTGCTATAAAATTATAAATATTGGAAGGCCACGAACAGAACATTATACATGAAAGGATGCTCGTGAGAATGGACAAACCTGTATCATATAGAGAATACTGGTTGAAACAGTTCCGTTGGGGTTGTGGATCAGTAAAAGACTATCTAAGACTAGGACAGCGTACAAATCGTACAATGCAACAATCCTGCAATGTGCAGAAAAGTAGAATCGATGGTTCTTGACACTCGATGTCTGAAGATAGTAGAGATCGCTGTGACGTTGAGGATATCCGAAAAACTACTCTACACATGAAAAGGTTGGAATGACCAAAGTTCGTGAATAAAAAAATTGTCGTCGTGAGTTATCTTCAAGGAATTTGGATTTACTGAAAAATGATCTAGACATGTTGTGCAAAATAGTGATAGAAGAAACTTGGATTCATTGTTGGGATCCTGCGACCAAGCAGGAATCGATGCAGTGGGTTCGTAAGGATTAGTCGTGTAAAAAATGTCGAACAGCAGCGTCTGCACGCACCATTGGCGAATTATTGTAATTAATTAAACGAAAAAGACACAACAATTACCGTCCGTGCCTATTCTATCACACTTGTGCGTCCAGGTATGTCAGAGGTAGTTATTTTTCAAAATGCAAGAGTGCACGAGGGTAACACCCATAATTTCTGCAAACTAATACATCAAGTGGACCATGGAAATCAAACTTGCCATGAAACAAGTGTTTGTTGTTTTCAAATTTGACAGTTCAAGTGTAGTTTTTATTATTGCAACAGTTATTATACAAGTTAAGTTTGAAATAAGAAGCAGGCAGCGCAGTTGGGAAAACGCTAGGCTCGCATTAACCAAGTCATCAGTTCGAATCCCACGGGGTCCGAAATTTTTTCGCAGCCTTGGCGGTTCGAATCGCACTCGTAACTGTAAGCTGGATATACGCATTTGAACCCGAATCAAAGCGGCAGTTTGTAAAATGGGCGTTTTCAAGACATCATAATCCAGTTAAAGTGAAGCGATCTCAAAGTGTTGGTAAGAAAATGATTGCTTTCTTCGTTTCAAAATCAGAACCTATCACATCTGCCTGCCGGACGTTATTCAAAAAGCTCGTTTATGGTGCCCAAGAACTGAGATCGTTCTGCACCATGACAATGCTTCAAGTCATACCGCGCATCAAACAAAAGAATTTTCAGACCCTTCCGGGTTAATCATGGCAAGTCATCCCCCATACAGTCACGACCCAGCACCTTTCGTTTACTTTCTATTTCCTCGATTATGGTGTGCGATTTGGAATTCCCGAAGATGCCGTGGAAAGCATCAAAAATCTTGTTTCTCAAGTGACTCAAGAGGGGTTGAATTTATGTTTTGAAAATTGGTATTATGGAATGCGTAACTGTATAGAGTTTAAAAACGAATACTTTGAAAAACAATAATAAAAATAATTTTTGGCTGCAAAACTTTGTTTATATTATTAGATTGCAGAAATATGTGCTGCTACCCTTGTACGAAGCCAACCTGTTGAAGCTTTAATGCAACAATTAGGATCCCTCGAGTTAGATCATCTAGCGCATAGCCACAATATGCCCCTTTGCGACTATTATTTATTTAGAAAATTAAAAGCAACATTTACGAGGTCGCCCGTTTTCATCTGTTGGCAGCTTTTATTGCAGAACAGAAAAAAACACATTCTAAGCAAATACTGTAACTACCAGAAAAGTAGAAAACCTGTAGTTAGGTGTTGACTATATTGAAAAATAAGAAATAATTAGTGCTCATTTCCTCCTACTCTTGGTAGATTATTAATCTAGTGTCGTACATCTGTAACAGGACAGACATATTTCAATGCACTGATTCAGAAACGATAAATACAATCATGTCTAAGTGTACTTTTTAAGTTCATACTACAGGGTGATCAGCAATAACTGATTGAGTTGGCAATTAAAAATTTTACTTGAAATTGGCAAGATAAGTCATATTCGAGCTTAGCAGGTTAGATTTTGCGTTAGTCTGTGTCAAAAATGATGCAGAACCTAACCTGATAAACTCGAATTTCACATAGACTGAGTGCCATCAATAATAATCTTCAGCATTGTTAAACGTAAGACGAATCGCCGTTGCTATGCTGTAATGGTGACTAGGGTGTAAAGTACCATTTTACGCAACGATGAGAGATGAAAAATGTGTCGCACTTTATTTTTTGCGCCATCAACTGGCAATGGTAAAAATACCATTAAACAGAGGCCGCGATTGTTGTTTTTATAGTAACTAAATTAAAAATAATTCAGTCCTAGAACCCTTATATTTTAATGGGTCTGTTATTTTGTAGTTGCCATACCAACCAACAAGAATACTGTAAGTTTACCTTTTCATCACATATAACAAATCCGAAAACAATTAAAAATAGGTTGGTAGCCCCAAAAAAAAATATTACACACTCCAAAACTATATCTAAACTCCCCATTATACGAATGTAGTTCAGATATGAAACAGAATCTACACAGCGGTTCTAAGTGAAAAATTCTAATAATTGTTTTGTCTTCGACGACTAGTTTTCGCGACAAGCGTTCTATCTCACCTTTTTCGGTACCAGAAATCGGAGCATCAGTATAACAAATTATGAAAAATGTAGTAATTTGTTAATTAATACATATTTAAAACATTAAAGCAATAATACAAAATTGCAATTTTCCTTTTAAAAATTTGTTGAAAACAAGAGTTGGATACCTACAGCGAATATGGCAATAATGTTAGTCCAAGTTAGGTGATTTTCAAAATTGCAGTCCGTGATTAATCAAGCAGTAGTGCTTACTTATTTAAGTTATTTTATTAGTCCATTGCCTTTCCTTTATTATTTATTGTATCATATAATAGCCAGTTCTCTAAAAGAGTAGTCAAACTTAAATTCTTTCTTTGAATCCGCGTGAATAAACTAAACACCATACACTTTGATTTCGTTACAATTTTTGACTCAGGCTACATAGCATTTTATTGACATTTCTGGGACATCAATAACTTATAAGCAAGATATTAACATAATTATTGCTGTCAATGTTCCACGGTTTTTTCTTGTAACTCGACGCGTTTACGTCATGTGGTTGAGATTATAATACCTATAACCGTTCTTTTGACCGAGTATTTATTCAGGTTTGTACCAAATTCTTTACTTGGTTACCCGTCACACTCTTGCTAGTGCTTTCAAGGATTGAAAAATATGGTAGTCTTACGGGGATAAATCTGGACTGTAGGGAGAATGAGAAAGTGCTTTCCGTTTCAAGTAGGTATGAGGCCTAGCATTGTCATGGAGGAGTGGACTATCTTTTATATGCCCAGTTATTTCTCTCTCTCTCTCTCTCTCTCTCTCTCTTTCCGTTACTAACAAGGAGTTTTAATTATTCTTGGCTGTGTAATAAAATCAACGCATATAACTTTACATGTCTCAGTATTGCTTTTTTAGGTGTTGGGTGATTTGTTGGTGCTTCAATTGCGCACTTTGTCGTTTTATAGGGGGAATAAAATGGAGCAACAACGATTAATCGCGCGCTAGTATTGACTCAAGAAAACTAAGTAATTCTCTTCCAAACTCGACGAATGCGACAGATTTTCGACCTATATGCGACCTTGCCGATGCGCTTTACTCAACTTACACACCATACCTAAATTGTGCTCCGGTATCACCTTTGCATTGACAACGATGCTTTATCACTCTTTGTGTAACAGAAGCATGAACTGACATATTGATAGTTAATGAACAAAAACCGACAAGCGCAAAAAAATTGACAGTAGCCGTTAGGTAGTAAAAAAACAGATATAATCCATTCACAATGTTTCCTCCTCCCAGCAGACAATGTTAGGGTGATATTTTTGTTGGCACGCATGTAAAATAACTAGACATAACAAAATTGGGATATGTTGTTTTCAATTTGTGGTAATGATTTTTGAAATCTTGCACTGTTGCCAGTTAAATTTTTGTGCCCTTCCTTAAAATTGTCAGCATTTTGACATTAAAATTGCAACAATCTCAATAAAGCAATAATTGTAAAAAATTCAGTCCATGCATACAACCTAATAAAAACATAACAGCCTACTAGGAGGAGGAAACATTATGAATGGATTATAGAAAATTTTTGTACACCACTAACATACATATTAAAATAAATTTTCTAATCACATTTGAATTATCCCGTACCATTGTATACAAAAGTATCTGGGAGAGTTTGTGTTACCCTTTGTCAATGATTTATTTAATATCAAAGCAACCTTGTCACAATACTGCCAGTGTCAGCGAATTCACATTGGCATACTAGATTTTGCATAAGCCAAGTTCACACAGCTCAAAAATACCTACAGTCGGCCATAAGACTTGTCTCAAATACTTTTTGATACAATGGTACATTCCCATATAATATAGTATGATTAAAACTTATTTTCATCTAGTATGGCTATGGAATAGTTCATTAGGTCCCGGGTGGTGTAGCTTGTACAAGCGTCCACGTTCGATCAGTAAAGTTAACCAACGCTCTTTCTGGTCAGAACTTGGATGGGAGTTCCATGGCTGCATCTCTCGGCGCCTCGTGATACGGCTGTCACGTAAATAGTTGGACCCGGATGTCATAATAACATAATGACAGTCGTTAGTGGGGTTGGAAGTCCCCATAAATGTATAGCGACGCCTATAATTGGCCTAACGGCTGTTGGCTAAGTGCCAAAAATAAAATAAAATAAAAATAAAAATAATTTATGAACGTAACCATAACTCACTTAAAAATCAAATGTCAGGTTTGACAGTTAAGTATAAACATAGTTGCATTCATAAATTAGGAATTATTCCATAGCCAGAATGATTATTTTTGTACCTATATGAATATTTTAACATTGTAGTTGAATTTTAAGATGATCTGATGTCTCTTTACTACAGAAAAACACTAGGCGAATGAATATATTGTTTAATTTCTTCTATGTCTCCAGTTAGTATTAGTTGTGGGGAGATTGATGTCAAGCAAGTAGGTCTTAATAGGCCCTTTTTTCCTACCCCGTGAACAAAGTCTAGGCATGCAGAGTACCAGGTACCTAAGTCCTACTTAGAATTTTGCCGAGACAAGGAGTTCCAAGGTTCCAACCCTAGCAAGGGATCTTTTACATGCTACACATCGTAGTAACATGGGACCCACGGTTTTACATTACTTGAGAATGATGGCATTCTGTAGAGGTTTTCATCCGAATTTTTATATTTTTTAAAAACCTCACCGGGATCGGGGATCGCACTCTCGACCCTTAGCTCAGTAGCCAGAATGCTTAGCCACTGAGCTATGGAGCCCGGCTCTACGTCTCTAAACATGCTAGTTGTAATGTTTATAGCAGCAAATAAATTAATTTATTTATTGGAATGGCACAAGCTAAATACTCTTTGTTTTGATGCCGTATTTTGTGGAAAAAAAAAATGTGAAAGTATCCAGAACAATCAGAAGATTCGCCAATGTTCGTCTAACTTTTAATGGCCCATATATAAAACGAACAACACGATATCTATTTCAAGAAGGATGCCATTAAACAAATTTCAAAGAACTTCAAGGGTAAAGCGAGAATCATAAGTTTTTTATGTAAGTAGGTTAACGTTAACTACGATCTGTGGATTTAAACTGCTATAGACAAACTTAATCTTGTAGATCAAAGAGAAGTTCATTAAAACAGAAATACAAACGTTACTTTTTGCTCTATGTGATGTTTTACAATGTATTTTTTTAAACAGATATACAAGTAGCGAAATTGTGCAATATACATAAACTGTCCTAAAAATTAGAAAACAAAAGGAAACATCTTATGCAGGTAAACTCTGTTCAGTGACTTCTCAACACGTCAGTTTGAATTTATTAATTTACGTAATGTGAGTAAAAATGTCGGTGAAATTGTTTTAATTTTTGGAAATAACATAAAACATTTCGGAAAGCTGAAGTCATTTATACTATCAGACACCCTGATAAAATTATAAGTAATTACAAGACATATTCTACATGTATTTTTTTAAATAAATATTATTGATTTTCCCTGTATACTACCAGATCTTTTTAAAATGTGATACTTGTTTATTCAACACAAATTGATGCAGAACTTTTCGTAAAGATTTTTTTTTAGGAAATTAATAATAAAAAACTCTATTTGTAAAGAACTTTTTAGGACACACTGTATACTAGATGTTTGATAAATAATGATTCCCGCCGTAAAAGGCGAATCTTTACCCCAAGCTAAGCAAAAAGTGTGTATACAATATGTGTCCGCAAATGTTGCGTTTTCAATACACAGGTCGTTGAAATGTCCACAGAGTTTTTTTTCTCTGCAAATTAATAGAGACGAAGTGCTCCAATTCCTAATCATTTGAAGCTCCACGAACAGCCGGCGGCGAGGGTATGGGTAATGGGTAACAAAAAATTACAAAAAAAAATAGTATTCGCTAAATTCCCTCTAGCTTTGAAAACTATATCGAGGATGGGTTGATGGGTTCTTTGTATAGAGGGATGTGCATGGCCTGTTGGGCTAAATTGGTAACCCTAGAGCACGTCATTTTGAAATTGTTTGACATTTTAAATATTTGTTTTTTAAGAATTGTAATGGTTGTAAGTAAAACACCGGTGAACTAAGTAAATCTCTTCATTTATGGAAAACCTATTCAGCATGTCCCAAAGTTTAAGTACCTCGGCAGCTGGATAACTGAAAATCTAAATCTGGACACGAAAATAATCTGCAGAATAGAGCAAGCGAGGAAAATATTCCTCAATATGAGTAAAAAAAACAAACTAACAAAAGCCTTAGCCTGAAATTAAGATACCGCTTTGTCAAGGATTATATTTATGCCGCATTGCTATATGGAGCTGAAACGTGGACTCAATACGCTTAATAGGTTGGAAGCATTTGAAATGTGGGTCTTCAGAAGAATGCTAAGGATACCCTGGACTGCCCATATGAGCAACGATGAGGTTTTGAGACGAATGGATAAAGATAGAGAGCTTCTGACTATAGTGAAGCGAAGAAAAGTGGCATACCTGGCCCACATATTCCGCAATACAAAGTACCTATTTCTGAAACTGATCATGGAGGGAAAAATTAAAGGAAAACGAGGTATAGGCTGGAGGAAACATTCATGGCTCGAAAATATCAAGGACTGGACAAATCTGGACACACACACTATTTAGAGCTACACAAAACCGAGAAGATTTTGCTGCAATTGTTGCCAACATCCACTGATGGACATGGCACTTTAAGAAGAAAAATTGTAAAATGAATTATGATTTTGGAAAATTTGTGTCAATAGGCAATTCATTACTTTGCGCTCTTACTACACAAATAGCTATAACGTTATACATAAGCGTTTCTCATAATTGTTAGAGTAGTAAATTTATGTTATCCAAACGCGATTCGTACGGATTTACTATGTCATTTCATTTTTGAATCGCGATACTGAAGAATTAATGAAAACCGGCAATATTGCTCATCAATCCTAATTCATTTCAATATTCGCATTATATAATGAAGAACGCACAAAGTCATCTACTAATGCTGATATGGAAGTATCGATCACCCCTTGTATTTAGTTCAACGCATAAAGGGTCAAGGCGGAACAGGGGATCAGGCAAACAAGCCGTTAAATACACGAGAGTCTATGCACACAAATAGCAAGGTAGCTTTACAAACAATGGAAAATCAGATAAATGCAATGTACGTAATTTGTCTCAACGCTACTAATTAACCACGTAGTTATTTCATACAATTATAGATTCACAAAACTGTAAAAGCGCATGACACCTGTAACGCGAGTTTGTGTTAATGGCATAAATTATCTGCAACACAATAAAGCAGGAAAAGCCAACAAGAACGAATTGCGGTTGTTGTCATAGGTTCTCCCGAAATCGATCCTGCGAAGGGGAGGCTGGAAATGGTTGATACAGTTTTCAGTGTCAAAAGATGAAGAACGTTCTTTGAGGATTTCACTATATGTTACAGTAAATAAGTGTTTTACTCGCTACTGACGCTAATGTTCATCTCCTCAAATCATGTAAACGAAAGTGTAACATACATTTATGAATGTGTTTACCAAAATTCAAAATTTGTATCAAAGCTCTTTCTTAGGCACTATTACAACTATTAATATTAAAAGAGATCCATTCAAAGACGTATAACAGAAGACCAACGATATTTCGCTTTTCTGTATCGATGAATCTCTGCTATATAGAGTGTGTTTCAAACGCAATGAAGACACCTACGTATCTTGTTTAATTTTAATCACAATGATTTAAAATTGTGGTGGTCTTTACAGACTTTCACTGGGACTTAAGCTACCTATATGGATTATTTCCAACTCTGCATTCCAGACTACTATGACCAATAAAATATGCAAATATTCCAAAACTTACACTGGTGATCAAGATGGGCTGAATTTCATTTCAAAATATTTTTCAACGGCTTCGAAAACTCCCAGACACTAGTGTTTTTGTTGGCAAAGAGATTTTTTAGAACATGTAAATTGGATAAAGAAAGATATCTTCGTTTAGACAACTGTAAAAGAACATTTAACGGATTTTTGTAACAGTAATTCATTAACAGGGCTAGATTAGAGTTTCTAGAAGCCATTTAAATAGATATTAATTAGAATTGAAAAATATTCCTCCTAAGAAGCGTCTTGCATCAAAAACGTAAAAATTATGCAAACACTACTTTTCGGTAAATAATAAAAAAATCTAAAACACGAATTATAATTTTATATTGATTTTCCCAATTATAAATCTTTAACGTGTTCACATAAAAAAAATTGAATTTCAATATTAAGTCTTGGTATGTGAAATTTTGAAAAATATTTAAAAAAATGAAAAATTAATTTTTAGTTAAAGTTAGAAGTTTTCTAGCCTTGAGATTGTTCAGTTAGGTAAAAATAACACACTCTAAAAAATCTCATTGAAATCTTACTTAATTTCGGAAAAATAGCACTTTTCGGATTTTGACAATTTCGAAAAACTCCATTTTCTAAACAGGTAAAAATCAGTCTACATAGGTTTTTAGCACAAATTATTGACGCAAAGATTTTTTTGGAAAATCAACAATATAATTTTTTCCCATATTATGTCGACTTTTCGGCGGATACTGTACAACCAAAATGTTTACTTTTTTTTAGCAAAAACAAATACAGTGGAGCTCAATAACGTGTACACAAAAATCCCAAGCATGTTCAAATTGGAGCAAGTGTTCACACTACTGGGGGTGCTTAAAAATAAGTGATTTTTTTCTTTGGATTTACCAGGAACTGGTAACGGTCTCTCGCGTTGTTTCAGAAACCTTTTATCGAGTTATAGAGTTTATTTTCCACATTCGTTGTAGTTACATACTTTAAACAGCCTGGTTAGTATCAATATCTTATAGATTTATATTTATCGCTCGGAAATACAAATACACGTCTTGATGTTCATGTTATCGAGTGCATCTCTGCTCATGTTACCGAGTACTTAACGAGAAGTATGAAGTGTTCACAAGACTGACGTTCATATCTTCGAATGTTTGATTCTACTATATGTTCTTTAATTTGTGTTGTCTTTCAAAAAGTTTGTTAGTATCTCGATTGATTTCAAATTTTTATAAAGCTGATTTTTTGTTCAAAAATTTTACGACACATGATATCACTCACCCTAGATGCCAAAATTATTTTAAAAAGTTTTAAATACGAAACTAAGTTGTAAACATTTAAAAAGTAAAACCATAAGCATTTATTTCAAAATTCAACGTTCAATAACATTTTCAATAAAAAAAAAGGAAACTTAAAACTACTAAATTTATTCGCAAATTTAGTCCTCAAATCAGACTACGTTTTATTTTCGTGGTAAACTTGATTATTTTAGTATTATAAAGTGCGTTAATAGTTATTTATGTACCTAGAGCGAAAAATGGTGCATTAATCGTGAGTTCGAAAGTTTCGGGCCGAGCGAAGCGAAAAAACTCGAACGAACGCCTAATGTATTTTTCGCTCGTGTTGCATACAAAATTTTTCCTACGACTGTAAAATTTTCGAAAATAGGTTTAAACTGGTGTTTTTTGCCATTTCTAAAATTGCGAACGTGCAAATTTTTACATCAGAATTGGATATTTTATCGCCCATTTCTTATTTTTCTTGACACTTAAACATTGACAATACACAAAATAAAGCACAAGTAACTTTAAATCGCGAAAAAAGGTTTAAATCGAATTCACAGTGACAGCTGTCAACTTTGACGTTTTCAAATACCGATCACTAGCCGACTTAGGTATATAATCATGAATCCTTATATAAAATTTATGTATGTTGCTATGTATTACGATTCACGATTATATACTTACTTATGACGGTTGCCGCGATGAACTGATTCAAAACAATCAATTTTTGACGTACGTCAACAAGGCGGAAAGCTTGATTTTAGAAGCAGTCGTAGGAAAGAAACATTATCGAGGGCTTTGAACGAGATTTTATCTACTCCAGTGGGATAAGTAACTCATTACGTCACTCATTTGACACTATTTCAGTTAGGTAATTAAGCTCATTACACTACTTAGTTATGTAATGGCTTTATTACCTAACTGAAATAGTGTCACATGAATGACATACTGACATTTGCCTACTAAAATATTTTGGAAAATGATAGATCTGACATTTCTCTTAATGCATTTTTCTCAATTTTAGGCAGTCGTAGATAAAATTTATACATGTGTGATAATGCATCATTAATATACTTGTGTGCTTATACACACGTATATTAATGCTGCTCTTATCCCACTTGTATAGTAAATAACTATTATCTTACAACTGTAGGTCGGTGATTATTACATCGCTTTACCCAGAATTCAGCGCGCTGAGTCAGTTGAGTTGTCAGTTGTCAAAGTGAAATTGTGTGCATACGCAATCCATAAAATAGATTACATGCCTTTCAAAAATTACTGTTTAACACAAGGCCACTAGATAACGGTTTTTTAACGCACTTTAGTGTACACAAAGAATCATTGAAAATGAACAGGGCTATGCAACCAACATTATGGTCCCATGCAAAATTTCAGAAATATCGGACAACTTTTATGAAACCGTGTGCATTAGATGAAGTACTTTTTGGATAACATGATTATAGTAGCCTTCTAAAAACATTGTTTCAAATGTGTAACATGTGTTGCATAGCCCTGTTCATTTTCAATGATCGTGTGTGTAAGTGCTAATGATTTTATTTATGTCTAGAATTTTTGAAATATAGATAATACATGAAATCAAGTAAGAACCTAATAGATTTTGGATAAAAAACTTCAGAGGAAATTGTTGTTTTATAGGAAAAAATATTAAACTTAGGTTTTATGTTATTTTACGTTTTGACCATATTTCAATTATTGCTTCTAAAAAAATCTTTATATTTTTTAAACAAAAATTCGTGTCTGGGGATTTTTGAGGCTGTTAAAATAGTATATTATCATACTAATGTATAAGTAAGCGTTTAAAGTACGTGCGACGAGTGTATGGGCACGACGCGAAGCGAAGTACTTTTTTACGTCGCTAGTGCTTTAGTTGCACTTATGCACGTGTGTCATATGCTATTTTTTATTATACCTGCATCAGAATCGCCGTTTAAAGCACGCTTGATCGTGCGAAAACAGGCGATTAAAGAACGCCGAGCTTTAAAGGTTGTCAAGGAAACAAGGTATATAGGTAACATTATAACTTCATCGTTATCTTTATTTTGCTGACACGAATGAATGCAACAACGGACGTGGACTCAACAAAAACGTAAACAATTCTCGTAACTATGGTAGCAATATTATTATGCCCTCTCGATTTATCACGACAAAAATTATTTCTAAGTTTTTAGTGCGTAATTTATTTCCAGTATTGCAGGTATAATAAAAAATAGCGTAAAGTATTCGTGGATAACTGGTCTTTAAAACACTTGCTCTATTTTGAGCACTCCGGCTACGCCGTCGTGCTAGAAAACTCGCGCGTGTTTTAAAGACCTTGTTATCCACTCATACTTTAATATACTATTTTACGATGGAACAAAAATATAAAAATTTAGCTCGGTGACACTTTGTGTGTTAAAACTGTATTATACCGGGTGAATGAGACCACCCGTATCAGTAGTTTCTTTAAAGAACGGTGAGTCGTAGAGAGTTGAGATAAAAAAATTTATGATAAAAGTCATACTAAAGAATCGAATGGTGATATTATTATTTCTCGAAAAAGTCAGCATCACGAGTAGTTTTATCAACAATGTCCAGAACTCCAAAATTTTAAATGGCACCATAAGTCGAAAAACGTATTGTTGAAAAGATCGTTAAAAAAGAAGAAAGTTTTGTAGGAAAAATTATTTTACTACTACTACCCCTTTTAAGTAATATTCGATTAAAGTTATTAAATTTGAAACTCGTTGTTAACAAACAAAATTGAAAAGTCGGCTTTTAAAATCTAGTTACCGAATTAAACAATGTTACACACATGTTTTAATGTCAATAACATTTTGAACACTTGTAACATTGTTTAATTCGGTAACTAGATTTTAAAAGCCGACTTTTCAATTTTGTTTGTTAACAACGAATTTCAAATTTAATAACTTTAATCGAATATTACTTAAAAGGGGTGGTAGTAATTAAATAATTTTTCCTACAAAACTTTCTTCTTTTTTAACGATCTTTTCAACAATACGTTTTTCGACTTATGGTGCCATTTAAAATTTTTGAGTTCTGGACATTGTTGATAAAACTACTCGTGATGCTGACTTTTTCGAGAAATAATAATATCACCATTCGATTCTTTAGTATGACTTTTATAATAAATTTTTTTATCCCAACTCTCTACGACTCACCGTTCTTTAAAAAAAATATTGATACGGGTGGTCTCATTCACCCGGTATATTCTAGGTTATATTGACATTCAACATTATGGTAAAGCGTGCCATAATATACTTTTTTAAACACGTCACCAATGCAACGTACGAAAAAAGTACTTAGCACGCTAAAACTAAACTAAAACGCTACAAACAGTCACTTTTTAGACTAGAAACTGCTTTTTGACACGATAGTAGAAAAAAGATTTTGAAATCAAATTCACCCTACATTGATCACGAGGGAAATTTTATTAAAATTCGCATTTTTAATTGATCATAGTAGGCTGACATGTAGAGTTGGAAATAATGCAAATAAGTAGTTTTATGTCTCTATAGCGATCTGGCTTAAACCATCAACATTTTGCATTATAATGCAAAGATAATCAAGTACGTCAGGCAACGAAATTTCGCCGAGCGCGTAAAGCGTCTGGCTAGCAATAAATAATACCACATATAAACAAGGCCAACACTCTCTGACGTCACCAGTTCACGACGTCGGCCAAAGTAGACAGTTAATGGCTGCGACCTGAACTTTGACTACGCATCATAGTTACGCGTTGATTGCAATTATTGTTTTTAATTGAGTTTTTTGTAGCAGACAAGTCACTTAGTGCCTTCGTGTAAGTTATACACCCAGGTCATTGCCTTGCACTGCACTATCACCGTGATGGCGAGTAAGTAGCGCTTTAAAATATTTGCTGGTGAATAAAGTAAGTGCAGTGTTTTGCAATTATATACCATATTTGTCCAAGTATTTGTAGATAAATTGAAAATATTACCCCAGCGGAAAGACAACTGCCTAGTTCTAATTTCAGTTACCCAACGAACGTGCATTATTAATTCATTAAATATCACACCATTTGATAATAAATTATATACTGACGTTTCTATAACCTCAAACGTCTCATTGTTTTAACGTCTTTGAAGCTTTTAGATTGCTCGATCATGACTATTGTCTTCATTGTTGTAAACTTATATATATATATATTACCCCTGTATGCGCAGTAGAAAAACGTATAATATCAGTCCTTCTCAGAACTAGCCAGGAACACCTGAAGACGGGAGTAGATCAAAACTCTCGAAACGTTGTGTGATTTACACCCTAGACAGTAGAAAAAGTCCGAAAAACATATCATAATAGACCACTGCCAAAAAATGACATTCAGAGAAAAAAATCAATGAACTACTTGAGCATTTTCAAGAACAATTTTTAAACGTTTATATTAAACGAACTTTTGTGTCGCAGGTTGTTTAAATAGTATTTAACATTACTAGCTTGGTAAGAGGGTTTTTACTGGCGAATAGAAGGATATGAATGACGAGCCGCAGACGAGCTAGTCACCTTCTTGAGCCAGTAAAACCTGTTACCTTGCGTGTATTGTTGAATATTTTATTTGTCCCTCACTTGTAAATAACTAGAAATTTACCATTTATTCAAAATGTTAAACTGACAAGCAACTAAATTCATCAATATGACACATACTAAGGAAGACAACTCTGGCTTTGCACGCTATCATTTATCTATGAGCACGCTTGTAAAACTGACAGTTAACTTATAAAGATTTTACAAGTTGGTAACTTGTTAAAATAAACTCTCTTGATTAATACAGTGACTTGATAAACTGATGTTTACAAGTGAGGAACAAATAAAATTTCTTACAATTGAGGGCAGTTTAGTTTATTTTATTAGGCGCCAATATCATAGCTAGAAAATATCAGCAAAAATCATAATTAATTTTATAACCAATACTTTGATAAAAATTATTATGGTAAAATAAATATGAAACGATTGTGAAAATTTTGCGTTTTATACAGGGTGTTATGGATTAAATTTAACCACGTAGAGATCTCATAAAACTGAATAACTTTTTCCTATATAATTTTTTTCGAAAACCCCCAAAACTGATATAAAATTAAAAACAGTTTTACTTTAAAAATGTGTATCAGCTTATGGTACAATATTTTAATGGCACAAACCACAAAAAACATGTCTTTGAAATTCAAACCAACCACAACTGCATAGGTACTGATAAAACTTTTAGTTAACATCTGATCACTAACGTACCTTATTACTTGAGATAAGTAAGTTATTGGCCCATGTTTTAGTGCGACAAAAGCTCTGCAGTATTAGCGTAGTTGTGTCGTTCACCTTTAACTTATATTTGCTTTCTGAAAGACTCGTCTAATATCAGGGGTATAAATAATTGCAAACATATACGATTAACAGAATACTGATAAATATAAAATTTGTTCAAGTTAAAATGATTACGTAGACTTCCATAACACCTTGTATTTATTACTACGTGGATTAGAAAGTGAATTGTTAAATTTTGACATTAATATTGCGCTATCTATACTAAAATCCAAAATTATACTTTTTGCTTTGAAAATTACGTTCTCCATTACCAAAGAAGCGAATGGCACACGACCGAGGAATAAGGGATCAGTTCACGACTGGTCACCCCGATTCCACAGACTTAATCGACGTTCTACCTACTTGTGATGACGTCACGCCGGAGAGCAGTGGCGGTGTTTACAGGTGGGTGGTATTGTTAGCAATCGAATTCCACCTGGGATGTTTGTTTTTCGTTGCGAATTAATGTAATTCACATTGCTCTAAAAGTGTTACTAGTTAGAAACATTAAGATATGTTTACTTATTTTTTACATGATTTTTGTAACTCTTTTCAACAGGTTTTCGATATAGCAAAGGCTGTTGTTCTGGCGGTGCACTTTTTTCATATTAAAGACGTTTAAAAACATTTTCTTCTGTAACTTTTTATTTACAATTCAATTAAAAAAACGGGCAAATTATTTTAATTAGAATAAAACTACCTATGTGGCGATCTAGTATAAAAGATGTTTAGGTGTCTTCATTTTAAGTGAAACACGTTATATGTTTTAGTGGCTATAGACAAACTCTCATTACGACATGGCACGCCTAAATAATAACATTTAAACGTCGATTTCAATTCAATATTTCACTTAGAAAGTTGATTTTTTCGTATACATACCTACACGATAATGATGGAGAAATTAGTTTTGGATAATAAAGACAGTATCTTGATTATTCATATAATTATGTTGTTTAAGAATCATTATTACACTAAACTAATGGTCCGATTCGAGTGATATTGGATAGCCAAACCATTACCATTGATTATTTTCATGAGATACTTAGGTAGGAACTTCACGAATACTGGAAATGAATACCTACTAGCGCAATCATTAACAATGGCAGCGGTTTTTATGATTGAGAAAGTTCGTCCAATACTACATTCTTATAGGACTTTGGAATTGATACTAAATAGGTTGTGTTGAAAAAAGTTTTTCTAATATTCCCCGAATGAGACACGAAGCAGAAGGGCGTTATTTTCTTCTAAACTTAACCCCGCTACATTTTATGACGGGAGACTCTACTGCTATAAAAGCAAAGTTTCATTATTTCAGTAGGTTTTTCCATTTCTGTCTTACTCTGTCAACGAACAAATATGGCAGTTCTTTCTAGTTTTCTCTAATACGAATTTCACAGTAGTATCCTTGGGAAACAATTGAAACATGCACTTACGTAGGAGTAGCCGCTTGACTTCCAGGAGTGAAGGGTGAGTCGTTGGCGTCATAGAAGTCGTCTTCACCTTCAGAGCTGGAGTATGACATCTCAGGTACCGCCAACGTTGTAGCCGCTGCGGAACCTGCAATCAAATTGAAGCATTGTACACATTTTTTTTTTAAATTAGAAAACGTACAAAAGTTGAAGCAAAGCATGAGTATAAGAGTATAACGCTTAAAATGGCGACACAGTTCTGCCACTTAAATGATTAAAACGTGAGCTTTTAAGTGACCTTTGTATTCACGCTAGGCAACGAAACAAGTAAAAAGGAAAAAGAGTTAGTGTGACGTCAACTTACAGCGGAATTGGAACAACTTATTAAGATCAAAGTAATCAGATCGGGTAGAAGTGAACGCGCTTAATAAGAAAGATACTATGTTTTACGCCCGTTTCTTACGACGACACGAATTGTTTAACCATCTGCTCAAAATTAATTAATGTTAATCATAATTAAAGTCTACTACGAGTTGATCGTCTCTCACGACTGCGTGGATGCAACACATTTTTGACAATTGGCATTCCGTACGAAACGCTTTATAAGCAGCACAATCGGCTAGGACAAAAGCGTTTTAGATGAACCCGGGAAACAAAAGGAACCTGATATGATATGCAACGAGAAACCATTAAGTATGTAGTTTTGATACGATATCATTTAAGTGGTTTGAAGAAGATATTTAAGGTAAGCAGAGTATGCAATAATTGGCAGGTTCATATGCTGTATAGCAAAGAATTTATGCAGCTGCACGCAGTTCGTTCCGGTAATAATATAGGGTGTCAGTTTTTCAAATATGCGCAGAAGAGATATAATGTGGGTTGAATTGGGACACAGTTGGGTAATAATATTATCTGCCGCTGACGACTTTATCTGCCGCTGACGCTAACGAGATATAGTAATTTTCTTCGGATTTTGTTATAAACGTTTGAAGAAAAAATGCTAAATGTTACTCGGAGCTAAAGTATCTTTATGTGGCTCGGCTGTACTTATCTGCCTCGCAAGCTCGGTAGATAAACCGTCCAGCCACGCTACATAAAATATAACTTTTGCTCCTAATAACATAATATACTATTACAAGTTCGTAATAAATAATGTTATTTAAGTGTTCATAACATAAACCGCATACGTCTGCTTTATTTACTTACGGCCGGTCTTACGAAGGTCACTAACCTGACGTTAACTTTAAATCGCTGTTAAAATAAACAAAAACTCATCAAAACGTTGGCGCTTATGACAAATTATTCATTAGTAAACAAATTTTTATGCGCTTTTGTTTATTTTAACAGCGAATTAAAGTTAACGTCAGATTAGTGGCCTTCATAAGACCGGCCCTTAGTGTGTGAAAGTTGAAACAGTTAACGTTGGCAATTCCATCCGCGAACGGCAAAGCAAATATCCGTGAACGGCAAAGAAAAGGGAGCACAAAGGTGCCCAGCGTAAAATCAAATCAGCGAACCGCAAAGCTGCGAACGGCGAGGTCTGACTGTATCTGGTAATATTGTAAATTTGTACGTATAGCCGTTACTTGCATCTGCTGTTTATACTTGGAAATCTGCAAAGACCTTCTTACGAGAACTTTTATGCGTAACTTTATAAAATGCATAAAAAAGTTCCGACGTTTCGAACTATCTGAAACCATTATCAACTTAGTTTCGGTTATGGGAATTATATTATATTTTATTATATACCCTGTTTTTTAAAGCTCCGTATGTAATTCATCACATTACAATATTTTGTTTCTCTACGCAGGTTTCTGTTTGAATTTCCGTCAATAAAGCAGAAATATATAGGTACTCTATGGTACACCTTATTTATTGAATTAATATCGTTTTATAAACAATTCCTATTGACTGTTATGATTAATACACTCGTTGTTGTTGTGTAATTGCTATTTTATTTTTGCTTTTTGCTTGATACAAATAACTTTAATGCAGTGTAAACTTTTGCCCATCACAGTGACGGATGTTTTCATAAACAAAATGCAATCTGACATTCACCTACAGCCTTAAATTAAGACATGACTAGATTTTTTATCTTTCTTTCCAAGGCATGTCCTAAATTAGTTTCTTTTTGGAACACACGATACCGTTCCCCAAGGAACTGCTTTCGCATTCCTTCAGGGGGTGCGAGCGTCACTTCAACTACTTTTAACAATTAATCTTTAAGTAAAACTGGAGCGCCCAAGCTGAGAGTCGCACTCTCAATCGAGTGCTTCGTATTTCACTGTAGCCTTGGCTGCAGAAGCGAAATCCACTAGCCCACCGAGGCTCCTACAAATCATTTGTCCTAATGAAGAAATCAATAACATACTCATTTCAGTGATTTGAAATATCTTATACGAAAATTATGTCAAATAAGATTTTATTGTTGCTAATTATTCATAAAATGTGAAAAGTTAACATTTAAAATCTATAAAAATGATTGAATGAGAACTGTAAAACGTTACAATTTCGAAGTGGAAATACCTAAAAATCAAGTTCACGGCATTAATTCCATTGAGCTATGTATTTGACTTGAAATCAGTGGCGGCTCCCTATAAGGAGCCAATGGGCCATGGCCCTACGCTAGCAAACCAGTCATTCAATATTTTTTTTTATTACTAAAGAAACTTTTTTGTATTTAATTTTTAAAACTCTTCTCATCTTAAAGCTCGAACAAAGCACGAGTCATTATTATTTCATGATTATGAATTGCACGATAAGCGCTGCTCGCTTTAACGGACGAATCGGGCCAGATCGAAGTGGTGTAGCTCGGTTGCAGCTTTTCGACAGTTTCTAGACTACACCGGGACAGGGCGACGAAGAACGTGGATCAAAAGATATTTTAGCAGGGAATCTGGGCTAATTCAGTTTGGCCGGCAGCTGTGGTAGTGCGAATCTCACTGAATTCGATGCTTACAACTTTGTCACGTAGCGTAACTTGAGACCATACAGATCAAGAAACGCGGCGTCCGGGTCCGGAATTTCAATCGTTTGCAAGGTCTCGAGCTCTCGCGCCATATTTTAATCACATGTATTAATTAATACTTCGCATTATATAATTGTATTATTGCTTTAATAATCATTACACCTTCAATTTATCACGCACTTGTTGCACGATGAATAAAATTCGCTCGAAAAAAAGCTTGAAATGAAGAAGTTAGGTAGATCTAGCAATAAATTCCTATTATTATACTATACGTATTATATTTTTTACTCATTTTATGCGAAAATAAACTTAATTCTCAAACAGGATGCGTTTTTTCGCCGAATTATACATTAAAACGAAAAATGAAAGCGAGATATTCGTTTCAGTTCATAATCTTTTATTAGCCTCTAAAGTTTGGTAATGTTTTTTACTGATGCTAGTCTATATGCGCAATATTTAGATCTCGGGATGTCGAAATCTGTATGTTTGTGTGGAGGTGGAAAAGTGTTATTAATTTGGTTGGACCTACCATCAAAATTCTTCAGGACCCGCCACTGCTTGACATACGGCTGGTTCAAATTTCTTTTTTTTTAAAAGCTGATTCGTTTATTATATTGTTTTTTTGTGTGTTATATGTGATTATATTTCCCCACTACCACAAAGAACTCGTCACTTAATATCTCAAGCAATTGGAGTTATCCTATCATGAAACAATTTCGGCTTTGAATCCAACATTTTCAATTACTTTCAATCACGCCGCAATGTAGAGAAACCAGTTGAGCAAAATATTATCAAAGATGTAAAAGAACCGTCACGTCACGGTCTCAGCTCCCATATTAGTTATTACAAATAAATGTTACTATACTCCTCGATGTAATGTAATTTTTGTTTAATTTATACAGTTTAGGTTTGTACTATCTCAGTAAATACATTTTTAAACATCAACAGTCCAAACATTTCTTACTGTCATGCGCTGTAATAGCCTCCGTTTTAAAGTAAATGCGATTTCAGCTGCGCTGTATTATTAAGACGAAAAGAGACCTTTATAATTATTACTAGCTGGGCCGGCAAACGTTGTTCTGCCCAAAAATAATTTGTCTCTGAAACCCCGTTTCACCACTATAGAGTTTTAATTTTATGTCAATTACATCATCTTGGACTTAAAAATAAATGCCATTTTCGCAATCAACGTCCCAAGAAACCTCAATAACGACATCCATATCGATTTTTAGACTTATTTACTCCATTTCACTCCCTAAGGGTTAGCGAACCCGATCGACGTTGTCCTGCCAGAACGTTGGTTTGCCTGCTATTAGCGGGTTCAGCAAACGTTTTTTCAATATTCGAATTTTCGATTTTTACATTTTAAAAAATAATGGGGTTTAGAAGGAGTTCAGTGACATAGACACGTACAGAAGAATTATACAGGGTGTTAATTAAGTACGTAGACAAACTTTAAGGGGTGATTCCTTGATCAATTCTAAGATAAAAAGTTCCTACAAACATGGGACCTAAACGGCTTCGTTTTCGAGATACAGTTGAAGTTTAAACAAAAACAGTTTTTTTCAAAAATTTGGAAAACGGATAGAGGTATTCTAATGAAACTTGGTGTAGGTTAGTATTTCAGAAAGTGGCATTGTTCAGTCAAAATAAATTTAATTTATTTCCCCCAGTGGCGTGCATCGGGGCGATCTCAGTTACATTATTTTAGAAAAGTCTGATACGCCACTGTTTTGTAGAAAAAAGTTTTGTAGCTATTGTAAGATTGTGTTTTATTAAATAACATTTTTTAAAAGCTTCCTTAAACTGTATTTTGAAAACGAAGCCGTTTAGGTCCCATTAACGTCCAATGTACGAAATTGCTGTTACAGATTTTTCCATTTTTCTCGCAAAATGTTTATTCTATCAAAAAAATAAAAGATACATCTTTTGTATAGTTTCAATGGATAAAGCTAAAAAACTTGTCGTATTGACTAAAAAACAGTGGCGTACCAGATTTTTTTGAAATAAGGTAGCTGCGGTGGCCCCGATGCACGCCACTGGTGGAAATAAATTACATTTATTTTGACCAAACAATGCCACTTTATGAAATACTAATATACACCAAGTTTCATTACAATACCTCTAGGCGTTTTCCAGATTTTTGAAAAAAAAGTAATTTTTGTTTAAATTTCAACACCCTGTATCTTGAAAAGGAAGCCGTTTAGGCCCCATGTTTGTATGAACTTTTTATCTTAGAATTGATCAAGGAATCGCCTCTTAAAGTTTGTCTACGTACTTAATTAACACCCTGTATATATGAAGATAAAGATTTTCATTTCAAAAAATAATGTGGGGCGGCGGGGGTGGGGGTAAAATTTTGGGGGACCCGACAGACGTTGTCCTGCCCGAACGTTGGTTTGCCTGCTATTAGCAGGTTCAGCAAAGTTTTTTTCGACTTTTCGATTTCTTTTATTTTAAAAAATATTGGGGGGGGGGGTGAAATTTTGGGGTTATATGTTCTCATATGCGAGAAATCTTAAAAAAAATAAAAAACGAAATTCGTCAAAAAATTTTTAAAAAAATTCCTAGAACCCGATTGCAGCGCCACCTACCGGGTCCAATTGTGAATCTAAACCATCCAGGGACCCACTCAAACACACACAAAAAATTTCATCAAAATCGGTCCAGCCGTTTAGAAGGAGTTCAGTCACATACACACGTACAGAAGAATTATATATATAAAGATAGGTAAGTTTATTGACATCAGAGCTGGGACGAATCATCCGAAAATGGATTCAATTCGTGGATCCGAATCATCAAAAATGATTTGAATCACGGATACCAAGTTCTGATCCTTTTTTGTATAAAAAAATGATTCGAATGACAGGATTCGAATCATTTTTGAGACCATGAATCCGACTCCTCAGTTTAACTTCGATATTAATGTTACAGTATCCAGTTGCAATTGTTATTTCTGATTTCGTCAACAACAGAAAGAAAACACACAACGTCTGAACAAAAAATAACTGAACCATAGACACGTTTGTGGCATAAATAAAGAATTCGAATCACGGAAAATGATCAGCATCTTTTTGTGCCGAGTATTTGAATTAGTGATGGGCATAACCGGACAATTTACATAACTGAATTATTTGCATTCGAATGACATTAATAACCGAATGATTATTTGAATAATCATGCGAATAAATTTTGGCTCTCGATTCGTTTCGATTTCGCCGGTTAGCGGTTCACCGTCATCTGCATCGGCATCGTAACTTGCAAATAGCAGAGGAACTCAGTTAATCGTTAATTATAATAATTGTATAAATGATTTTTATTTGATTTCTAAGGAGTTTAAACCATTGAGAATAGCTATATCAATACTAATCATAAATAAATGATAAATATGCGAATACAAAGTATCTATTGAATCTATTTTTAGTTCCTAAAATTCTCTAGTAGCCACCCTTCCCTTTTCGCTTGCACATTATACCGGTATATTTTAGAATCCATAATTTATCTACGTTCAGCCTGCCGCGGTTCTAAGGACGCACACTTAAAATTTTAAACATCGAAATCCACTTCTTGTTCCACGTTCATATCATATGACGACGGATGGGCATCGACTGCTCCGTTATTAAAAATTAAATATAAATGTGTTACGATATTGGAAAATTTTATTTCGCTTTCTGTTTATCCCTTATTAGGCATAATCAACCGCGTTTCGAAGCAAAAATTTAGGCCGTTATAAATTAATACCAACACAGCTTCGGCAAATCTCATACTCAGCAGAGCGTTATCTTTAATAGGAACGGCCCCATAAATTTAACTGGTCAACTCGGAGTCTCAAATGTGTTAATAACATCAACAAGCAACCGCGAGCCTCACTTGGGTCAATCAGTACAATCTGCCTTGCTTATGGTTATGAATGACGTATTATTTACAGAATTTCGATCACTCGCAGGTCGCTGAGATACGGCACGTAGTACGTATGAGGATAAGGTTATTTTTCATTCGAATACTTGGAACGAAAACCGAGTTACAGAGGTTATTTCAATAACCGGATAACCGGTTATTTTTCATTCGAATAAGCCCATCACTAATTTGAATACCTCTTACGAATCCTAAAAAGGATTCTAATCCTAGATTGGAATACTGAATGATTCCAATCATACACAGCTCTGGTTGATATAGAATATTTCTTCTTTTTTCGAAAACCGCGTAGTTAAAGTAATATAAAAATATATATTATTGTACTCAATCTGAGCGGTGAAATCAATTACTATATTCACGGCCTGCTGAATGGTTTGACAAACGTCACTGTATGCGGCCTGGGCATATGTGAACATTCGCGATTCGCCGCAGAGCGCTGTATACCCACGAGCGGGAATTTCAAATTTGCAATGTAACAGCAATTACTACGTTGACTACAATGCAAATATTTGATTAAATTTTACGACGTTTCTTAAAACTTTACAACAATAATATAACCCTCCCGTGTATTTTTCACTTTGATTTTCTATTGTGTTTTCTGATTAGTTTCATGCTAGTTTTTTCGTGTATTTTCTCATTTACGTTATTTATGTTTACAGTATAATTTGTTGATTAACTTATTCGTTATTATTAAGATTGCATTTGGTATTCTTAAAATAGAAAGTGGTTCGACATAGGTATAATAGGTGCAACGTGCAAATATACCAATTGGGGAAGATCTTGTCATGAATTTTCCTCGAACGAAATGATTTGTAAGCTAAATTTAAATTATCGTACTGGTGCTTCAAATAACGTACCTTTTTAGCGATATCTATTTTCTATTTTTATTTAAATATCCATAAACAACGAGAAAGAATTGTTAGTTGTAGCTTTCAAGAAAGGTGTTTCCGAGTAACTCCTTCTGGGTGAAGACTATTAAATCACATTGCGCTCTCTTTAGTAGGTACAATAATTGTAATTACTACATTTATAGATAGGTATCCAATAAAACATAACTTTTAAATGTTTAATTTTACAATTTTTCAATAAATTACACATAAACTTACAACCTTACAATAACACACAGAATAGTGTACTTCATTACTATTACCACCTAGAACATCTTCCAAATTTGTAAGAAATACGATTATCTGCATATCATATGCTAGTTTAGTGCAAATGTGTGAGCTATCCAAAAAATACCTGCCTGAAAATATGATTCTGTCTTCAACTACGAATTCTTGGAGTTCCACGCCTCTCTCAAGAAACATATTAAAACTATAGATCTCTAAGATGTACTTACACGACACTAAATAGATAACACCATTCATAATTATATTAAATTCAAAACAATAGGTCCTTATATTACTGATACTGCATTTAAAAAATCATTTCTAAATACAAATTAGTCTTGGCAGCCGTTGTCATTTAAATGTCATCGTGGGTATGTCGCGCCAAAACGGCCAAAATTGGCGTTTTCTCAGAAATGAAAACAACAATGGATTTCAAAAAAATGCCCAGGCCGTATAAAGTGACGTTTGTCACACAATTCAGCAGGCCGTGACTATATTATACTACTTAATATGAAAAATTTATAAAGTTCTCTAATATTCTGGATACAGTAAAAATTATAGCAATTATAGCGTTGGTAGTTTTTTATTATGCTTTTGTGTAATTTCTGGCACAATAAGGCGTTTGAATTTCATTCGCACTGTTCAGAACACATCTTGTATTGATGGAGGGAATAAACAATTTTCAGTGTGTTAGTAGCGTTAGTCACATGACAACTATATTGACGTGGTACTAGGATAATTTATTTTATTGATGTTAACACGTTAATCCACCTCCAAAATTACTACAGTAAAAGCTCAATAACATGAACAGTTGCAGATATGAACCTCTTGGTCCTGTGGACATTCCATTTTTTACGTAAACAGAAATACAGTCGATAATATGAAAAACACAATGACTTGTCATCGGCATAGAATGAAGAAGTGGACGCCCCTATTTTACAATATGTTTACAATATAAGAAGGCTGTAGTTACAAGTTCAGCTCAAAAACGAAAACACAGTAACGTAAGTCCTTTTTTTTTCATCAAAATGGTTTTTTAAATGTCTTAGACATATACACGCATACATAGTACATAACTACAAATACCGAAAAAAATAAACATTTTCACTATAAATCTTCAATTTTTTGCACCCCGGTAGTGTGAACACTTGCGCCAATTTGAACATGATTGGAATTATTGTGTTCACGTTATCGATCTTCTACTGTATTTACAAAAGCAAAGGCGGATATTTTAGAGCAAGACATAATATACTCGTAAATAAAAAAGTTCAAATGTATGTTGTAAATTTTACTATAGTCATAGTACACACATAATTTGCGCCTTTAGATATCGAGACAACCAAATTTGAAGTTATGCCAAAATAACCTTATTCTTACTTTATAAAAAAAGTTTTGAGTTAACCTAAATCAACAACAGTAAATATTAGCAATCAAACACGGGTACAATTTGCTTACTGGTTAAAATGAGCCCATAATTTCAACACAATATAATTTTTCGTCACATTAGCAGTAATAACTTTCTTCTGATAAAAACTAATGTAAATATTTTTTTGCATAGTGATCGAAAAATCGTATGCCATTTTTTTTAACGCAAAAATCGTGAAAAGATGCACTTTTTTTAACTATTTTATTGCAATGTCAATTTGACAGATGTCAATTCCGGGCTTTGCCCTCGTTATCAAACTGCAAATTCATGAAAAAAAGTATGACTTTCAAAACTAGTTGTACAAATTACTAATGTATAACTACAACGGTTTTTTAATTTTAAAAAGCGCCTGTAAATACTCGTAGTGAAGAACAGCTATGCATTAATACGCTTTAATTAACATGTATTTACTGTCTAAAACAAAGCTCTATGTCAGATAAATCAAGTTGTACTTTTAAAAAATTGTCCCGTCTATAGCAGCGTTAACAAAACAGAAGCTTGATGAGGGTAAATTTTAATTCATTAGGGTGTGAATAGAAAAGAATTGTGAACTGCTATTCGGACAACCGATGCGGACGCGGCCGCTCAAAAAACATTTTGGAACTCGGTATGTAAAGGATGAGCTACTTGCGAAAAAAATGTCGACTGCCAATTTTTTTCTTCTTTGTAAATATAACCCATGGTTTTTAGTCGGCACATATAACGATTCTATAGATCATATTTCATTTGCATTTAAAAGTTGGCAATGTCTCATCCGATCTCCGTAGTGGAGATGTGCTTAGTTTAATGTTAAATATTTAGGGTAGTTGTATGGCAAGAGCTACTCAAGAGACTAACGGCTTGAGGCGACTTTAGAACAGCCGAAGATGAAGGGAATGATCCGCATGTCACTAGAGGAAATCGAATTCAAGGCCGCCGTAGTGCTAGCTAGAGCAAACATGTAGTCCATACATAGACTATTCGCGTCTCAAGAATATTTTACTTTGAGAAATGGTTGCCTCACTTTCTTGATCAACGATTTACGCTGTATGTTACAATATAATTTTCAACAGATGCAGTTCTAATAGCAATAATAAAACTTTATTCTGTTGAAAGACCTATCTTAAGAATAATAATAATAAAAAGAAATACTACCACTGTTCTTGAGCTATATCGAAACTAATTCGTTAAACATTCAAGGAATAACTTTTGGAAAAAATGCTGGGGTCCGTCGATTTTTATTTTTTGTTACGTATTTTTTCAAGTAAAATTTATACATACAAGGTGACCCGCGTAGGAGGTATGACGTCATCGATGTTTTTTTAATGGCAACCCTCGCTTTATTACGGAATTTAAAAGAACACATTTTTTTTACTTACGCTAAGGTAATTTTTGCGTATAGGTCACGTGTCTGAAAATTATGAAAAACAATTTAAATTTGCAAAATACTAAAGTTTATATTAAGAAGTATGATTTTACGCTTTTATCAATGACAGTAATCAGTAAAAAACATGTCGATCGTCTTAGTTACTGTCAGGCAGACAACGGTGAACAATTTGTACATTTAATTTAGTTGTTTTTGAAATTATCATTGCAATTAAATTATCTTTAATGTTTTTTCTTAATTTTTGATCATCTGACCTACACTCAAAAATCAGCTTAACGTAAGTAAAAATATGCTTGTTTTCAAATTCCCTAATAAAAAAGGGGCTTGCCATTTAAAAAAAACATCGATGACGTCATACCTCTTACACGGGTCACCTTGTATGTATAGATTTTATTTGAAAAAATGCGCAAATAAAAATAAAAATCGACGGATCCGAGCGTTTTTTCCAAAAGTTAGGTACTCCTTAAGCTTTTAAGGAATTTATCAACTACTTTACGAAAGCACTGTATATCTAGCGCTTGTATAGCAGAAGTGAACGGCGAAAAATGGTTGCTCTCTCTAAATTAGTTATCCGATGTACGTAAACAATTTCAAAAATAAATTGTCTCCCGTTGATTTAAAATGAAATACAGAATTTCGACAACAATGAATGGTAAATTAAATACTAGCAAAAACACTATCATTTCAACAGTTACATTTATCAAATAATCAAAGAATAACATTAGTTTCCATTATGCAAAGACAACAAAGAGAGCTGTTTACAGTAGCTCGACGAGCTTTTATTCAAATTTAATTGGTAGACGGTAATTTTGCTTAAATTTGTAATTAAATGTACAGCTGTTTGCAAATAAAACTAGGTCAAGTCTTGAGAATACTTTTTGCGTTTTTAATAACGTGTGACACTGGCTCTAACTTATATTTCCGTAGGTGACTACATAAAATATTATTAAAAATATAAACATAAGAAAAAGCAACGTAATTACGAGTATTTAATATTATATTGTACATCATATTGCATATTACATATTAGCTGTCCCAGCTTTATTTGCAATCAGCTGTACATATTTCAATAGCAGAATGAAAACTATCAGAACGTTGCGGGTTTGCAGAAGATATTGCTTGCCATTTCAGAAATTGTGTGGAACAATGAATTTGCTCCACAGAAGTGCTCTCGTCTTATTTGCAATCTTCAATCTAATGTAACCAAGCTGTTTTGCTTACATAACAAACAAATGATATGGATTAAAGTAAAATGTCGTAACATCAACGCGATATAATTAAAAGATAAGTTACCATTACACCACATAAATAAGTTTACAAGTATTATATTTTTGGTTTGTAATATCTGTTTCCGTCGCCCTCCTTATAAAATGTGATATTACGGATGCATTTACGTAGAAAAATGCCACCTTTTTGGACATCATTAATTTTTCGTCTGCAAACGCTTTTCATCCGCAACAACTCTTATAATTCACACTCCCCTTTATTTATTCTTTCAAATTATGACGATCGAAGGACAAATTTAATATGCACCTCGGACGAAAACTGCTGCTTATGGCATTGTCCGATTGCTTGCATCGGCCAGCAGTTGCAGACATCATCCATAAAAAGCGAACGTTTCGACCTAGATACATAAATACATAACTATTTACGCCGACCTCTATAAAATGTGATTTTACGGACGCATTTACGTACGAAAAATGCCACTTTTTTGAACACCATTCATTAATTTTTCGTCCGCAAACGCTTTGCGGCCGCAACAACTCTTATGATTCACTCTCCCCTTTATTTTTTTTCAAATTATTGGACGGAAGAATTTCATATGCACCTCGGACGAAAACTGCTTTTACTCACAATCGGTTGATAATAATAGGTACGTTTCTAACTTTCAAAACAGTAGGAAAGCGAGTCATTGTTTACTTTACAGCTAGCCGGGATAGTTATTTACATTACAAGTGCGGTAGGTCGCATTTTACAGCGCGAGGTTTTAATTTTAAAGCACGACGCGAAGCGGAGTGCTTTAATAAAACCGAGCGCTTGAAAATGCCTAACGCACCGAGTATTGTATTACATTTTTTGGCCGACATATATTTTTTTAATATTTTCTATAAATTCATGACTTCGCTTTCGAATATCAAGCCATCAAGCAGCTGATATCAGTAAATGTTGTAGTTGACACTTTGAAACGTCAAAATTCAAAGTCGTAAATATCAATTTTCTTTATTTCTCCTAAACGCAGCTGAACGATAAAATACGTAACTAGCGCTTCTGCTAACACCCGTTATTACTACAAAGCAACTTTTTGTTTAATGGTCTCTGAAAGCTAAACATTTTCTAGCCATTTTACCGCACCGCGGTGCGACAAAGCACTGACTAACTGTAAAATCGTAGTTACGGTGGACGTCAACTGTGCATGAATGTGTTGTTTACAAGTGACGAGGCCAAAAAAGCTTTTCCCGGCTAGCTAAACGACACTTTCAATGAACTTGTCATGTTACCTAGCAACAGCGTCGCAGACTCCTTTGATAAAGTGACTTATTAAACTGTGATAAAAATACGTGTTATTTGCAACTTACCTCATTAAATATACAGTGTGTCCGCGGATTGAGTTCACATAAGGTGTAAATAATAACAAATATTTGACTTTTAGAAGCTGATATTCTAGGATTCGGTCCTGCTTGTTCTTAAACCAAGATTTTGAGAAAATCAATCGAATTCATTAATATACAGGGTGTTTTTCGAATCGATTTAAAAAAAAAGGGCCAAGAGTAAAACTACCTTTATTAGAAGGGATAACAAAAAAAGTATTAAGAAAAGTTGTTTAAAAATTTCGAATTTCGTGTGGACAGAAGGGCAATATTCAATCATATTGAATGAGTATTAATTATTATTGACATTTTAAATATAATGTTGGTATTTTAACAGTAAATTTATATATATTTTGCTAAAAGAACGATAATTAGGATTTAATAATGGCAGGTATACTGAAAATATTCCCAAAGATGCGACATTATTTCGAGTTTTAATTTCTTTTACTGATATTTTAGGTTAGGAATATAATATTGAAAAGCGGTTTTCACTAGCGTCTTAGACCCTTATTTGGCTATATTTTGTTGCAATAAAAGTGATATTGTTGCATTTAATTGTTTTGAGAAACTCCATTTCATTTGTAGTGTTGTCGCAAAACGCCCTCTAGCGGCAACACAAGCAATCTAAATCAAGCTGCTCAAGGCAGCGTTGATAGCCTAAGAAAAGCCCTTTTCAACGACTCCAAGTTTGACAAAATCCGTTCAGCCATTTTGAAGTTGACATTTATTTCCAAAAATGTTCGGACACCCCCCACCACTTTCCCTTAAGAGATAGAGCAAAAAGCATTGAAGGAAAAAGAATCGAATTTATCTCAGCTTTAAAACGGTGTCCATTTTAGCTATCTGTAATATAAGAATATTTCTCAAAAAACGGGATTTAAAATTCAAGAATGCGATTACGCCCCCTGGCGGTCATTCTAGAAACTTAAAAATAATTTCCAACATTTTCTCTTGGCAGCTTGAGTCATAAATTTTTTTACCTAAAGTCTTTATGACAATTACTTTTTAAGATAGGGCCGAGTGCCCTTCTTAATTGGCCATCCGGTATATGTTGGGAATAGATTCCGAGTTTGCTCAATTGCCGAAATGTATTTGGTCAATACTGCAATTGAACGAATGCAGTAGACAATTGGGCGAATTTTTACGAATTTAGGCAGTTTCCAGATTTAGCATTGAATTTCCGCAATTGAGCGAATTGTGCATCTAAGTCTAACATATGGTAATTGTATATTAAATTACTGAGAGCCATTATTGCTGGTAAAGTGCTGCGCAGCAATCGGCAGGTAGTCGGTTCGAGCCCCACAACCGGACATTGGTAATAGCTAGAGTTCCTATATATTTAGGAACTCTAGTAATAGCTAACGCTCTCCGGCCATCATACGAACACCTTTAGTGGTCGTGATCCCTGGGAAAAATTCTTACTTAATTCAAGGGGTTAGGCTAGCCACCTACCCCGGCCGCGGTTATGTACAATTAAGGTTCGAATTAATGTTATCACGGTGATCATGGTTTGTTAGACACAGGAAAATTAGGATAAAAATTCATTACGATTTGGGCATGGGAGCAATGATACTCCAAAATTATCACAGATTTGTATCGTTTTTTGGTGTTCATATATACAAATAAGGTTCCTCACCTATGTCAGTCGCTTGACTAAAACGGCAATTTCCTAATTTAATGACATGTGAAACATTATATGTATTTATAATTATGGTTCTTAGGTACGATAGAAATAATAGCTACAAGTAGGTACATTCTTATGTTAATTAACTGCGCTGGAGATAAATGGTTACGTTTGCTGTTGCTGTATTGGTGAAGTTTGGAACATCAGACTATCTTAATTTATTTTTACTACTGGGAAAATAAAATTAGCAATGAAAATTTTACGGATAGTGTGCGCATAAAAGCGTCACTTTAAATAATTTACGTTAGGACATGCATCTAAAAATGGACTGTCCAAACCTCCGCTCCCACAAATCTGACAGGAATCGAATTTTGGCAAGCTGGATGTAATTTACCCTTTATTTCTGTAAAAGAATGTAGTTAACAATTTTCAATTAAATCGAGCAATCGGTCGGTAACTCGTTCTAGGCCTAGGTCCAATCGTGCTATCAGACAATTACATCAAATATATTTATTAAAGTAACATGTAAACACTACTAGCGTCACGTTACGACATTCACAAGGTCGTTTAATTGTAAAAAAACAGTTGAATTAACTAAAAATAGCATTAACTCCCAATATCTAGAAAGTAATGCGAGAACATGGTTTTCGATTTATCATGTTACATATTTCGTCTGCAAAAAACGTTTTATGCGTAATCAGCAGTAGCATAAGAAGTAAACAAACAGTCAACGTATTGCAAAGATGTTATTTTTGTAAACTCAGAAGATTATGTTCTGACGATTTCACATTTCCCATAAAAAAATCCTTCACGTTATCCAGAATGTTAACGTGCTAGAAATTTTGTAGCATTTCGCCACTCTTGCATAAATTACCCCTTATTAACCTTATACTAACTTGTTTGGAGACCATCTAATTCAGCACAAAAAGTAGCGCAGATTTACTCCATTTGCACTATTTTAATTAAATAAAATCGGTGGTTTTTATTATCCTCAATTTTTTCCTTCCTTGAAACGCATTTCCGAACCCATGTCTAGGTTTTTTTCTTAAAATGAACTAAGGAATCGCCTCCCGAAGTTCGGCGATGTCATTTTTAAACATCTTGTAGAATATGCACTTAAAGATGTTTATTATCTATGTTCTGTAAATTTACTGTTAAGAGAAGTTTTAGCTGTGTCATACCGACGGCTTAACTGAAAGAACCAAGAAACACAGAACAACAAAATGTTTTGCATGTGTCCTCTGACCCTTTTTGGAATTCTAAATAATTCTCTGGCGGTAGAGACACTCTTCCATAACATTAACATGCTTCTTTCTCCTTGCTAGGCATGTATTTCAACCAGTTACGCAATCTAATACAATGCCGTTAAAAATTTACTGTTTTACACTTTAGTTCTCACACGGCCTGCAAGTTGACAAACTGAAATGTTTTGATAACACGCATTCTAAAACTGTATTATTGGAGAAATAGCTACAATTGGAGACTCATAACTTATTAAACGCAAAAGTTACAGTAGGTTAAACACGTCGCAGATCCTTCCAGATTCTGCGCGAGCATTTAAGGGTAACACCGAGAAATTAGATGTAAAAGCCATAAAATCACACATCTAGACTGAATGTGCATTACGTGTATCTGCTTTTTGAAATCCAGATTCCATGTCTTGCTTAATGACCGTACCAAAACACCAAACACGCACGATCTTACGAGCTTTGCGCGTTTTAAACATTTGCACTTCTCTGATTTCTTATGAGGACCATGTATAAAATTTATTTAAAAAATCTCTCACCGGTGGATTGTGTGAAGTGTCTTTACAATTATGAGGTACAAAATACATACATTAAATTTCCTGAGACCTTTCTATTTCTATAACTTATCAGCAAATCGTGCTAGGGCGACCCATTACCAACAATGGTAATAACAATAACACTATTTCAATTAATTTAACCTAGTCAGCTAATTGAGTATTAGTGTGTCAATTAATTAAACTACTATATTAACACATTTAAAAGTTTGCTATATACGATATAGCAGTCTATTCATAGCCTTACATCACAACAACCTTACTTTCATTCTAAGACGCTCCAGTTGGAAAATTCTCTTAAAAATGCAATAAATAAACTAGATAAAGATATATGTATATATACAGAAGGAAGAAAAAACCTTGATTAGTTGCGATGTTAGAATAATTTCTAATGCAAATTTAGGAGTCAGGACAACTGTATTTGGGTGAATTTAAATATATTGACGTCTAATGGCCAATATAACGCGTGATCAAATATATTTGAGACTAGCTTTTGCCGGCGGCTTCGCACGCGTAGGAAACCTACCTAAGAAAGTACTAAGGGTTAAAAACTACTTATTTTTTCAGTTTATACTTCAAGTATTTTTTATGTCATGTCCACCGGCTTGGACTTAAAAATAAATGCCATTTTCGCAATCAACGTCCCAAAAACCCTCAATAACGACACCTATATCAATTGTCAGACGTATTTACCCCATTTCAACCCCTAAGGGGTTGATTTTTGGAAAATCACAAAATACGTGTTTGCTTATTTGTTTTTCGGAGTACTCCTACGAAGTTTCACGTCGAAAAGTTTATTTAATATTATTTTTCGATACCAAATTGGAACCCCCATTTTACCCCTTTAGGGGTTGAATTTTGAAATATCCTTCCTTGTTCCTTGTATACATCATAAAGGGAACCTCTGTGCGAAATTTCAGCTTTCTAGGTCCAAGGGTTTGGGCTGGGCGTTGATGAGTGAGTTAGGACTTTCATTTTTACATACAGACTAGCTTTTGCCTGCGGCTTCGCTCGGGTAGGAAACCGTCTTGGACTTAAAAATAAATGCCATTTTCGCAATCAACGACCAAAAAACCTCAATAACGACACCCATATCGATTTTTAGACTTATTTACCACATTTCACCCCTAAGGGGTAGATTTTCGGAAAATCACGAAATATGTGGTTGCTTATTTGTTTTTAGGAGTACTCCTACGAAGTTTCAAGTCAAATGTCTATTTAATATTATTTTTCGATACGAAATTGGAACCCCCACTTTACCCCTTTAGGAGTTGAGTTACGAAATTCCTTGTATACATGATAAAGGGAACCTCTGTGCAAAATTTCAGCTTTCTAGGTCCTAGGGTTTGGGACGGGCGTTGATGAGTCAGTGAGTGAGTGACTGAGTCAGGACTTTGCTTTATATATATTATCATTGTCCGAATTCCGTTTTTAACATAGGAAATTAGTGAGTGCGACAAGGAAGACATAAACAAAATGAGTAGCAAGACAAAGATAGAATGTAATCATGGCTACGTAATTTTTAAACTAAAATTAAGTCATTGAAACAAACAAACACTTCTGTCAAATATCTTATGTCATTAAGATTATAAAGTGAGGTTTAAATAATTAATAGCTATTTATGCAACAAGTGCTAAAAGTCGACGTTTAGGCACGAAAATTAGGAAACGAAGCCGAAGGCTGAGTTTCATAACATGTCTCGTGCATAAACGACTTTTAGCACGCGTTGCATACAATATTTTATCTTCGACCTTAATTTTACTGTTATTCATCCATAAATATCGATTTAACAAAGGTTTGCATCCAGTGGCGTAGCTACACTATGCCGGGTCTGGGTTCCGAATAATATCCGGGCCTTTTTCACTAAGTTTACAAAACACTACAAATTGTATATATATTCAACATTAAATGAACAAAATGTAAAATGTAACGTTTTGTACAAAATATATATTTTATATGTAATAAATCAAGCTTTAAGCATATAAATATAACATAACAGACTCTAATGCTATTTGTAACTAACATACTTTAAGCATACATTTAAAATAACAAAACATATATAAGTAGCACACATACCGACATACGCACATACATTGAAAACTATTAAGTAAAAACTTCTTTTTTGCGAACTTTAGCACTTGAATTAACTCCGTGACGTTTAATTTATTAGCTGTTTCATTTTCTATTGAAAGCATCGATAGCGATGATAGTCTGCTTTGGTTCATACTATAAATTTCTTAAATATGTTTTTATTAACTTCAGTTTAGAAAAAGAGCGTTCCGCAGTGGCTACATTAACAGGAATTGTCAAAAATAGCAAACATGCATTTAAAATTTCTGAGTAACTATTACAAGAAGAAAAATTTTGAATTAATATAAAATTAGTTAAATCTGCAATTGAATGTATAGTACTTAATTCTTTACGAAAACATGTCCGAAATTGTAATAGTTGAATGGAAAAATTCTCTGATATATCGTCACTATATTTTTGATACACTATGTTGCTCAATTCAAATAATTCGTCATCAGATGTATTTTGCAATGTTGCTGGCAATAACACTTGAAAGTTTTTATATACATCTTTACTACCACTTGATCTATTATTTAATTGATTTATGACTATATCTAAAGTTTTATTAAAAACATTAATTCTAAACACATCTTCATTGGTTTCAAATCTATAGTGGTTATAATATTCGTCGAAATACCGCTTCGGCCGTGATATGCGTTTATTTTCAAATTCGGTTTTAACACCCCATTTCTTTGCTAAATCAACTCCTTCAACTTTTATCTCATTAAACTGATGTCTCATTGTTTTAACATTTTCAAACGCATCATCAAATAATTTTGTTGCTTTTTCAATATTTTGTTGTTTATTTTGTAATGATTTAGATACAGTGTCAATTGTAAGCAATAACTTTGATTGTAATACAATCAGAAAAACAGTCTCAAATTTCTCTAATTTACTTTTTAAAGATTTGGCTTCAGTAATTTCAGTTGAAGTTTCTGATGTTAATATTAATTTAGATAGAGCTTTAAGTATATCCGTATATTTAAAACGCAAAGCTAACAACGCATCATGTCTGGAAGAGCAACGTGTTGGTGTTAATTTTTTTAGAGTAATGCGGCAAGGATTATCACTTATAGCCAAAAGTAAAGTCCACCTTTTGATGCTATGGCCAAAAAACATATAAATTTGATCTACTACATCATAAAAGTTTCTGATTTCGTTAACATTTTTCACAGAATCGTTGAGAACTAAGTTTAAATTGTGTGCCGCACAATGCACATATGGAGCGTTAGGAGCTTCTTGCAAGATTTTTGCTTGAACTCCATTGTAAATGCCACTCATATTGGCAGCTCCATCATTGTTTTGCCCACGAAGTTGTTTGATCGAAAGGCCATTGCTGCTTATTGCATCAATTATTTGGTTAGTTAGAACTGCTGCGGTTTGGTCAACAGCAATAAATCACAAAAATGATTCCTCAATTGATACTCTAACAGGTATAGAATTTTCGTAAATGATTAAAACGTAGCGAACCACTTGACTTAACTGATCAATTTTTGAAATGTCCTGCGTTGTATCAGTTATAATACAAAAAAAGGGTGCTGATTTTACTCGTTCTATAATTTGAAGCTTAGTAGCATTGCCTAGCATATCTATTATTTCATTTTGTATATCAGGACTTAGATATGTAATAGAATTTTTAGGTTTACTTTCTAATAGTTCTTTCAAAACAGGGTCATAATAAATTAGAAATGAATTTAATAACAGAAAGAAACAGACCAGGATTTGACTTGAATCAATGTTTTCATCATGCCCTCTAAAAGGCATTTTACCAGGTAGCTAACATTAAAGAAACTTTAATTATACGTTCTAGAATTTGTGACCAAAATGAAATTTGCGTTCGGAGTAGTGCTTCTTGTTTATAGTCAATTGTTTTATTTAAGCGCCATTTATCAAATAATGAACAACACGTGTTATGTTCAGGATCTTCCTCATGTCTGGCAATTGTGCGCTGCAAATGGATCCAATCGTTAAAGCCGGTAATTAAAGAATGATTCTTTTTTGAAAATAACCAACAGGGTTGACAATAACAATAATTTAAACGTTGAGAGTAAGAAAGCCACAGTGTTCGAGTGTTTAGTCCTGATTTTGTTGTTTTTATCTACTAAAAATCGGAGAAGCTTCTGGAATTTGCATCGCGTGGATAAGGTCCAGGTGGCTGCCAAGGTCCGTTATCAATTAGAAATCGCTTTTGCGTAAGTGTTAATTCCGAAGGAAAGTTACCTTTATCAGTCGCATACAATTGACCATCATCCGTTTTATTTTCTTCCACGTCTACGAAAATTATATCCAATTTGAGAATTTAGAATGAGTTTTTATAAAATGCTTAATTATCAAAATATACGGCCTTCCACACCAACGCTCACGGTATCACATTTCGAAACGACTACAAATATATAACATTACAAAACTATGCTCAAAATGGATTTTTTCATTCTTAATCATGGAATCCCCTCAGAATAAAGAATAAAAGGTGATTATTTTTATAAAACTTATAAGAAACGCGGGCCCCCAAAACGCGCGGGCCCTGATTCCGCGGAACCCGCGGAACCCCAGTAGCTACGCCACTGTTTGCATCTACGACACTTCTAATTTATGTCATAATAAACAGTAGGCCATGCGCGCGGGCGACTGTTTGCGAAGCCAGTACTGTCAAGGTCAGTTACGAAATGTAATTATTAATACTCCACATCTGACTGTATTCATTACATAACGCTTTAATTACTTCAAAAACACATTACCTGTAACGCAAGAAGCAACTAGAATAACTTTACAACTTCACTTCCAGTTCGAAATTGTAGTTTTATAACCTCACTTCACTTTTAGCCCTTGTGCTAAAAGTGAACAGCTGATTTCTTTAACCACGGTAAACTATAAAACGTCACTTTTAGTGAAACAAGCTAGCGCTAAAAGGCATACTTTTAGTAGTGGTCGTAGATAAAATAATTATATGAATAGTGAACAATAGTATATTTACACCTCACTTTATACTTTTTTAGTTTAAAAATTAAGTCAATGAAACAAACAAACACTTCTGTCAAATATCTTATCCGTCATTAAGAGTATAAAGTGAGGTTTAAATATACTCTTGTTTACTATTCATATAATTATTTTAATTATTTAAACCTCACTTAATACTATATGACAGATAAGATATTTGACAGAAGTGTTTGTTTCATTGACTTAATTTTGAAGTTTCAAAATTTACCTAGCCATGATTACATTCTATCTTTGTTCTGCTACTAATTTTGTTTTCCCGCTGCTGATGATGTAAGTCAGTGATACAACCTTAGTAACGAAACGTGTAAGTCGGTGATTATATTTGTTTGCTGCTTTGTCTTGACAACGGAACTTAATACTATTATTAAGTTCCTAGGATAATAAAATTAGCAAAGCAAGATGCAGATTTAGACGTTTTGTTTATAAATTGCAAGTGTTTATGTGACATGTGACACTCACAGGTAACACGACTCACGAAAACTAATCCTGGTGACAGGTGACAAACCAAAGGATTTTTTCAAAAATCTAGGAAAATTTCGATAAGCAGCGGGAAAAATATAATAAGATAACTCGGAATGTATCGCATATTAACATTTTCGGCAGGCAACAAGCCTCGACTTCGTCTTGGCTTGTACTTGCCTACCTCAAATGTTAATAGGTCCTTACATTCCTTGTTACTTAAATAGCTATTATGTCTTCCTTGTCGCACTCATTAATTTCCTATGTTCAAAATGGATTTCGGATATCTGTATATAGATTACAACAGGCGTAGCAACTGGAGACTATTTTTGTGATTAACCCAGAACTTAACGGGTGAATTGCGTGCCAAACTTCTAGTTAAAAATGAAAGCCGAAAACAACAAATGCAAGCGCAGCAAATAAACAGATTTTAGAAATTTTTAAGTTAACACTAAATGTAAAATAAAATGTGTGCATGTGTGTGAAAAAAACAACACTTTTTTATATTTGAAGCCTTCACCTAATTCGTTAAGCACATTTTGTAGAATTTGTGGTGAGTTAACTTTCCGAATTTTGAAACAATTCGTTCTCTAAGTTCCTAAATTGTATTATTGGTGTTTTAAATACCCTATTTTTAGATAAAGCCAACCAAAGAAGTCCACAACAGTTAAAGGAAAACGAGGAAAAGGAATTTGCGTTCCTATTTTAATGAATCGCTCATTAAAATACTCCCGTAATAGTTCAAGAGTTGCATATCCTGTGTCAGCTGAAGCGCCATCCTGTTGGAAAAATCCTTCTTGGAGATAATCGTGAGGCACAGAATTTATAAATAGCTCTGCGATTTCTTGCTAATGACGTTCCTGTATTAGGACCACCAAAGAAAATTGAGCCAATTAATATCCGACGACTGAATCCTAACCACACGCCAACTTTTTGCAGGTGCAGTGGGGCCTCTGGATAAAAATGGGGATTAACGGCACTCTACATGTGAAGGTTTTGGTAATTAATGTAACCCTGAAGGGTAAACTAAGCTTCGTCCCAGAAGAAGGTTTTATCGGCAAAATTTCACCTGCTTTGTGTAATCGGGGGATCGAAGCGCTTGTACTGTAGTTATAACACGGATGTATATCACTATCATTTTTTTTAATGTTATGGTATGCTCCACAGGAGAAGTCAGTTTGTTATGTTAACTAAATCTACTACGGATTGACGTGATAGGTACGTTGCTAATTATTTCTCGAACATTAGCAATATTTTCAGCAGTTCTGTTTTTATGTGGATACTTACTACTGTAACGCCCCGTTTCAATAGCGCGTTCTTGCAATTAGCATCTTCTTTCGGACCACCTTATATTTAAATAATGTCGCAAAGAAACTCAGGCTTATCGCATTAAGCGCCTGACTTTAGAGATAGGACACCTACAAGCTTTTCTGGACGAAGCACGCTCTGGTGCTTTCAATTTCTAAGTAGGCTCACTTGAAAACCGTCGAATTGCTAGATTATTGATTTTTCACGAAGCGCGCTTTGCGGAAATGCTTGGAGCAGGCCGAGACCGCTCTTGTTTAAACAAACGAAAACAGCCAGCGCGTTGTTTCTTCGCATACGGCCGCAAACATATTGGTAAGAATGCATCTTCTAGTTGATCTTTGCATACTACTTTCGATATGTGGGCCGGTTCCCATGCGGCTTCCATAAATAGCCGTGAACAGCTTTGGTAAGAATGCGTTTTCTAGTTTAATGTTGGCTACTAATTTCAATATTAAGGCCGGACCCCATGCGGTTTCCTTAAAGGTTGTTCTACAATTGCTAAAGAATATCAAGGCCTCTCATTTTACGCTTTTACGTACAAGCTAGCCAGAAATTCCAGAATACGTAGGCCGCCCTTTTTACAGCAGTTAGCTGTTCTCTTTGATAGTGCCGTCCTTGGATTCTAAGAATTATGCAGCCTAATCCGGCTTAGAAGGCTTCTTTGGTGGTGCAACATACCAGGATTTTCCCCTCACGATCGCTGGACATGACAACGAATCAAATTGTAAGTACATGCACTTCTCTGCGTTTTTATCGACTAAGGCAGATGCCGCAACTATAATCAGTTCTTACTAAGGCCTTAGAAATTCAAACTGAAGCGTTTTATTTATATAGGTATGTAGCGAAGCACTAAAGGTAGGTGGCGTATTATTAATTAGCTGTGTTGTGTTTCTATGTTGTGAGTAACGACAAAGCGCCTAAATTTTAATAATTCTACTGTTCAATTTTATTAAAGCATTTTCTTGTCTAGCCCTTACACCACGCCATATTCTGCCGAGAGATAAAGAGCTAGCCCACGCCGTGGCCACCCTTCTTCTAAGGGAGCGGTACACTACCTTCGTTCGTTCTTTTCTAGTTACACAACCAGTTTCTATGAATGTTTTCACAAAACGGTTCAAAATACTGGCAAACTGTTTGCACTACAATTTTTACAAATTTCTTTTGCAATCTTGCCATGCACTCCGGAATTGAAAATTGCTCGTTGTTATTTGACCTGTACAAAAATACGCATTAACAATGGAAGCTTTTTGTGCTGTAATATATTATATTTCCAAATAAAAAATACCTAGGTAATTGATGGGTTATGTTAATTTCAAATTCGAAGTGTTTTTGTCTCCGAGCATTTTGGGTCACTGCGCTTCTGAATGCTTAACAAATGTTTCAATGTCGCAGTTAAAGATTCAATTCGAAAGTACAGCTAGTGTGCACATTCTTCTAACACGTGTGTTTGCTTTTCCATTGTTGCTTGTGCGACACGTTTTTAATTGCTTTGACGTCCTGTATTCCGATTAACCCGTCGTCGAGTTGTTCTAGACGTTGTGTCGCTTTTATCGCATTAAAGGAATTTAATCTCGCGGTTCGTTTCATGCACAAGTTGCGACATCTCCGTTATTTGCTGTATTGCAGATCGTAGGAGCCCAACGCAAAATTTTCGGTGCGTGAGCGCGACAAAGTGCATCGATTATGAAAAGAGTTAGGAAAACGCGTACGCCGAGTTTTGAGCGGGGAGTCGTCACTTGTTGCCGAAATTGACCGCGAAAGGGTTAGCTGCCGAGAACTCGTCTAGTTAAGACGTTGATGTGTGATTGCCGTCCCGGGCGCTTACGAGTGCTCGGGGTGACTTAAGTTTTGGTGATCTCGGATTTATATGGGTCGCCTGCCGATTACAGTGCCGGATTGGGGACACTTATGTAACTGTTATCAAAGAACAGACGAAACTTTCTGAGTAAAAAGATCCCCGGGCCGTTCATTGGAAGTTGATGTTGGAAACAGGTGATCATTCTCGGATCGATTGTAGTGGCTGTTAGCCAGTTGGTTACGGGTAATAATTCCCGATTAAACTTCGTAAATTAAAATTACGCACGTGCGTTTTTTCTTCGCTTCAGCGCATTTCAAACAGTGGCATGATGTACAAACCGGGAGCTTGCCGACGTTTTTGTTGGAGTTGAACGAAAATTCTCAACGCGGAATAAGTCTTCAAAGTTACTTACTGTACCCCCCCCCCCCCCCAACCGGATGATCAGCTTTCCTTAGTCTAAAGGTACCCATCTGTAATTATATACCAACTGTTTGCCGAAATGTGAATATCTCCAGTGACGGGCTTACATTAAGGGGTGTTCTCTTAATTAGCAACTACCTTAGTTTAACGTCATTGCATGTTCTTGTGTTGCTTCGAACCTTGCAGTGCTCTTTGCGCTACCATATATTTCAGTGTAATTTCGTAATATAATTAATATATGTATTATTTTGTCGGCGTCTAATAAACATTCGTTTCTTTTGTACGAAGATAGCTCGCTATTTTACACTTAAGGTTTATTGTTTTGATTTGTACACTCGAGATAAACTATTTTAAGTTGAGATCTCTTCCCGCTCACTACAGAGGGCCCTCCCTATGTGATATACTTTTGATGTGTTCTTCGGGCGCGTTGAATTCAAAAGTGTTTAATTATTGAGTTGTTGAGAGATTGTAAAGGAAAGTTGTACTTCAGTAGTTAAAATTGAGTCTTCAGTTGACAAACAGTTACGCCTCCGTAAGTATTTTGTATCAGATCCGCTGCTTGGGCCGTCAACAGAGTAGATCCATCCAGCTAAGGGTTGAATTTCACTGTAGCGCCTTGGTATTTCATCATAATTTTTACCGACAGATCCGGACTTCACGAGTAACGTAAACCACACCCTCCTGCGCGGTAGCTGTAGACGGTCGGGGATTTTACTACCGTTGCCTCCCAACGCAAAGCAACCTGTAGTAAGTGCGGTTCGGTGTTGTCGTCAAATGCGGTGTTTAATTATTTATTGTTACTGGCAGTTCATAAATGCAATACACTCCTTTGTTTGGATTAAACAGAGTCAATATATTTTTGCAAACTCATCTTTAACGTTGATAATTACTAGAGTCCGTCAAAATATTCCCGTATTTTTTCAAAATATAGCATAGCAAAATGGCATTTATTTTTTCAAAATATGGCATATAAAATGGCACTTATTTCAAAATAAAGCATAAAAAATGGTAATTATTTATTTCAAAAAGTTGAAATTTTCGAAAAAATGTCACCAGTAATATTAAAAAGCCCACAACACAAATACAAAAGACAAAGTAATCTGATAAAAACGACGAGTACAAGAAAAATAAGTGAAACGTAGGTATCCGAGGTGCATTGAAGGAAAGGGGGAGAGCGCGGGGTTGTTGTTGACGAGTGGACGTAACGGGATACTTACCTGAGCGTTGAAGCGCGCGACGAGCGGTCACCCACGCCCCGGGTCATCGACCTTAGTACCTGGCACTTATCAAAACTTCTGCATGTCTATTTTGACATTTGTAAGCCCTTTTGTTGTGAATTAGCCACATAATATTGATTTTGATTGAAATATAGCATTAAAATATGGCATTTATTCAAAATATAGCATTTATCACGAAAAAGGGCAGTTTATAGCATTTATGGCAACAACAAATGTGGTTCATTCCACCCCTTACTACGTGAAACGCCTAAATACGAAATCTGGCCCTAAAGGGGACTACAGTAAGAAACATGGCAAAATGGCATTTGACGGACTCTAATAATTACACAGACTTAATCAATGTCAAAAGTTGACGTATATAAAATTCCAACACAAGCTGCCGTAGCGAAGGCATAACGAAATCTCATGATCAGCACCTTCAGTCATGACTAGGTTGATACTGTATTTTCAAAAATATTTTTCAATCTGTCAAAAATTCATTTCGTGTTGCGAATGTTTAATTACTTCAAAATGTGTACTATTTTGTGTGTAGTGGTCTTGCAAAAAATGTGTAGGTAATACGTGATATTAAATGTCCAAGGAGGCGAAGACGATTTGGACAACACGTCAAGTGTTATAAACACACTTTTTGCTCGTGTTATATACGATATTTTCTCTACGAACGTGACCGATATAAAAATTTAGTTCCGTGATCCTTTTTCTACCACACTTTATTAGATATTCTAGGTTATGGTGAAAAACAAATGTACGGCAAAGCGTGTGATTTACGTTTTTTTTGCACATCACCAATTGTAAGAATTTTTCACTTTTGACCGATCGTAGAAAAAACTAATTCTGAAACACTACATACATAAATAACTATTTGAGTATTGTTATACAAAAGGAATAAAAGGTTGCCCAAATTTATTAGAAATAGTTGTTGTTAGAATAGTCAACTATTAATGGGTGGTAAAGAAGTACAGCACATAATACGATTGTTTTCTAAGTCATATCCAAAAAATAGCCTTACCAATGTCCCTTACTTTCTAATCCAAGACAAACGCAAAAAGGAAAAATCAAATTAACTTTTGCCTCAAATTTAGACGTTACATAAAATGCCTGCTCAAATTACGGAAAAATAACATAGCGATACAGTTTATAAATGATAAAAAAAGTATCAATCTTGTTGCGCGGTTTCTATGTTAATAGCATATTACGCAACAAGTTTAGAAAAGTGATCTTTTACTGAACAAGTATGGCTGGTTTGAGTACGAGCGTTAGCGAGTAGTACTTAAACGACCATACGAGTTCAGTAAAACCACTTTTCTAACGTGTTGCGTATTAGTTATTTACTATACAAGTGAGATAAGAGCATAATTAATATATGTGTGTGTAAGCACACAAGTACTATATTAATGATGTATCATCACACATGTATTGTACATTTTATCTACGACTGCCCAAAATTGAGAAAAGTGCATTAAGAGAAATAAATGTCAGATCTGTAATTTTCAAAAATATTTTAGTACGCAAATGTCATTATGTCATTCATTTGACACTATTTCAGTTAGGTAATGAAGCCATTACATAACTGAGTGGTGTAATGAGCTTCATTACCTGACGGAAATAGTGTCAAATTAGTGACGTAATGAGTTACTTATCTCACTGGAGTAGATAAACTATTTTATCGCATTCATAAGAACTATAAAATATTAAATTTTGTTGTTGATGTTATGTGTTTGGGAGTACTGAAGTGTATTGTTGGTGACACTTAAGTCTATGTCAAATTCGCGGTTAGCAGGTTAGGTTTTGCGTCAGTCTGTGTCAAAACTGACGGAAAACCTCTGTATTCTCCTTTCGCATATAGGGCAGATGGTAATAAACCGTTTGAACTACACAATAGATATTAATGATACAAGTTTGATTATGAGCATCTTAACGAAACGAGTCTCGCTAAGTGTCATAAGCAAACGTGTATTGTTCAATATTTTATCTTTATCAATAAATTCTGGTTCAATGTATTTTTTTATATAAAAAAGTGCGCTAATATACATTACCGCATTGAGTGCGGTAATATCTATCCATTACCGCACTGAGTGTTGTAATATCCATTACCGCACTCAGTGCGGCAATGAAGCTCTTAATGATACTAAAATTAATTTGGTTAATAGTCGATAACAACGCCGATTAAGATACAAGTATTTTAATTATAGAAATAGAATGGATGGTTTTGAGGTTAAACATATTCCCTCAGCGTACGTTACACATAATCCAGTATACTAGTCATAACGAATTTTTACAGAGTTTCCGACTGCAATTATATTAGAGTGAGTTACAGTACGAAATTTTCCATGAAATGCAAGTTGTTCGCCCACGATACAAAAATAAACATACCCTGTTAATGCCATTAAATTTAATATCATAAACTTACCAAGGCTTCCTCTGTGCCTTCTAGCGCTCTCCAGACATTCCGATCCGAGTTCCACACCTTGTTGCACGGGAGCTTGTCCAGGAAGCGTGACTACTTCTGTAGTGACGAAGGAGAAGCCAATATTAGGCAGGAATATATATTTATACGGAGATATAAATTTAGCCAATATAATAATAAATACGTTACCTCCACTATTTGCTGCTATTGTGCTGTTCAACGTACCAGATTCTGATCGCGGTTGATAGACGCCGTTTACAGGATGTGCAGTGTTCTGAGAACAAAAAAACTTGGAAGTAAAAGAATTGCATGTCATTAATAATATGATATATGAGAACTGATACGACCAGGAAACTGCATTGTAGCAAAGTATAGGAGCAACAACACTTACCTTTGCTATTTGTAGAAGCACAATGGAATGTTTTATGTTGTGTAGCATAGTCTGCGCAAAAATAAATTAATAAAATTAGAACACCTCTGATATTATAAATTATAATCTAAAAAATTAAATGATAGACGTAATATTCTGTATTGCTATTCAATATGCAATAATATCATTTCTAAAATGTGGAAATAGAAAATGTGTTGATAAATGACTAGATCAAGCACTATAAGTAGAAACCGTCTAGTATAAAAACAGTTATTTCCTATAAATGATCTTTGGGACCTTAGCAGCTGAATAACGGTAATACTAAGCAAAAATTCGTTTAAAATGTAATTGTAGAATCTTATACATACACTAATAGGTATGTATTTAGAATGTGTTTGCCATTTTCATACATGCCCAATTCACACTAAGAATAGTCTAACAGCACCATCAAATTATGTATTTATTATTAAGGGCTATAGTTTGACATAATAAAAATTGATTTTTTAAAATTGAAGATTATGAGGACATAAACTCGAGATTATTATGACTTACAACGTCCAAGTTATTAATGCGCCTGACGGTGACACTGACATTCAACACTGTAATACAAGAACAAACTTATATTGGCCGAATTCTGACATCATGTGATTCTCTGATGGCGTATTCTAGGAAATGCACATTATTCCTCTCTCTATGATCAGTGTTGAAGTTGTCACATGTGATATGATGTGAAAATACAATTCGTATTGATTTCTGAATTGATGGTAACTAGAAAAAATGATATACTGTTTGAGGCTTTCGCTATTACTCAGAACAGTTCTTAGTGCGACTTTCACTCTGACGATGCAAGCTGCAAGGTCAAATCTGCGTAAGTACCCTCGTTCTCAAGGTACTCAAACAACACGAGCCACCAAAGAGCATGGCTATCTCGTGGATTCTTGCTCGAGTTCACAAGGTGCAAGGCACATTAAGCCAGAGAATGCTGGGTGTTTATCCACAAAGACTAAGCGGTCTAAGTCGAAATTCTATGTTAACAAGAATAGAAAAACAATTTTTATTGGAAAATTAAAAACGGAGGAAGAGCATTACAATTTGTAATACAATTATTGGAAATATTCATCTACTGTGTTAAGTAAAATAAAAATTGGTATTCAAGTTTGTGATTCCTCGTTTGAGATTTTCAACTTTCTGTTCAAAATTAAAAAATTATATTCCTAAGAATCTGGACTCCACTTTTGTTTGTAACATTACAATTGCATTTTAACAAGTACTTCAGTTTCAGATTTCAGTATTACTATTTTATAATGAGTTCCAAGGTATCAATGGGCATTTAATGTCTACATCAAAACTACTGAACTTGCAATGTTTTTGAAGTTACCAAGACTGAACTAAAATAATTATTTTTTGTTAACGGCGACATTTTGCTTGAAATTTGGATTGGGCTTGATCCAAAATTTATTTTCAAATCTAAATGATTAATTTATTACCTCGTACGTTGACTCTTTTTGTTGAATGATCGTATTAGATTTTATTTATATTTCCTTTAAATGGCAAACTTTATTTTGCATGAATGAATAATTGAATAACTAAGGCTTGAGAAAGTTTTAGTTGTCTGCATATTTTTTGTGTTTAACGAATAATCAGTAGTTATATCCCTAGTGCATTCTGTATATTCGAATTATACAGAATGCAAGCTGGAAATATTGCAAGACTATTCCTCGAAGAAATGTCATCCTTTGTATACTATTCATTTTTAAAGAGTCTTCAGTTTTCTTTCTGAAATGTTTTGTGTACCTAGCTGGTTTTCCTTTCTTCCCGCAAATACTCGATATTGCACTTGTGATGCAAATACCCGGGTATTGCACTAGTGCAAAATATTCGCGGTATTCGACTCCGATTGGTTCAAATTTTGAAAATTGATTGATCGGATTGGCTTATATTATCTGAGGGGAAAGGTCAACATCAAATACGCTTTCTTGGTGTAAAGTGGGATATTTCTTTCTAAATTTTGGTAAAACATTATTGTTTTCTATGCTACAGCACTTTATATTTTATTTAAGTACATAAATAACCTGCACAAAAATCCAGTTTAATACAGGGTCCGGCAGAAATATTAGCACTTGCTCCAAATTAATTTGGTTATTATTCAGTAGTTAAAGGAATTGCTGACAAAACGTAACCGGAACATCTAAATCGCGTGGTATCTAGTAATTGGTGCACGACTTGAACTTTGTAAGGATGAAATTTTAAATCCTTTAAAATACTCCGAAGAGTTCTGTCTGATAGGCCCAAATTGATAAATTTAATCAAATTAAGGATTAGGTTAATCTGTATTAGTGTGAAAATGAAGTTTGAGTTTGACTGATGTTATTTCCAAAACCTAATATTTTTAATAAATAAATTATAATGTAACTAAAATTGGCAAGTTTTTACTTTACATTTTTGAATAAAAATTTTTTTAAATGTTTTAAAATTTGAAACAGCTATTAACAATTTAAATAGGGTCGGTCATTCTGCCGGACCCTGTATAAATCAGTTACTTGATTTGTTTGTAATTATACGATCGCCATTCAGCATTGCAAATGAATTTTCCGCAGCAGAGCAGTTGATTGATATATATTGCCTATTGTATATACACAGCATTGTCAGTGAATACAATCTCTGTTCTCTCTGAAGCTTATAGATACGAAAGTTGCTTTAAAAGCAACCACATTGTGAGCAACTTCTGTGTTGTTGAACTTCTATTTTCCGGAAATAAAATGGAAACGGTTGGTTTAGTATAGCTAACATTGCATTGAGTTACTTCCAAGAGTACAGAGATCTTACCATCAGGTATTGTGTTGGGTATGGTTTGCTCATTTCAGTTTTATGGGGTGTAACTTACGTTGGCATGTTCTAAAATTAGTTGACATTTCGCCTTTTCCTCAGCATCCGTAACCGACCCGATCCGGTCCTCCAAATGCTGAAAAGATAACCACAATTAGAAGGGGTGGGTTACATTAAAATTGCAGAGCGAGAAAACTTGAAATCTGAAATAGGGCCAACGAGGAATTTGGAAGCTACGCATAGCTGTAATAATATTAACGCGGAACGTAAACACGAATTAATTTTGTCACATGCAACTCGCCGACCTTTAAAAAACTGCGGCGTCAGGGAGGTCATTGGCAATAATAGCGACCCACCCGTCAATTAATGCGGTGTCGAATCCGGTCGCATGTCAATATTTTTACAACGTCCTCGGATCAAAGCTTTCGCGCTACTGCGAAATCGGGGCCGCAAATTGCTAAATATATCAGATTCTTTGTGGACTAAACGAGGATTAGAAAATAAGGCCAGGATGAGAGTAAGGTAACAGAATGAAAAAGGTAGCATGGGAAATCAAAGCACAAGACTGTCGTATGGACGGGATAAGGTTATTTGGGTGTTGATTTACAACCATAGTGTATGCAATTATAGTACCACATTATGATACACCTTTGCTGTAGAGATTCATTTTCTGTGTATTTTAACGAGCCTCTCTGCAAATGTTAGGATTTAAGAAATCTAGCTATACAAAATATAATTACATATTTATTTCAATTACATTCAAATTGTTTGATTTAAAGGGCACCACCAACAGTTATGCTAGTTCTAAGGTGAAGGTAGAAGGGTACATTTGCCGTGACAAGTTGTTTTGCACTAATAATACACTTTCTGAACAAATATCAGGTGAATGGACCAGCACTACACAATTCAAATATTGATACGGATCGCAGCTGGTTGCGATGTCAGCCGCGCGTGGGTACGGCTAATCAAAGAGGTGCGAAATAATAAACACAAATGAAACTAGAGGCATAGCCGTAACTAGGAAAAATTTCACTGTATGCAAACGAACACTTTTGCACCTCTCAGTAATCTAACGCTAGCGGTGACAATAGTTATTTGTACAACTAGTTTTGAAAGTAATACTTTTTTTATGCATTTGCAGTTTAATTAACGAAAGCCAAGCCCGAGTTAATCAAGTAAATGAATGAAAAAAAAAGGCTCTTGTAACTCGAAATTTCGTCGAAAGGACTTCGGAAGTTACAATTCCCAATTTTAATAAAATAGTTAAAAACATGTACCCTTTTCACGATTTTGCGGTAAAAAACGTGGTACTTTCTTCACGATTTTTCGTTAAAAAAGATGACTTTCATGATTACTATGCAAAATATGAATTCTGCATTTATTTCCGTATATACAATGTAATATATTCAAAACAAACAGGCAAGTATTCAACAATAAATCTAACATTTTTAATTCAAAAGTTAAAAAAAGAAAGAAAGTGTTAAAATAGCAAAATAGAATACAAATAAAATAAGAATAAAAAAAGAATATAAAACACAATTCTAATTTTAAAAATCTTTAAAGGGAAGAATTTTGAAAATATTAAACGAGAAAGTGTTCGCTTTGTATCTGTTGTTTGTAAAGGATGAAAGCTTAAGCAAGAATAGACAGAATTAATTTTGTTACAATGTTCACCTTGTATACATTCTTCGGTATAAAACATGCCTACGCTATGTGCAAAATCTAGAGATTTGAAAAAATCTCAGGAGTTTGTTTCACAATCACAATTTAGTACAAGTAAAAATTATGTAGGTATGTATTATCTGTAACATCTTTTACCTACTGGCGTAGAGGCTGGTACTTTGTACGCTAGCATCTGGTGGTGCAGTGCTCAACTTGTCCCGTCTTGCGAGTTACAAAGTTGGAGCGAGCCTCTTTGAGCTTGCGTAGCAACTATTGTGTTAAGTGTTGGTGATGCGTTGACCTTGTTACTCTATCTCTTAGGTCTGTGGTTCCGAGTAGAACGCAGTTAATTCCTCTTTTATCTACAGGTGCAGAGGCTGGTGCTTTGTACGCTAGCATCTGACCGTGCAGTGCACAACTTGCCCCGGTTTCGGGTTACAAAGTTGGAGCGAGCCTCTTTGAGCTTGTGTAGGCTTGGGTTAGGTATGTGTGCTGCTGATGTGTTGACCTTGTTACTCTGTCTCTTAGGTCTGTGGTTTCGAGTAGAGCATAGTTAATTTGGTGCACAACTGTGAATGGTCTCACCGAACTCGATACCGATCGCCAAGGCTATGGAAAAATGCCGCCCACCATGGAATTCGAACCGAAGACTTGCTAAATGCAAGCCTAACGCTCTACCAACTGCGCTACACGGCTTCACAAGTAAAAAGTACATATTATTATTATGTGGTCAACAGAACACATGAATAAACACATGTCAATAGGACAACATATCAAAATAGGAACACAAATAAAATAATGGAAGCAATTCTAACAAATTACATATTATTATGAGCAACTAGTAAACGTAGTTTTGGATTATGACATGATGGGGAAAACCCTTCAAACCATTAAGCACAGAATAATAAAAGTATGACTGCAAATAGAAAGTTTTACAGTGTATAGAAAAACACACTTTCGAAATTTTCCAATTTTCCGGCTTTCCCTTTAGATTTTTCCGAATTTTCTTTTTTGCTAAACCACCTCGGGAGTAAGGCCAAAAAAAATCATCCAAATCCGTCAAGACGTTCTCGAGTTTTTCGGGTACCAACACACGGCGATTGATTTTTATATATATAGATGAATAATATTTATGCTACTTTTAGAAACTTAAAAGTTTGATTTATTAGTATTCATTTTAGATGCCAATTGGTCTTGCTTTCTATGCCGCAAATTCTGAAATGTTTCAAATCTGCGATTGTTATAATTAAATTAATATTACAAATACATTTTTTTGTAAAAATGCCCGCTTAGTGAGTCATTTTCTTAATTATTATGAGAGAAATTCTTTTTCCAGTGCCATTTTGGCGCTTCTTGCCGCTTGCGCTCCTAGGCGTGGACCTACTCGGTTTATACCTAGTTACGGCCCTGACAAGAGACGTTTAGAAATACATACAAGAGTGGTTTATTGACACATGGCCACACGGCATATTTTTTGTAAAATTATTAAAAATAATTACTACACAACACAATGTCAAAGAATAAATAATCTAACAAACACGACAATAGGATAAAAATTAATGCCCTTTTGAAATGTGTCAGCAGCCAGAATGCGCATGCATTTGCTATCTCTTGCATAAAAAATCTGGTGTGATACACGCACACAATTTCCTTTTACAGTGAGTGATCTTATAATTAGCCAAAAATTGGATTTTTAATTTTTAGCATGTCAACAAATTTGAAAAATTACAAATTCTACAGAAACCATGCAAAATAGAGCGTTAGTTCAACAAACAAATTTTCTCTAAAATTTTAGTTAATAAAAAAAATAGGAAAAAAAACAAAACAAACCAATTTTACAGGTATTCAACTGGAAAATCACCTATCTCACATCAATACATATTAAAAATGTAAAGTTTGAAAAACTAGTTGGAGCCGTATTTTAAAAAATGAAAAAAAAAAACTGAAAAATCACAAGAGTAAACACAATACTTCCGGTTATGCGATTTTCTTCAAAAGCTTGCTGTCGCATCTAGATAGTACCCAAAACTGATATATGACGTTTCAACGCCATTACCTCTTTTCGTTTTTGAGATATTCTGTTCACAGACAGACAGACACACAGACATACTAATGCACAAAAACATGTTTTTTGGGTTCAGGGCACTCTAAAATGTGAAGAACTGTTGAAATCTCTATTTCGAATTTTTGGGGTGAATCCAATAGTACTTCCTTTATCGTAAAAGGAAGTACAAAAGTTAGATATTGCTTTAATGTTGTTACGCTTACAAATTCAACCGTGCTCTTCGAGAGATGTGAGAAAGCATAGTCGTTAATGATGTAACAATAAGTTCCTGATAAACAGGGTGTATTCAAAGGTAGGTCACGCATTCATGTGCTAGTACCGGGTGGCCATAAACATCTGAGATCCCGGTAGCCATGGAATTAGCTACTTATAAATGTTGGTTAGCATTATATTTCAATTACGATAAGTATTGGTACCTATGTAATGTAATAATAGTATATTATTATACGAGCATATAATGGATGCTATTATTACACGAAGATGGCTTTTAAATAACGAGCGAGCGAAGCGAGCGAGTTCTTTAAGCCATCTGTGTGTACTAATAATAGCTATTATATGCGAGTGAAATACGCTATTTTATTTACAACTACTTTATTTACATTCATTCCAGAAAATTTTTGTATGCGATATCATAAGTTTTCTTCGACTTTTCTGGGAGTAAATTTTGTGTAGCTTGTTTGCCGGCTTGGCGTACTTCAGGGGGAATACAGCACTATTGTCGCTACCGTTTTCAATTTTAGGTTTGGGACGAAAGAAGTGTAAATTATTATTTTCAAACTGACAGACTGATAACTGTCAACTCGAAAAAGCAGTTTATGGCCTGTTTGATTATATGCACATAAATCCGTATTAGCGATGTAATTATGGTGGTATCCATGCATTTATGGCGGTATCGATGTAATTATGAAATGTAAACAACAGGCATTGTGATTTTAGTTAATAATATATATCATAATTGACAAATAATCGCAAAATAACAACGGTATTGTTTAACAGTTGTAAATAAAATGCAATAAGAGAAGGGGAATGTGCCCTGGATTCTGCAGTTTAGACTACGACTCGATTATAAAAATATCCTGTTCTAACTGCATTACTTATTGCAATCTGAAATAATTTTTGACAGATAGGAATTTTAGTTGTGATGACATTAATGACATTTAGTTTAGTTGGATTCATCATTTTAATAAAGCGGTGTTGATTTCAAAGGTGATGTGATATCAGATATTTATGGCCACCCGGTATATGTAAAAATAAAGCAAACGGTCTCTATGAACATACCAACATACGTCCTTTCAAACGGTTACCGAGATACAGGGTGCTGAATTTTTATTTTTAACTCTGTGTAGTGATATTTCTGAGTAAAGTTAATGACATTTTTAGAGTAAGTATTATACAACACTAAACACCGTTGACTATTACTCGCAGTTTCAATAACCATTCCAAATCAAAAACATTTAAATTTTTTATAACGTTGATTTTTGGTTGTTCACACTTTTTAGTAATGGAAATCAGTAGTACAGTAGATTTGTAAATCTGAAATTACAGAAATACTCGTTGTTAGGTTAGTATAGCTTTAGTATAGTTATTAATTTATAATTTTTTTATTTGCATTTTTGTGTATTTTATTATTCGTTGTTCACGATCTATTAGTTAATGTTGTATCGTGCCGCATCACTATAAGTCCAATAAAAAATTGGCAAAAGTACTTTTTTATGACAAATTAAATGTAGATTAAAAATTAATTGGAAAAATTAAACATAATTATGAAATATGACTGGAGCGGGTCATCAAATATTCCTGAAAAAGAGGGCACGTTGTTCAGTTTCTACGCCACTGGCATATCACATTGAAACAAGTCAAAGGTATCTATGCTAAATTAATACTTATCCTGAAAATTTTATTAACTTTACACCAGCCTGCTCAGAGAAAATCAATACAAAGTTAAAAAAAATAAATTTGTACACTCTGTATCTCGGTAACAGTTTGGTTAAGAACATAATATGTTCATCGAGACTTTTTGTGTTATTTTTATACATACTACACGCATACGAAGTCCTGACCTATATTTTAGACACACACTTTATAAATAACTTCAAGAATCAAGAAGACACGGAGTGTACCAATTAGTAACTATATTCTGTTCTTGCAATTTAATAAACTTTGATCAGACTTATATTTCTGAAGAAAGATAGCATACATCTTTTTCAAACACTTATGTTTAGTAGTTTTTATTTTCGAAATGATTCGGTGTCCCTTTTCCAACATTTCAAAGATTTTGTGCTTATCTGTATTCGCTTTGCCTTTGGGGATTTAGTTAATTTGTGCGGTACTCAGAGACCAACAACTTTTTTCATCGGAAATTGACGCAGATTCATTCAATGATGAGGCATTAATTGTATTAATACAACTTCGATACTGTCAATGTGTTTTTAAGTTATACTCGTTATTTTAGTCGTGGGGAAGTTAGTTCGACCACTTTCAAATTGCGCAAATCTTCAAAACAGAGGACATATCATTTAAACTGCACTTCAAGTTATACTAAACTGTTCTTTCGTCATATCCATTTTACTTAACCAACAAAACTATATAGTTATAGATAATACCGATACAAGTATGAGTTACGTTAAATGCCACGCGTGTAAACGTATTGTTCAATATTTTTCTTCAGAAATAAATTCTGGTTGAAGGTATTCTTTGTTTGATAAAATAGAGTGCGGTAATGTCTATCTATAACCGCACTGAGTGCGGTAATATCTATGCATTACCGCACAGAGTGCGGTTATAAATCTCTTCACGATACCCAAATTAATTTGGTAAATAGTCTGTAACAACACCGATGAAGATAAAATAAACAAACATTTGTTTGATGATTGTAAACAAATAGGTAAAAGGGACTATAAATTCAACAAAGAATTGTTTGACTTGATATGTCACTCTTTTCTATATGTCAATTTACACACTGGCGTTTCATAGCGCATTTAAATATTATTTAGTAACCAAATATGTTATATGTATGTTAGTAACAATAAATATAAAGACAAATGCAGGTATTATATGAGATAAAACATTTACCACTATATATGCGGCAACACTATTCTTCCCATAGCATATTTGGTTAACTGAACCCTCCCATTTAATATGGACAACTTTTATACGAGGGTGCAGGGTGAAGCGGTCGAGGAATGCAGGTAGCTTCTGCACAAGGATCCTAAAGTTATTAGGATCCTTGGCTTCTGCAGACCTAAACCCAAATATGCGGACACTGTAATGTCCATGTATGCATTGTTTACATGCCTGAATTGAACCAAACACCTCAGGGTTGACCCACATTGTCTAACAATTTTACACAATTTGTCAGGTGTTAATAACCTTTACATCCATTAGTCTGTTCTGATGACTTCAGAAATTTGGATAAGTGCTAAAATTCTAAAACGAATCGAGAGCTGTGGGGAGTTTCATTTTTTTTTAAATAGCCATAATTCTATCATTTCCTTATTAGTAGTATTGTAATAAAATTTCATGATTTAATAAGAAAAAACCTTTAATTTAAAGCTATAGGGTCGTTACTAAGATTATTTAAAACTAATCTCGTATGATTTTCTGGCATAAGACACTACTGAAAATATATTCTAAGAAAATATTGAGCTACGGTTGGATTATTACCATCCAATCGGAGTTAATTGTTATAGCAAATGTTTATAGCCAACTTCAAGAATAATGAATTGTGATTCCTGTAACACTGTTATCCTAAAAACTTCATATATTGGTCTTTATTATATGCAACATGTACTACAGGTATCCATTATTTATATATTCAGCGACTGTTTTTAAATATTTGGTTAGCTCTGCCTTAGAAGTGATAAAAGATAACCGATCCATAAAAAACTACGGGCTACATTCTGTATATAAAAATATAACGGTATACCTATTTGAATGTATTTTTATGCTGTATAACATAAACCGTAAAAGCAACAAAGCCTGTCTTCCATTTGACTCGGTTTTCATGCTCTTTGTGCTATTTATTTCTCATGGTTTGTGAAGCCTTTCGAGCCTCCCCTTTTCAACATTCGCCATTTCAAAGCGGGTCTACTCAATATGTATTTCCCTATACGCGTACTTACTAGAATAGTAATAGTTTAGCTTAAGCAATTGCAACTTTCAACAGTGACAGAAAAGTGGAAAATAAATATATTAGAAATTACCTGCAATAACGAAATATTTTCAATTAAAATATAGTTCTCCTTGAATCTACTAATCCATGAATAAATGTTCACCTTCTGTTTACCACGCAATGAAATGTTTCTAACTTTTAATTTAAACATTTACGTTCGCATGCTTGGCTCGATCCATATTCTGACAAATTTCGGTGAAGTCTTAAGAAATAACTTTCGTTCGGTTGGTTCCTTTCAGGGTACATTTCAAAATAGGCATTTGCTGAATCTCTTGAGTTTCTGCCGTTTGCGTAATACATTTGCTTCATATCGCGCTTTTCGTTGCATGAAAAAGGCATTTTTAATACGACTAAGTACCTAACTATTCTAATCACACCCTAACACCCTTGACAACAAAACACAATTAAAATGACAGTAGCAGCCATATTAAATAAAACATTTTTTTTTCTATAGCAAGAACTTTAACAATTTCAAAAGAAAGTAAGGACAGTCAATCACATTTCAAAATGTCACTAGCTAGATTGGGTTGCTACGATAATACGAAGCTGTCATATTTAATTTGAACAAAAGTTAGAAAATTAAATTACTTTATCTATCCTTGATGTTAAAGCGCTACTTTATCTACCCTTGCTGTTAAAGTAAAACTTGACCTTTTGTTTCGAGTTGATAAAAGCACATTTTAACATGTGCATAGAAAAAAGAACAATAATTTGATTAAAACGTATCTTGATCATAAAAAGCAATATCTACACTTCTACGGTGCAGTGGTATCTAGATAGTTTTTGTTTAATTCAATAATAATTTCCGTTTTTGTAAATATTAACCTAATTGTTTGATATAAGGGAGGTAAGTTATACATTTTTGAAATCCCCAAGAAAAACTCTATTCGGTGGTCTAAAAATCTAAGATGGCGGCCGTAAGAAAAAACAAAGTTAATGATGGTTGGCAGAAAACGAAACGTCGCATTAAAAATCCGTTATCACCATCTTGCAGTCCGGTAAAAGTTGCCTTAAGAATGTATTGTTAATTTTTGAATATCTTCGTAAATAACATCAGGAAAAAATAAAAACGAATGACAAATTTTGAATTTTTTCAAAAATCTCGAAAACGAAATAAAATTTTCTTGGCTTCTCAGCAGCATATTGTTGTGAACTAAATTGCGCAACTTTGCCAAATTTAAACCACCCCTCTAACTCTTACCGTTTTCGAAATCCCCATGGTTAGCCTCGAATTTGAATCACCCTGTATACTATTTCCAACCACCTTTCATCTAATGTAAGCATATCATTAATGACGACTATTCGAAGAGCAAGCCAACATTTGAGATTACGGTTTGTCACGAATTGATCGGTGCTTACCACCAGGAGGGCTGCTAAACATAGGTATTACTGACCTCCAACAGACTATTTCCTTCATGTCATAGTAATGTTCCATATACCACAATTTCTGGGTTTCCTAGTTTGAATTCTCGACCATGAAGAAATGTGCTATTAAGACATTTCTATGCTTTGCTTACGCTTTGCTTGCTCTGAATTTTTTTCGTACGCGTTGCCTAAACGTGCATTTTTCGCACTTGTATCATGAATAGCTATTATACGCTGTTTATTATTTATTTTTAAGGTTACTGAATAAACTGCATTTACATATTTTATTTTCTAACCATAATCTTGTTTATTGGTCCTCGATAGTGGGCGTAATATGGCGTTTACGGCCTGAGAGCTTAGGATTATAAACTTGCTGAAGCAGTATAACAAATACCAATAAACTACATATCGAGAGATCCAAAAAAAACTGTTCCTCAGCAGGCTGTGGAATGAAAAGTGACGTCTTTACTTGTGTCAGATAATAATTAGTTGTCATTTTCTATACGAATCTGTCAGATTGTTAAAAGATTTCTGCTCCTAAAAATGACGTTTCATTATTTAACTAGTGAATCACCCGAGTTACGCTTCGGTTCGCAAATTTAAAAGAGATTCATTAATATAAATTAAAAAAAAAGATGCACCGACCGGGAATCGTACCCGGGCCGCCCGCGTGGCAGCCGAACATTCTACCACCGAGCCACGGGACTTTGTTGAATGTCCCGCCGCTGTACTGCTATATAATGAATCGCGTGAGCTACGCTTAGTTTTCTAATTAAACAATCTAATTAAAACCTTTTTTGAAAATAAAAACCGGCCTACGATCTAAATCAAACAATTAGCAACATTTTAAGCCATCATACAGCTTAATCGGTCCAGTATCGTCGGAGGAGCTATTGACCAAAGATACAAAGAGACCAACGGTTTATGTAGTGGATTCCAGCTGAGACAAGTAAAGACGTGACTTTTCATTCCACAGCTTGCTGAGGAACAGTTTTTTTTGGATCTCTCGATAGAAATCACAAGTAAACCAAAAAATTTACAGCGCCAGCACAACAATGACGTAATAGCCTGTGCCCAAAATACTGACTCCTTGAATAATGTCCATTTTGGGAACCAAAATAAAATAAGACGTATGTACCACGTGCATAATCAGTTATAATATCACAAGAGCATCGAAAATAATCGATTATTTTCCGAGTAACGAGACGTAATCTGCGAAAAACCACGAGAGCGCAGCTCGAGTGGTATTTTAAGGATTACGTCAAGTTACGAGTGAAAAATAATCATTATTTTCGATTGCTCGAGTGGTATTCGTTACGATTATATCATGAATAGACTGATAATAATAAATTATTTTATTTCTTAGGTTGGTACTGTTTGTGTATTAGTGGAACTGTTTATGTTGGTGGCACTGTAAGTCTATGTCAAATTCGACGTTATCAGGTTAGGTTTTGCGTCAATTTGTGTCAAAAATTACGCAAAACCTAACCTGCTAACCTCGAATTTGCAATAGACAGTTATTACATCATGGCCAGGGGTGTAGTCGAGGGGGAACGCGGGGGAACGGCGTTCCCCCACTGGTTTTTTGTTAAGTTTAAAAAAAATAAAGAACGAATTTATGGCATTTACTTATTAGCACAAACAATTTGATAATTATTCATTCCAGTGTCATTTAAATATAGGCTAGTGGTATATGCTATTATTTAGAAATATCACGTCAAACATGACTTGCTACTTGCTATGAATATGCAAAGTATTAAAAATAGTTTGAATTAGAAAGTTGTAGGCTTGATAATTATATATTAAGGCTACGAAACTGGCAACATCGTAATACGGAAAAATTGCACCAGAAAACATCAAAACGCATATTTTTGTACCTATACTTTTAAAAAATTTCCTGAAGAGGACCCCCTGACCCACCTTTTCCTGGGGGATATTCGATACTCCTCAGAAGTCTAGCGTTCCCCCACTGGCAGATTTGCCACTACATCACTGATGGCTCTAGATTATTAATATCCATTATTTTTGCTTTGTTGAACCTACCGAAACACCGAAGTGATTATACCACGTCGTCAAGGGTATATCCGTTTATCTATACCTTGTAACTAAGTAAAATTCTCAATTACTATTGGCCGAATTTATAATGAGTTGTATAATCAAGATTATACTCTTAATACATAAATAACTATGAAAAATTAATGTATTAAAGCGATATACTTGCCATCTTTCCTCGTATTTTCTATATTTAAAAAGTTCATACGTAAAAATTAAAGAAATCGTCAATATACCTTAACTAGCCCGCATTTCCTGAGTTAATGATAGTAATTTAAGTAGTTGATTTAAATGGCTTCTATTATAAGATCTTGATTTTTTCAAATTATAAACAAAAACAACTGATAAGATTACAGCAGAAGTACTCAATAACAATTAAATTTAATTTGTCCGCACTTCGATCGTATCTAAAGTAGTTCTACTTTATCAAACACTAAACCATAAATATAATCTAGAATTTTCTTTCGAAAGCCGAACAAGCAATGTGTCTGTAAATTGTAATAAAACGAGCAGGCTAAGCCGCCTCTGTTATAAGTTTGTGCTAAAAATAATTTTAGACAAAATACAACGCTACGTTATATTGACGGAAGTGGTTCAGAATAAAAATTACCCGGATGTCGCTAATAACAAATGAAGACATCGGCTGAAAAGAAAATTAGATAATAAGCCACGTCGGGTTCGTTAATAGAAAATCGAGGATTTCATGTTACAAATTAACTCTATACACTTCCAGCTCGTCCAGAGATAATTTTCCTGTTTTGTATCAGATTCGCTGGTAATGTGTATTTGCGGAGTTATTTGGACTGATTTTCGGTAGACAAAAATGCTATACATAGTCGTACAGACTATTAATAGCTATATTTAATGTGTAAAATAACTATGTTTTCTTTAAATAAAAATGGATATTTCAGGTCTAAATCTAAATTTTATTTAAGCTACATGCGTAACAATGTTACGTGCTAATACTAAAATTGTTCGTTCACTGTATTATTAATTGCGTATCGATACGCTCCTCTTTCCGTCTTTCTATCATTGCCTTTTTGCCACTTTTAGTTTTTAAGTATTGCAAGACCTTTCTAGTGTACACTGTTAAAAATAGACATAATCATAACCAGCTATGCTAGCACTGCATAGATAAATACTAATCTCTTTGTTGACACTGTATACATTAGTTATATCCTGCTGATGCAGTTCCTGCTGCATCCATGCAAATATTATATTCAGATCTAGTTTTTAGTTCGTAGTTGGATATCGTTAAAGCAACTTGTATTCTAAATTACTTTCTGCATTGATGCTTTTAAATTGTTAATAGTCCTTTTTAGAAACAAGCGTCGATGTAAAACAAACATTAATGGCCTGCTATATGTTATATAATTTTTCCTAATATCCAGTGATAATCATACTGATTCGTTAAAACTGTCAAATGTAAATTATTTGACATTTGTCAAATTGAAAAAAATATTGAGATATCAATAAAAATCGAACCGATAAATATCGAACCGATAAATATCGATATTCGATATATCGATATTCGATATATAGATCTCCGATATTTCTCAAGATATCGATAAATATCCTAAAAACGTCGAGATATCGATGAGTATCGAATCGATAAATATCGATATTCCATATTCGATATGTCGATATTCAATATTCATATTTATCGATGAGTACTTCTTTCGCTATCTTCTTTAGTTATTAAGTTACAATTGTTTAAAAATTAGCTTCAAAATTTGCTACCCGCCTATGGATGAGGAAAAATATCACGTGTTTCATTGTAATCGTCAGGGAAACACATGTATTATACTTCATTGTAAAAATTGTCGAGGAAACGACTTAATTTTCTTATTCAGCAGTTTATTGCGAGTGATTCGGCCAGGGTTACCCTGGAGTGGTGACTAGTTTTTTCGGTATGCCAAGAGATTCTAAGTTGCGTATTATCTTCTTTCTGTCGATTTCATCGACAGCTTGTTTGAAGTTTGTTTATGAAAGTCGATATTGTACTAGAAACATTTTTGTATATGGTTCTCAGCATAGATAAATATGTTGTCTATAGTGGACCTTTTAGGTTTGAAATCACATTGGTTATCACTAAGTTCTGACAGAACTTTATATAGTCGAAGGCAGTCTTATTTTGCAATATGAAACATTGTAACATTCCCATTTTGAGTGCCCAAGTCTTAGTAGACCGGTTCAGCAGCTTATTTTACCTGGGATTGAACTGTGGAACCGCAAAATCAGACTGCATTCGACTTTATGTAAAACTGAAGAGGACTACATTCAAACTTACCTCCCTTCTTATACACCGGATGGTGGCTTGCGTGAGGTAGCATAGCGATTTTAATGTTAAATCCTGATTCTTAAACTGATTTGCTTCCCCAATTATTTTGAAGCTAAAGTGTACATTCACATAACTTTTTTGTGGAAAAAAATACTACATCCATACATACTGTCGTTTAAAATGTTCAATTTTCCAGCTGTAGAAAAATAGAAACAATTAAAACTGTTACTTTTAAGGAAATATTAATGCCCTGGAATAATCTGAACAGACAGAATGCTACCAACAGCAAATACAATGTAAGACTCAGCCCCAACAAAAAAAAATTTCAATGAATCTAACCAGCTTCAAATCGCACCAAACAAACGTTCAGGCTACATGGAGATATCCAAAGGCCGACTAGCTCAAGGGAGACGGTGTGTGGTTCTTTTCCTTTAAATAGCAAAGTGAATTCAAAATAACCACGGGGCGCCAAAGAGTATTTTGTAAAATCGATAAGCTGATGAGAACTCTGATATTCATTAAGGTACCAATTCGCTACGAGACACAAAATCATAGTAAATATAAACAAGGTTTATATTAATTAATGACAATACATATACATAATACAAAAGGTTGGACCAATTTAATGTCAGCACTCTCATAAAACACACACGTGCGACTTCATAGCATGGGTCGAAAGTTACAAGCGCGGTGCACACTATTGTGGCCACTGATTATAGGAGCTCCCATTTTAAATAACAGCAAATTACAATGATATTGCAGGCAAGCAGATTATAGTATGCTGCCACGTACGTAGAAATGCAAAGTGTTTTAATAAAAGTGCCAGTAATTTCTGGTAAATTCGAAGGTGATGCCACAGTAGCCGAAAGCTCAAGCTACAAATTCGTTTTACCTTGTAGGACATAAGGTCGTGTCTCTTAACACTCCTAAAAAAGCGTGGCGGCGTTGACAAAATAAATAGTAGCAGACTGCATAATTAGCCACCTATGCAACTAGAGGCACAGCAACAATTGCAAACCAAAGGAGCGAAGCGGGGGTCACAACATGGGCTCAGCAACGAACGGAAAACACAACAATGATTGCAAATTCGGCTACCAAATTCACTCCAGATCGGCTCCAGCGTAACACGAGTGCCTAATTACAACAAGGAACAAGAAAGCGAAAGCACGCATATACCTAAAAACTCTCAGCTCTGGGGCTCAAACGACAACGCTGATTTGAATCCGCATCGGAATGCGCTTGACAGTCAAAGCATAATAATCTTCGATTGATACGACCCATTACATTCTGCGACAAACGAGTGAATAAAATAGACACCAATCTTGCCTATAAAAATCACTAATAAACAGCTTTAAACTCAGGATAGGGTCGCACCACGATAGTATGCGTGCGATCTGTTCAGAAGATGCCAGCAAAAGAAGGAACGAACGCGCAAACAAAAACAAAACATACACTGCCGTGGACACTTGTAAACAATTGAATGCTTGACTTAGTAACTTTTGACAACGGATCGATAACCACGTTCGAACATCTGAAGGCCGTTCGAACCGAGTCCGGCGACCTCAATGACTATGCAAAAATGAGCTTTTTGGACAGGGGCGACCAAAACGCATAAAATCAGACGAGGCAATGAAAGAGTCATAATGCGTAACGCTATTTAAACGTAACAAAAACACGCATTTATACAGGGTGTCCCGGGAAGAATCTTTCACACTTTAGAAATATGTTCCTTCTGCAGAAAAAGTTATATCAACATGGTTCCGATTACAAAAGCTAGCTGAGTTATGGCTTGTCGAAAAAAAAATTGCTCAACAACGCTTTTTTTTAACCGATCGGAAATTTACCCGTTGCGAAGATGTCAAACTTTAGGAATACGTGCATTGTGCAATTTTACGCTAAAAGAGTTACTGAGTTTTGGCGTGTGGAATGAAAACACAAGACATTTCATAAATAACGCTAGTTAAAATAATTGAAAGTCTACCCCGTACTTGAATAATTATTGTTGCTTATTTAGTTATTGAATCCATCGAAGTTTGGATAATTTTTCAATGGGGCTCCTGTATTTAGCTTTAGCTCTAAAATAATTAGGGGAGGAAATAAATGAACATATAAGATTTAACACTGAAATTCATATGCCGCGACGCACAAGTCACCGCCCTGTATAAGCTGGATGACACCTATTTTCCAATTGTAAGGAATCTGCTCTTCCCTTGTGTAGATTGTTTTTCTTTATTCAACTTCCTGCTTTCTATTTGCTTATCACATAGAACACTTTCCAACTCTCCTATTTAATATTTCGATTTTCTTTCATCGCAATCCGCTTAAAGCGTTGCAGTGTTTATTTGGATTGGAGACAGTGTTGCCAGATTTTTTCTGCGGAAGTCGCCAACCCGCTCATCAGATGTCGCCAAATCGATCTAAAAGTCGCAGCCCAGGGAACATATTAATAATAACAATACATAATAATAACGCTATTTTACTTTTTTTTCGAAAGAATGTTTATTACTTTATTACACTACACATTTTCTTCACAAAACTTAAATATTTCATAAAGTTCTAGTTTTAATTCTACTGTCGGGGATTCCCCGGCAGCCAATGCCGTGATGCGTCATTACTAGAACGCGAAATGACCACGGTGGTCGGTGGTTATGGCTTGCGGGAAAATAATGTTTTTTGCAAAATAATAAATCACCAAATGTGCGACTTGCGACTTTGAAACAAATCGTGTCGCACAAACTGCTTTAAATTCACCAAATTTGTTATAAATCCCGGAATCTGGCAACACTGATTGGAGACACTGCCGTCCTGCATGGTTCTATGCATCAATTGCACGTTGGAATTTCTCATTATTCTACAGTGAAGTCCCCAATAAGAGGACACTTACGGTTCCACACTGTTTGTCTATTTTTATTGCAGCCGTCCGCTTAAAAGAAACAGTTGTGTACGGTTATAGGAAGTGTCTGTTTATATGGGAACAAAAAAATTACAGTAACGCGCAGAAAAGTTTAATTTATTGAACATAACTACAATAATTAGAACAATTCAACTGCCTATATGTTAAAACCAAATTTATAAAGCTCAAAAATCAGCAAGTTCTGCATTTTACAAACAATGCACCTAGAGTAAAGAAATAAATTGTTGTAATTAGTTCTGCGAAAACCCTGAAATATTTAAAACCGAAGTACTGGTGTCACCAGGTCGATGACAAATGCAATAAGCAAAAATTAGTTGTCCGGTTAAGAGGGGCAATTTTTACTAAAATCGAGCATTATGAAATATCTGTGTATTACGAAATCTGTTCATTTTTATGAAGTGTCCGCTTATAGGGTGTCCGTATAGCCCTGTCCTCAAAAGGGGGTCTAGAGGAAAATGCCGAGATCCAAATTTTTACTTTCCCATACCCATAGGTATAGGGAAGTCTTGGAATCATGAAAATTTTGGAAATCGAGATTTTCACAGAAATATCCGTTATGGGCCTCTAGGAACCCAAAAAAGTGGTTTTTAAAAAATGTCTGTCTGTGTGTGGGTGGGTGACGCTCCTACAGCCGAAAGTATTGCTCCGATTTTGATGCGCTTTGGAATGCGGGGGTGTATCGAAAATTCATCGACAAAATAAGCTTTTCAAAAAAATCCGAAACCGGAAGCGAAAGTTACGCATGTTTTTTTGGTATCACTGTTTTCGTGATTAAAATTTTGAAAATTTTATCGCGGATAACGATAGAGGGTCATAAGACAAATCTGTTAGTTTTTGCCGAACTCGCTAGGTTTAAAATGAAGGGCGCTATGATTTTTTGAAAATTTTGAGTTTAACGCCCTATTACTCAAAAACGGATGAATCGATTCAATTGATTTATTTTTCCGAATAGTATATGAAGGCTAACATGATGTGATATAAAAAGTGTTTTGAAAAATATTAAGGGGCCTAAATTACAAATTTTCAAAATTTTGAAAATTTTCTAAAAATCATTTCTCAAAAACTGCCCACAAGGAATTTGTTTAAACTTCATACACTGATAGACCCCGAAAAGGGCTATCGATCTGTTTTTTAAAGAATCTCATGAATTATCTGTGGCGCCCTCTACGAAGCTTTGAAGTTTGAAAATTTAAACCCCTTTAATTAATAAACAAAACAAGATAGGTAGCTGGGGTTTTCACTGAATTGCTCAGTGCATAATGGAGCATATGAATATGCAAAAAAATATTACACTCGTGGATATATGTAAGCGCACCGGCCCCCTTCCCCCTCTATTTTTGAAAAATAATTTTTTTATTCTAACGGTTGTTATATTTTTGCGTCAAAGAATCTTTTTCCGCGAAAATAAAAAAATCGATTTTGTATGCCCTAGAAAATATAATTTCCAGGTAGGTACTTAGAAAATTTCACCTCGGTGCTACAGCCGTTTTGAGGAAAATAATACATAAACTAGCACAGTGGCGGCTTGTCCACTTGGCGCCATCTACAGAAGCTCGGTGGTCACGTTTTGAACTACACATTCTTTTATATTTACCCGCAATTTACGTGAAAGTGTAAACGCTTATCACGGTGAAGACGTGAGTCATCGAGTTGAAATTTTGATATGTTGTAAAGACTGTTGAATAAAGACGATATGAACAGTTTCCAGTATGGGAAAGTCCAGGGAGGTAGTCACTTCCACTTTTTTAGGGCTGTGGTTGGACTAGGAGCTACCAAAAATCCCCTGACTTAGGTTGTGAGGCGGTCCAGGGGGACACAAAGAATCTCCCGGTTTTTGGACTTTCACTTATATCTCGAAAACGGTTAGCCATAGCCAAAAGATGGTTATATACAAAATTGAAGCCGACAAAATTTCCTACAATAACGTTTCTATTAAATTTTTTCCTATCTGTTATAGTTTTCACCCGAAGCGCATCAGAAGCATATCTCGTGCCTGACTGATACACATCTATATTTCTTTGTTTCAGTTCATTACCAACATCGGTCTATTTGCAATGATTAACACGTGTTTTATTTGTGATCAAAACATTGATGAATCGGATAATAATGTTTAAAAAGTATCTGAAAAGGGAATATCGTCGATAATAGAAGCAAGCAACAAAAGGAATGACAACAAGGCCTCTAAGCTACGTGGCGTGAAATCTCTCATACTTCACTTACACTAGAACCCAAAGCATTGTGGCTGATTTGAGGAGGAAGGCTGCATCAACTTCAGGAGTACCAACTGAAAATGTAACGTTGAGGTCATCACTACCAATATTCCACTTTAAAAGCCCATGCCTTTTCTGTACCGAACCTTTCAAAAATGAGGAAAGGACGGCCCTTGAGAAACGGAGAAGCGTATATCAAGTTCGAATCATAGAATCCTTTCATGAATCGTGTATGGAAGTTGGTTCAGCAAGAGCAGATAATTAATGGGGCGCAGGAGTTATTTGTCGCCTATCCTGCATAGATGATTAAGTTGCGCAAGAAGCATTACTTATACCACAAAGACAGACGCCCGAAGTTTTCAGGCCATTCTATTCTAAACAAAAAACCAAGACAGAAGTGAAATTTATGTGTTCATGGAAACCAACGGTGACAGCCAGAATTCTCTCTTGATCAATTACGAGCCGAAGTATCAGGGAAATTACTTACTGGCAAGACTATCAAAGCAAAACTATTGGAAGAATCTGGAGATCGTATTTCAGTGTCACCAGAAAGAAACCTACACCATGTTCCAGTCATCTGTTTTATAGAGACACCGGAAATCAATTTGATTGATTCTTGGTACGAAAACAAGGAGAAACAATCAAGTGATGAACGACTCAGGATCGCGAAAAACGCAGCAGAGATCATAAGGCAGGGCATCAAGCATCAGGTGTATGATACAACCACCTACCCATCCGCTGATGACTTCCTTAAGGACGCGAATTCTGTTCCCCCAACCCTACAAACATTCCTGGAGGAAATGTTGTCACTGAAGTCTTCTCTGACTCCTCCTCATCAGGTTGGGGAAAACGGAAAAAACTCTCTTGAGAGCAAAAGCAAAAGATACATCTCTTAACCGCTGTCGCTACCAAACGTTCGTCACATCAGTAGCAAACGTCAAACCTGACCTATCCTCTCTCCCACCGACTGAGGGGGCAGCTAAGCAGCATTCCTTCAGAACCTATCACCAGATCTAGCAGTGGTTAGAAAACAAGCTGTCCCCTTAACTGTGAGGGTGGGAATGTAAGTCAGGTAATCAGTTCGCTTATGTACGAACCAAATACCCCGCCGCACCAGATGACATTTTGAAAATGATTTTCTGCCGATGTACCAAATACTGCAGCAGTGGCAAATGTGGAAACAGTGTGTGCAGGAAACAATCAATGAAGTACTCCCCCATTTGTCAAAGCTGTCAAGGGAATTGTCTTAATGATATCCCCGTCTTAGAAAACGAGGATGACGCTGCCGATGAGGTGGAGTCACTTCCCACATGACTTGCAGAAATGGGAGATGAGGTGGAAGAAAATATAGACGAAGAAGACGAGGAGTACGAGCAAACTCAGCTAACTTCAGGACCCTCCCGCTCCAAGAGAGCCAAAATAATGCGATTTTGACATTATGATTTTTCGTTAATGTAATTACCACTCCATGTACTTAACGTGGCTTAATGTAATTTTATTATTTTGATTATAGTTATTAACGATATACGGCCGTTAGTAAGCATCTAACAAACGAGGATAAATGAACCCGCGCTGACGCGGTCGGACTATTTAACCTGTCAAACTGTCTTTTACTATTGTGCAACAAGTTATCGACACATAACCTGATAATATCGAAGTACTTATAGTATTACTACTGACTATTGCATACATCTGTCAAACGATATCATTTGACCAATGACCGAACTCGCTTTTTTAACTTTCAACAAATCAAAAACTACTTGCGTCGATAATAATTATTGTTATATAACAACTTATCGGTAATACTCCACCTTACTCATTAAAATGATGATTCAGTTTTTTAATCGATTCAAGCAATAGTCACGCAAAATATATTGCGTGCATAGTTCCTTGCCTGGATAACGCTGACCAGATTGCACTCCCGCTGGACTGCTTAGAAAATTCGCCCTCCAGCTTCGCTGTCGGGACATATTTTCATCGCAATTCAGCTGGTCGTGCGATCTGACCAGCATTATCGGCAAGTCACTATGCACTTAATACATTACTGTTGAAAATACACCACCTACAGCAGTTCCACAATGAAATACCCATTATATAATGAGAAAGTGAAATACACGATTTTGTCATATATCTCGACTTTTTTCAAATTACTCTAACTTTTGATCAGTTTAAGGTAAAATATTGAATAATATACTCATTTTAAAAAAAGTTTAATACTCTACAACTTCTTATCGGAGGACTATCTTCTCAAATGAACGGCAAAGAAGTTAAGAGGCAACGTTAGTCAAAAAACGTGAGAAAATAAGTTTTTAGAAAATTTTATAACTTCATGAGCGTATGCTTAGAAGACTATAACAGATACAAAGAAATAAAAGCATTATTCTTATAGGAAATTTTGTGAGCTTCAATTTTGTATCTAACCATTTTTATGGCTAGGGTTAATATTTTTCGAGATATAAGCGAAAAACCAAAAATCGGGACCTTCTTCGTGCACGTTCTTCACCACCTAGGTCCGGGGATTTTTGGTATGTTTACCTTTTAACTAGCCCAAACACAACCATGAAGTACAAAATTGGGGTCTCACTGTACCCCTCTAGACCCCCTTCATCGACAAGACTAGTTAGTAATAATAGGTTTAACTGTATTCGTTTCTGTGCTTCTCTTATCTCTGTGTCTTAGGCGGCGATTAGTACCGCATCTTTTATTACATACCATTGTTTCTCGATGTTATATCGTTATTTTTTAGAGTTAATGATTGCTGCAATTTTCTTAAAATCCATTATTTTATAGGTTTTCGTATACATATATGTACTCATTTTATTTACAGTTCGACCCTTTCACAGAAATCTGTAAAAAAGTACACTTTTAGTTGATGGGTGGAAAATAAATCGACTTTCATTCTGCTGCCACATTTCTCTACGTCGACTTTGTGGAACAAAATAATTAAACTCAAAAACAAGATTGGCCTTGTATGTAACTCAACTTGCGTTTTGTTCGAACATTGTTATCGAGGAATATTGAGAGATAATTATCCCAAACTTGTAGAATGATTTTTTGTACTAGAACATGACAGTATTTGTGCTAGCAGAGACACAATTTTTTCCTCATTTGGCAAACTACAATATTTTGAATGGAAAAGAAATTTCCACATAGACGCCTGTTATCGGATTTGTACTCATTTTAGCGAACTCCACACCTAATCGATAACGGTTGATTTAAAATTTTTATTCAATTTTGACAGTTTAAAGTGACATTATTAACTCCATAATAACCTTCATAAAGAGTCTATTATTCGCAAGAGAAATAAAAGTGTTTTAATTCACTAGTGAGTAAAAAAGTTTCAATTAAGAACAACATATTTTTATTATTTCTACAAATATTTACATGCAATGACTCTTTCTCTTTGTAGTGTGTAATATATCATTACTAACATTTAGATCAAATCGACGATGGATGGGCAAATTTATATCTTGATTTGAATAGTTTTTTATTAAAAATTTCGTCAAAATTGAATAAAAACATATATACGCCACGTGAATTAAACATGTATGCACTCAAAGATATGATCTCACTCGTACTACATGCTCCTGAACTCAACATCTTTTCGTGTTTAATTCACTTGGTGTAGAATATTTATTATGAACGTTGAATATGCTAATTCGGATTATTGTATGTATGTGTACCTCTATTATGGTTGTTCTGAAATTAAATTTTGATTGACCTTCTATGCAATTTTTTAAGGCAAATTATATCAATTCCATAGTAAATCTATAATAAAAAGAACAATTAGCTGAAATATTTTAGGTCAGAAATAATGTATGTATATCTATTTATAATATATGTTATAATTATAAGATAAAGACAATTATTGTTAAAAGATAAAATCATTTTATTTAATGATTAGAACATTTTCAGATATCACTGATGATATCATACACGAATAACGGTGTAACAATTTTATTACAAATGTACTGCAAATAAAAAAAGATGGTTTGATGCTTGTTTCGTATACGGCCATAATGATGGCATTACACTTCACAAACAACTAGTATATTTTCTGTTACATTAAACATAATTTAACAGTGCCCCAAGTACAGATAGTTATCTTTACATGTACAGCGTGTAGTAGATGGTTAGGTTTCCGCAACCGACAAGATTCAGTACAAAGGTTTCTCTAAGTAAGCTTGCGGCATCGGTTAATTAAAGTTTGGAAACCCACAGAACGTTCGATCAAAGTTAGATAATATTAATATACCATCTTGGATCAGTAAAAGTAATTTTCCTGATTTGTAATCAATCAATTACCGTTAAAACAACCACTTATACTTAAAAAGATAAAAAGCACGGCGTGAAAGTGGTCGTTTATTTCCAAACGATGGCGTGACACCAGATGCCGTTGTTTGGAAATGCCGGATTCAAACAGTTTATGACAATTTGACGTGCCAATTAAGCGCCCGTAATACAATAAACACTTAACCTGATACTCTACGACACCTACATTCTACGCTTCAGCTTATTAAACTAAAATACGACCACGCAGCAATACCCTAAGGGGATCTTCCGTTTATGTAAAATTGTGGATACACCTTCCGCCATATTTATTTAAAAGTTAAATATTGCTAGAACGAACTTTATTTTTAGTTCGGGACTTGGGGAGTTGCTTCGTTTATTATCTGCCACAGCCAACCCATTTCCCTTCGGCCGAACTTTTAATTTCGAAGGCAGCAGCTGCTCGATACACATTTAAACAACCGATTTTGCTTGGGATTTTGCAAAAATGTTGGAAAGTGCAAATTTGATTGGTCAACATGCGCCCATTAAAGGTATAGAAGAGTTGGCTGTAACAAGTAAAATAATTAAAACAAAAAATTCAAATGCGATGGAACATGGTAAAAAATGTAGACTTTAATTTAGTATTAAACGCTTATACACAAACGCGTATTATTGTGCCTGCCTGCCTCTGCGTGTCACGTTTTCATTGGTACCGATCCGGCGCAAATTGTTCGCCATCGGTTCTGTCGTCACCGCGTCCTTCATAATGCAACGACGAGGAACTACGTCAGACAGTGAAATTTAATTTAACCAATCGTGTACGGCGTCTGACTGGCAATCGGATTCCGCCTGGATGACTGCTATGTTTTTTTAGTCTTATTAGAAACATGAAGGCATTTTTATCTATTTTGTGCTCTTCAAGCGTTATCCTAGCTAGCAAAAGTTGCTTTTCTTGTGGTGCGATTTCTTTATTAAATACGTTGAAACTTTTTCTTCGGCAACTTTGTTATTTACAATTTTATAAATATTACATTATGGTATCGTTTCGTTGCTGGTTTAGGGCAAATATGTGGATAAATTGGTTACTCTCGTATTAGCAAAAGATACATATTTTACAATTTCTTAGCACCTCTACTTAAGATTACAACTGGATTATATAAAATTTGCAACTTCACATTCGTTCTTTCCCTCTCTAAAGGTCAAGGCAGAACTAACTCAAATATCTTTAAATTGAACTATGGCACGTTCAACGATAGATATGTGCAATATGCAGATATATTTCAATTTTACTTGCCAGAAGGTTTATCATTATCAGTTTTTACACAATTTACTTATGTCAATCCGAAAATGCCGTTACATTAATTTGCAGTTATATTTTTATACGAACAACAATTTTCAGGTGTATTGATTTTTTAAAAGTTTTATAAAATTATATTTAATTTTATAGACCATTAAATGTTATTGCATTTGGTGAATGAAAAAAGGTACTTTTAAGAGTACGTTGTTATTATAATACAATATATAACGTGATATACATATGTGGTTCAAATAACCTCCAAAATGTGACCATTAATTTTTATTACAGCAATTTTCCCTTGCGCCGAGTAACAACACGAGTAGTTACATAGCAACTGAGGCCTTCAGAACCATTATTGTCCATATTTAATAGAATTATGTGCGTGTTTAATTTAAAACAATATAAGCCGTGCATTGATTAAAATTAACGTGTACAGCCCATTGAATCCCCTTTTAATTCCGTGGTTTCCCGGATTGCATTACATTTACAAACGTGCTTAAAGACACAATACACGTACATGATAGCGTTACCGTTACAAAAACGCCCGGTGATTAATAGAATACCATTAAGAAAACGTGTGGCTTCGATAGTGTTAATTACGGTCATAGCTAATAACAATATCATTCAAGTTTTCCTTCACCCAGGCTATTATTATGTATTAGAATGCTTTCAAACGCAAAATTCATTTTCATGAAAATATAGATCAATGGAGTTGATTCGTTCAGAACAGCAACTAATTAATTGCGATTAATTGTTGGCGACGACGCGTCGGCGGCGTCAGTATCCATATAACATAAAACGAAGTTACTGACAGTTTTATATTGTACAGTATTTCGGCTCTCAGATCTTTTAGATTCACGTGGAGAACATTATTAGAAAGTAAACACAAACATTTGCCAAACCTTTTCAGCACAATAAAACATACACGGTGCCAATAAATTCAACCGTTTGAAATCTGGAATCGCTGTAAGATGCAGTCGGTGTGAAATATTCCTGCTTATATTGGTGTTGCAAATAATTCGCTTTCGTACGAATCAATGTTGCAAAAGCCAATATATTGTGAATTTTGCATCGGTGGGTGCAGATGAAGCTCTGAGAGAAATTTGTACGATGTAAACTAGAAAACTTTCTACTGGACTATGAAACAAAACATGTTTTTATAGAAATATTTTTCAATATAGCCCCCCCCCCCCCCCCAATCAAGGCACTTGCGTAATTTGTCCCAGTATCAAAAAGAGGTAGGCTCGTTCTGATTCAGCCGTCAATTTGGAGTGTGGGCTGCGATTTGCAGATCGGAGGTTTTAAAGGAGCTATATTAAAAAGTAGCTTACATGATTTTTACAAATAAGACAAAAACATTTTCACACACAGTCGTTTTGCACACACGGTTACCGAGATAGACTCATTCAAATGCGACCAAAAAGTCAAAAGTATTGCATTATTACCCCGCGTGTGGGGACGAGGAGAGCATTGCGCGCGTTATGAATTGCGAAATACGCGAATCGGACTCCATGCTGTTTACGAAAATCCTAACACGATTAATGTTCCGCAGGTATGTTTAACGATATAAAGATTTCAATAGTTTATTAATTTTGACACAGGAGGTCGGCTGTAAGACGCTCAACACTAGCCGCGCTGATAAACGTAGTGTTGCGGCTGACCGCTTCTGATAAAAGTCAGAAACACTTGAAATCGTCATATTGTTAAAAATGCGTGCCGAACGTTAGAGACCCCTTACCGACAGCCAATGCCCCTCGTACTTAATGTTGGGATTTATATCAGTTCCAAGCCCTGCTCCTCTGCATTCATTTTTTTTTCGGACTATCGAGTCCACCATTATGACCACGATGGGGTTGATGTTCACAATTCTCGTGATCTCACTGCGTAACATACGATAATCTCCGACGTTCTGGATGAAAGCAATTTGGAAATCTATCTGCATAATTCCGATCTTCTTTTTCAGCATTGCCTCGCGCTTCACCATAGATCATTATCATCTCCACCAACATATTTTTTTGATATTTGCGAGCCGTCAAGTTGAAAACGCAGATCAAAAAGTACAAACGCAACACTAAAAGTGGTAGAAGGAGAAACACCAAAATGGGATAAGAATAAGTAAAATGTGTGTAGTTATCCAAAAGAAATGAAAATGTAACTTCAAGTAACTGAACAGAAGAACTTTAAATTCAGAACAGTACATTGAATTCAAAGAAGAACCAAACCAGATAACAACAGTAGGAATGTGCTTAAACAGTGTGAAAAACATGTTCTTTTTTGCTTCGTTGTCTTAGATACGTTCTACTCATTTGTTGCAACAATGCACTTTTAACTTCATAAGTGACTCAAATCTTATACCAACATTTTGGAGTTGAATGCTGAGTGCACTAGCACTTCCTTATGAATTCTATTATCAGATAAATTTTCTACCCTAACACCGTACACACCCTGCATATACTCGATCAGAAGAATACTTTGCATGTCCCAAAAAATACTTGCCGTGATTTTTTCCACATGAAGATTGGGTGCCGGTTATCTTTCTGGGAGGGAATTCTTTATAACCCTACTACATGGACCCTATTTTTATCGGAATCCCAGTGATGTACTCAATTATCATCACCAGTTACTAACCGTATTCGAAAGTTTGGACCAGTTTTAACAAAATTTAAATATGAGAAATTTGCTATCTACGCAACTTTTGCTTGTGACATCAATCTGGAAACCCATCTTGCTTTACTCATGCCCAATTTATCGTGCAGAATTGTCAAAACGCTAGGTTCGACTATTTCCAATAGTGATGGGCATAACCGGACAATTTTCATAACCGAATTATTTGCATTCGAATCATATTAATAACCGATTGATTATTTGAATAATCATTCGAATCAATTTTGGCTCTCGATTCGTTTCGATTAAGTCAGCCGGTTTGCCGGTTGGCGGTTCACCGTCATCTGCATCGGCATCGTAACTTGCAGATAGCAGAGGAACTCAGTTAATCGTTAATTATAATAATTGTATAAATGATTTTTATTTGATTTCTAAGGAGCTTAAACCATTGAGAATAGCTATATCAATACTAATCATAAAGAAATTATAAATATGCGAATACAAAGTATCTATTGAATCTATTTTTAGTTCCTAAAATTCTCTAGTAGGCACCCTTCCCTTTTCGCTTGCACATCATACCGGTATATTTTAGAATCCATAATTTATCTACGTTCAGCCTTCCGCGCTTCTAAGGACGCACACTTCAAATTTTCAACATCGAAATCCACTTCTTGTCCCGACTGCTCCGTTATTAAAAATAAAATATAAATCTTTTACGATATTGGAAAATCTTATTTCGCTTTCTGTTTATCCCTTATTAGGCATAATCAACCGCGTTTCGAAGCAAAAATTTAGGAGATTATAAATTAATACCAACACAGCTTCGGAAAATCTCATACTCAGCAGAACGTTATCTTTAATAGGAACGGCCCCATAAATTTAACTCGTCGAGTGGGAGTCTCAAATGTCTTAATAACATCAACAAGCAGCCGCGAGCCTTACTTGGGTCAATCAAGTACATACGTAGAAAAGGTTATATGAGTTATGAATAACGTATTATTTACAGAATTTCGATCACTCGCAGGTCACTGAGACGCGGCACGTAGTACGTATCAGGATGAGGTTATTTTTCATCCGAAAACCGAGTTACATAGGTTATTTCAATAACCGGTTATTTTTGATTCGAATAAGACCATCACTAATTTCCAATGCTGTAGCGATTGCGGAGATTTTCATATGACATATCAACATTTGTTGCTTCTGCAGATCTTCCATTTCTATGATCATCTTCTATGGATTCTCGTCCACAACGCAACTGTTTTGACCAAAATTTATTTGTGAAATACGACAGAGCATTTCAGAACGATATACTAACATATTTCGAATATTATCGACACTAGCATTTTTTTTTGTGACATACAGTTGCACTATCTGTATCTATCTATACAGCAATACAAGGTAATTTTAATTCTGACACTGACAATAGATATCTAACGTGAATGATCTATACGTGTAACAGTTTTACTTTACGTGTGTCTTATTAGGCATCTAAAAGAGGCCAGTAAAGTTTTGTTTAATGTCTTAGATGCTAATAAGACACAAGTAGAATACAACATTTGATCCACAACCCATAACTTGGGAAGATGGGTCATGATATTGATTAATAAATTATCAAATACTAGTGTCTTATGGAATATAAAACACTAGTGTCTTATAGCCATCATAATATGTTGGTTGTGGATAATACTTATTTGTTATACCCGTGTCTTATTTCTTGTTATCTAAAACACGCAAGAAAAGTTAGACACGAGACCTACGCAAGCAGTGACGTATTAACATGGTCGTCGCCAGAAGACCCTTTAAATTTTACTTAGGGTTAGAAAAATCCAGAAACTATTTGCTCTGACCATTTTACTAGTAGCTTGCAATTTCCAGCGAGTATATTCCGGAGAATTAATATTTTATGACAAAGATGAAACATTTTGTCGATGATCCAACTTGGCGGACCCTGAAATTTTGCGCCAAAATACGGGCGTCACTGGCTGCGATAATACGCCACTTTGAGAAGGAATACAAATTAAGCATCAATTCACATAGCAGAAAGGATTTGTAATATTCTACAAAATGCAAACAATATTATCAAATACTATAAAAACAGTGTGCTCTGTTTTCATCACAATTCAGCTATCGTAGCTATCGTTGCTAATAGTGATCAAGTAACAAAATAAAGCAATCGGAACCCACACAAAAGAGAAAAATTGAGAGCAAGGTAGATTTTAAAAAGTCCAAGGATTTGATTCTCTACAATATTATTTCAATACTGGGGAGCCTGTAATAGTGAAGCACAGGAACGACGCCGAAGCCGCTGGACAGTCCTGATCCTCTGTAAATAATGCATAGGTGAACTTTCTATCCGGAGCAGTTGCCAACGTGACTAGCAAATGACATGTAATGGAAACAGGAGTAAACAAACCTGTTAAAGTGATTGGTAAACACTTAAGCGTGGGCTTTTCTCTTTATTTGCATCCTCGACGTTCTCTGAGGCCAGCCATTCTAGATGGCCACGAGGCCAATTTTAGGCACAGCGGCACTAATCCAATCAGGTCCGCAAATACTATCAACTAACTAAAACAAACACCCATAAAGAGTAACCAATGCGGAAATCCGGAATATTTGCTTGGTGGGCCAAGTTGACGAGTAGGAACGGAGGAGGCAATACAAATATTTTCACGAATTGAATACCCCGACAACGCCGCCCTGACTTGCAAAAATTGGGTGTTCAGTTGAGTCGGTAAGAAAAATTAGTTTTATATGACTTATACAATTTTGAAGCATTTGCGGCAGAAAGTGGCAATTTCGGAGTGAAAGAGTTGAAACTACCAGATATTTATAACCACGAAGGTTGAAAACATGTTAATGAAATAACAAACATATTTCTGAATCTACTAAAGTGCTATTAAAGGATCATAAAACTTTTGAAGTTTAACAGGCGTCTAGTAAGAATTTATACTGCGGTGCCGTCATTTTCCAAGTTAAAAGTTATTTTCGTCATTTATCGTCAATATTAATTTACAAAAAGTAATACGTAAATAGTTTACCATTTTTTGGAAGTTTTCATACACAGCCGAGTTTCCAGAAAAAATCCTTTTTATAGCTTCGATGGAAAATATTTTTCCAATTAATTTGACAATCGAAAGTAAATTTGCAAAGAATGATCAAATATGCTAATTTGCAGAATTCTTCCAGAGCAAACCAAATTTAAAGTTTTCTCTTTTTACTTCCTATTGCGATAAAGGAAGTATTGGATTCACTCCAAAAATTCGAAATTGAGTTTTCAACAGATCTTCACGTTTTCGACTCCCCTGAACTCAAAAAACAGGTTTTTGTTCATTGGTCTGTCTGAGTGTGTGTCTGTCTATATGTGAACAGAATATCTCAAAAACGAAAAGAATGGCGTTAAAACTTCACATATAAGTTTTGTGTACTATCCAGATGCGACAGCAAGCTTTTGAAGAAAATCGCATAACCGGAAGTATGGTGTTCACTCTTGTGATTTTTCAGTTTTGTTCGATTTTTTTTTTCAAAAACGACTAACGATTTTTTTAACTTTCCATTTTTAATGTGTATTGATGTGAGATAGGTGATTTCCCAGTCGAATACCTCTAAAATGGGGTTTTTTGTTTTTTTCCTATTTTAAATAGAACACCCGGTATATTATAACATTTTTGAATTCAGCTTAAAATTTTATATTATTACATTTTTGAATTCAGCTTAACATTTTAGAGAAAATTTGTCTATTGAACTAACGTTCTATTTTGTACCGTTTTTGTAGAATTTTTAATTTTTGAAAAATTTTGACAAACGGTTAAAAATAAAAAATCAAATTTTTGGATGATTATAAGATCACTGTAAAAGAAAATTGTGTGCGTGTATCACACCAGATTTTTTACTGTTTCGTTATGCCGACATTTCGGTACTCGTATTTTTAGTATACGGTCGTCGAAAATAATAAATAACGTTTCACGTGTACACGAAGTATCTCTACATGAAATGCAATACTTGTTATTGTATAACAAACGTGAAATTAAAAACGCCGAAAAAGTCATATTAAAAAGAACTGCCCATCCTCCACATCTTTTTTCGAGAAAAGCTTAATGGTGCAAACCAACTTGGCTATCGTCTTTTGTTTTCTAGTTATAAACAAAAGTTCGATTTTTCGTTGTATGGCTATATCTCGTTTATTTATAAAATAGAGAAATTACATTTTTAAGTTCTTCAGGAACTTTTATGATAAGACTGCAGTGGCGTAGTCAGTTTTAAAAAAAAAGTTTCGAACTTTTTTTTTATATGGAACTCAGTTGTTTATGGCACAATTTGAAAGATTTCATCAAGAAAATTATGTTAATCGAAGTTAGTGCTAAAAAATCTCATATTCGTTCCCTCCAAAGTAAAAAAAACGAGTATCTCGAAAAAATTAACAACAAACGATTCCAACATCAACATGAATTTAAAACAATTATAATCTTTAATTGAAATGTTATAAAAAGTATTTCCAAATAACATTTTTTAGTATTTTGAAAAATAAGAATTCTTTATTCCTGAGCTATTTTCATATTTTCGAACCTCCCCCGTGTATGAAAAATGAAATTTCAATTTTGGGGAGATGCTGGGACTTTTACCAAAAATAATATATTCTAATAAATGGATAGTAAAAGAAATTTATGAGGGACACTGTAACATTATAAACAACAATCAAACGTGATTAATTCTATTAGTAAAACGGTTGGTATTGTAAGAACGCAATGACATACTTTGTTTAATTAGGTATATTCTAAATGACACCTTCTACTAGAAAACGAAGAAATATTAAAACTATTGTGAACATTGTGTGATATATATCACTGGAATGGGAAAAAATCCTCTTTCTCATGATGGTACAGCCAACTATGCGTTGCTTATAGAAAAATACAACTTTATGGTATAACATACGAAACCATTTTTGAAAAACTGACTACGCCACTATCTTCTCATTAAAAAAGTGCCTGAAAAACGTTGAAATAACTTTTTTTGCATAGTGTTAATGAAAGTAACACCTTTTTTAACGCAAAATCGAGACAAAAGTACACTTTTTAAAACTATTTTGTTGTCAATTGTCAATTTGACAGTTGTAAATTCCGAAGTCCTTTTCGACTAAATTTCGAGTTACAAGAGATCACTATGAAAAAAAAACTAAGGTGTACAACACGTTTTGAAAGTTCCTTTTTTCATTCAATTTGCTACAACTACAAATTCATGAAAAAAAACGTATGTACGACTGCATTATACAGTACAGTTCTGCGGCAATAAAGCACGTTACTTTATTTTACTTGTACTATAAAGTACCGTCACGTCAGCCTGTAATATCCATCATGGCACTCCGATGTAAATTTTTTTTGTCACAATATAGACGTCAAATGTATATAATCGATGTTTGTCTGTTTTAGCAGTCGATCGTAAAGCTTTCTATACACTCGTACATAAGCTGACTTTATTGACCTGTCTTCTTTATCGATCCCGCTCGGCCATGAAATACCAAGACTTGTCAAATATAGTCTTACATTATGTAATTGCTGTATAAATAGCTACTTTCTACATAAATTTCGATTTAAAACTGTTATTTATCAAAATAAATTTATCAATTATTAATTATATCATGAACCAGAGAAACATAACTTGACCGAATGACACCATGGTATATTAAAAAACAAGCTTAAAACTCAAAGAGCTATAAAACATTGAAGTTTAGATTCGAAAAACACCCAAAAAATTGAAAATCCTAGCTTTTTGAGCTCTTATTAAAAATTAAATGAAAATTCTAGCAGTTGAATGAGGACTGCAGTAGCATTCAAGGTGTTGCAATTTTTTTAATAACTGACCGCGTTTGGAACTCTTATCATTTGTGACATTAGCCTTACTTGAATATTAACCGCATGCCACGCAATGTATCAACTTTATATTTGTACTTCAGTGAATACTGCTATTCAATAAGAAGTTTTAGAAAATATATTTATTAAGTTGAGTTATGACGCATGAAAAATGCAAAGAGTACTGCAAAAAAATATGTAAAAGTAACGATATTTAATCAAAGGAAAATTTTTATACATTATGAATAAAAAATATTGTCCACATTTTAATTCTGCAGTGATTAACATCCTTATTTTCTCGTCTAAAATTCAGTAAAAATTTTTAACTTTGATGGAAATGGATAGAATGATTAAAATAATTGCTTTATATAATTTTCATGGTAGAGCGACCTGGCGCATAGGATGACCCAGACAGATCAATGGCGGTAGCCTTAAACGCAAATCGATTTCTGGAATTATTGAGTAGGAAATATGTAAATGTTAATTTTGACACGATTAACTGGATTAGACAAATTAAAAATTGAACAATTTGTTGCGAATATTTTGGATATTAATTTAGCATTAGAAGTAAAATTAGACAATGTGACTCCTTTAGTATTAAGTCATAATGGGCATTTAAAAAATTCTAGAAAATAAATATGAGGCTTCGCACCTTCTTAAATAGAAGGAAGAATGTAAAACTACTCACTGCTACTTACTTTTGAAATAATGTTAAAGTATAGTGTAGCGTTTAAATTCATATCGATTCCATTACAAAATAATTTCTTTCTTTTAAATTCTGTAACACCGCACCAGTTAATTTGAAAAGTAAAGCAATAATGTTTTAGAAAATTGATTTTCTTCATTTAGAACCAATGTCTTTGCCCAACCCAAATATTATACAGATATATTTTATACCAGATCTTATATAGAATAATAACGGAAGCTTTAAAAAACCGCTTTTAAGAATGATACTCTTTGTGCCGTATGAGGGGCAAAAATACAGAAAATACATTTTGCTCAGGAAAATCGAGTTGGACAAGAAAACAATATATTTCACAAAGCTAAATGAAAACTGATTTATCTTGCCTGTAGAGAATAACAAGCAGAAACGCTCCAAAGATGTTGTCGCAAGCTGTCATATAATCACAAAACGCTTTTAGATGTTTAGCAGATTAAAGTCAAAAAGGACGTTACATTTACGGCATAGATTAAAATGAAACTTCGTTTGTATATAAATAGCGAGTAATGTAGGGTGGTAAGTTAGCGCAGCCTACATACATAATTCACCAGGCCACGTAAGAAATGCTTCAGTATTAGATCTCGAGAAGTGATTCAATCGATACACATCATTCTAATAACATTTTACTTCATGCAATCGCCAGTTCAGTATTATATTTATATAAATGTTGGGTGTGTTTAGAAAATGACTTGAACACGATATCAACAGCAAGCCACGCAGCGGCGGCTCGTGATACTTATATTTGAAGGTCAGTAGAACAAGGAGAGAAATCCCCCACCACTTTTAATTCGATTAAGCCACGCCCCCTTAATTCGCGGTTTTATTCGCGGATTTCGCGGTTTTAATTTTAATTCGCTGATTGACCCAATTAATTTCGCGGTTTGATCTAATTAATTTCGCGGTTTGATCTAATTAATCACATATGAAGTTTGATATGTAATTTACATATGTGCTACTGATTAAATTACGCGAGGCCATTTTTAATTTGCTTCCGGAATTACGCGTCGGACTTTGGCGGCCATCTTCGATTTCTGGCGGGAATATTTGAAATTTGAATTTTTTTCCGATTTTTTTTCTAAGTTCAATTTTTTGAATTTAAATCTCCCGGGGTGTCGGCCATCTTGGTGCGCGCGCACTTCTCACGGCGGTTGTTTTAATTTTGAATTTTCGCGGAAATATTTGAAATTCAAACTGGTGGATCTATCTCGCTCTTCGAAGCTGCTGTCTCTCTCTTGCATTCACTCGCGGAAATATTTAAATTTAAAAAAAGCTATTTGCGTCGGACCCGAGTGGGAATCGAACCCTACTTTTCTTGGCAGCAGCCTTAGCACCTTACCGCTGCGCTATCGAGGTCTGTTGAACATATAGGAATTGAACAAGACGTCATTTCGCAGCTCTGTCGTCACGCTGCCCGAATTTAAAACAATCTATTTTTTGAGAAATATGATTTATAAGAACTGGAATGTATAGCTTATTGTGTTTAAAGGTAGATACAATTTTTAAAAAAATTAGATTTGTAACTGGATGTACTAGAAATAATAATTATAATTTGCACTATTCTCGTTGCTCCAGACTGCTGGAAATTTCCATTCCCCCCGCGCATAATTTGAAAAGCTACATGAATCTAAATAATTACTTTTATTTTTATATAGCCATACACCCAATCTAGAATTCCCTTCGTTTTTGGTGTTGATGACATCTGCCTTAGAGGCGTTTTTCTAACGGCCCTTTTTTGGAGGCGTTTCCTTATCCTGGTGAATAGAAATAATTATTTTATATAGCGAAATCATAATTACGCGTCGGCTATTTTTAAATTTTAGCGCTAATATATGAGTGACTCGGCATGTCGTTATGTGTAATTAGAAAAACACGTCATAGTCTCGGGGTCGCTTTCTATTTCGTCATAGCTAGAAATAATTACTTTATTTTTATAATCTGCTCTTTTATAATATCGCTGCGGAACTTACGAGACGTTCTTTATGTTTACTTTAGAAACCCTTAACCCTTTTCATTTAAATCGCGAAATCCGCATAAATATATTACTATAAAAAATCGCGAAAAGTGTTGAGTAAATAAATGCAACGCATTGTAAAGCCGTAAAACTTTTAGTTATTGTACGTTTACAAGATGGGTCTTTTGACAAAGTGGAAGAACCAAACTATGCTATTGTAAATGTACAGATTTTTCACTGTCAATTTGTATATAACAACTTAATGTAAATTGGTATTTGGAACATTTTAACGAAAACAGCGACTTCTTTCGGCATAAACTGTTTCTTCACACCACGGGGCTCTTCTCAGTGCATCGTTTAGAAAACGCCTGCCAGAACCTGTATGTTTACACGGATTGCTTTGGACCTCGGTGCATTTTCAAACAAAGAATCAGATTCTAGAAATTCATCGAGTTACAAATTTGAGTTTAATATATTCCTGACATACTTCTGTTGTGCCCTCGCCCATATAAAATAAGACATACGCATTAAATAAATGTTTTTATTGTATAAGAATGGTTGTCCCCCATAAATTTGAATAAAAACAGACAATTTCGTTGAAAAAAATAGCTTTTCAATATCGTTTGCAAATAAGACAAGGGATACTTGTAAAAATATAAGTCAAACCATTTTTTCTTGTAAAAAATTTACGAAAAGACGTAAGTGTTGGCGACAAATGAAAATAAATTTGAATAAAAACACGCAAAAATTACGAAAAGACGTATGTGTTGGCGACAAATTAAAATAAATTTGAATAAAAACGCACAATTTCGTTGAAAATCTTTACAAAGCGACTTTATAGTACCGAAAAAATGATGTAAAAAAGTTTTAAGAGTTATTTCTAAGCATAATTTTGCAAACGTTTAACAAATAAACCGTAATTTTTTAAAGTACATCACACAATTATGAAATCGTAGTTCAATTTATATAAATTTTCGATACTTTGTATGTGAAAAATAGCTTCAATTACTAATATATGAATAAAATCATGCAATTTCCAAAGCATTTCGTTTAAAATTTTAGAAAATCGACAGCATCTCCCATGAAAATTTATAAAAATCGGCATCTTGTCACATTAAATTCTGCAAAAACGACAAAAAACAATATTTTTATACAACTTTCACTGAAAAATAGTAAAATTTTACGAAAATACGTCTGTGTTGACGACAAATGAAAATAAATTTGAATAGAAACACGCAAAAATTACGAAAAGACGTATGTGTTGACCCCCAAAGTAAATAATTTTGCAAATGTTTTACACTTTTTATAAAATGCACCGCTCAAAATTAAAAGAAATAGCAATTTCATTGAAAAAATCTACTACCACAATCATTTCGATAAACAAAATTCAAAAAATCTTATACTTTTGACGGAAATATATGTATGTTGACCACAAATTAACATAATTTTTAAATAAAAACGCGCAATTCGTTGAAAAAAATATTCTGACACCACCAAAACACGCAATTTCATTGAAAAATATATATATGTTGTCCACAAATTAACATAAATTTGAATAAAAACACGTAATTTTGTTGAAAAAATGTTCTGGCCCCGTCATTTCACTTAAAATTTTACAAAACTGCCATCATAACACTTGAAATTATACAAAATATATGTATGTTGATCACAAATTAACATAAACCTGAATAAAACACACAATTTCGTTGAAAAATTTGCAAATGTTTTACACTTTTTTATAAAATGTATCGCACAAAATTAAAAGAAATCACAATTTTCTAAATTATATCACGCTATTATGAAATCATAGATTGATTTTTTGAAATTTTACACTTTGTAACTGTAAAATAACTGCAAATACTAATATTTTAGCTTTAGACTTTGTAATTATTGCAGATTCGAGAAAAAAACAAAGCAGAGTAGAAATAAAAAACACAAACACTTTGTAATAAACAAATATATTGTTCTTATTTCGTATAATACTTAATAATATAAATATAAATGTACAGCAGAATGTCTTATTTCTAAAAATTCGCTAGCAATTTACAAAACTGTAGTTTGAGGTGCACGACATTTCAAATTAAAAAGACTGCAAGTAATAAAATCAGAATTTCATTGTGTAATTTTAAAGTTTAAGATGCACCCAATCTAGAATTCCCTTCGTTTTTGGTGTTGATGACATCTGCCTTAGAGGCGTTTTTCTAACTGCCCTTTTTTGGAGGCGTTTCCTTATCGGCGTTCTTCGGACTGAACCTTTTTGATGTGGACTTGGATGAGTAGCTGGTGTTTTTAATTTATATTCTAAATCGGACTCGCAGTTATCAGTTTCCATTTCGGTTTTTCCTGTAGTACCAGTCGGGGTTGGCTTCTTTTGCTGTTTAGGTTTAGCTAGCAGCACATTAGCAACGTTAAGGTCTTTGATGTACTCAGCAAACTGTAGGCGTCCGGGTGGATTAATAGTTTTTCGAGGCCGCAGAGTGTCGTGAATTAAATCGACTATGTTAGACGCCGGTAAAATTTCACCCTTTATAGTAACGGTGCCCTTGTGATCCCAGCTCACATCGCTTGAGGTACTCAAAATGCGTAGGAAAACTTCAGCTTTTTTTCTTAAAAGTTTTGGGAAGTGTAGATAAAATAACGGCATTTGATAGGCTGTCACTGGTTGTTTCAATAGGTATTTTGATTGGCTGCCGCGCCTGGTTTGTGAAATGAAGGAATCGTTGTAAAACCTGATTGTACTGGATCCATTTATCGTGATCAGTTAATTTGGACTTTAAAACTTTTTGCATTTCGTCATCAAGCTGTGATAATATATTTTTCTCCGCATCATCGCCAGACTTAAGACGTTGGACAAATTCCGGCGATACAATCAACATCTTCCGCTCTTTGTCCATTTTAGTCGAAAAGCAGCTCAGTCGTTTGTTCTGGTAGAGCCGTCGTGAATAAACTAGCTTAAAATCAAGACTTTCATAATAAATATATTAAAAAAATATGACAGGTACGGGAATCGAACCCGTATTCTCTCTCGAGATCAGAGCTTAAATCTGACGCCTTAACCATTCGGCCAACCTGCCTCCCTATATAAACGAGCACTCTCTGCATAATTAAGAAAACATATAGTTTAAAAAGCTTCCTGCATGCAATTTCAAACAATATTTCATATAAATTAAGCCATGTACAAATTTCTTAATCAGGTTTTGATATATATTTTATCGAAAGATTGGATCCTCAGCTACCGTTTTACTATTTGTCGTGATGCGTCATCGCTGAATTTTACAAGTGCCAGCCTGCTGCTGATGTGACGCACGCAATGTATCCAACCCTTTTTATTTTAAAATTCTATAAAATCAGAGGCCAGACTGCTGCCGCACAGTAACAGCGTTTTAAA